>JANBXA010000641.1:27037500-27247500 GCA_030556225.1 Cricetiscus sungorus
GCAGCAGCAGAGGCAGGTGTCCTCAGAGCTGCAGGAGCCACAGGTGGCACAGTCCAGGACGATGTTGCAGAGCGTCAGGAACTCACAGAACAGACACGACAGTATGCAGTGCACGCAGCAATCTGTGGGCAGCGGGTGGGCGAGTGAGGGGCAGCAGCAAGCAAACCCAGTGGCAACAGCCCAACGGGGCTGCTGAGTCCCTGCAGTTTCACCTAGATCCCGAGGTCCCCACCGTCCCAAGAAGCAAATGGAGCTGGTGGGGGTACCCCGTGTCTTTATAGGCACAGGAGGCGAGCAAATCAGAGTGGGGCCTGGAGGGAGCCCAGGCCGTCTGCAGGGGAAGGCCCTGTTCTTATTCCCCTCTGAGTATGTATGTAACAAACTCAGGCGCAGAGGTGTCCTCGACACCGCTGTGCTGAGCAGCAAGCACTCGCCACAGCCTCTCATAACAACTTGATGACGTGGGCTGTAATCAGCCTCGTTCCACAGAGGAAGGAACTGAGGCACAGAGAAGATTAGCCACTTAAAGAGATATCCAAAGGGCTGGGGATTCAGCTCAGTTACTAGAGTGGTTGCCTCGAATGCAAGAGGTCTTGGGCTCAATTCCCAGCCCTGCAGAAACTGGGCGTGGTGGTGCACACCTATACTCTCAGCACTTGGGAGGCAGAGGCAGGCAGATCATGAGTTCAAGATCAGCCTCAGCTACTTAGTGAGTTTGAGGTCAGCCCTGTCTCAAAAAAACAGAACAAGCCAGGCGTTGGTGGCACACGTCTTTAGTCCCAGCACCCCTGAGGCAGAGGCAGGCAGAGAGATCTCTGTGAGTTTGAGGCCAGCCTGGTCTACAGAGCTAGTTCCAGGACAGGCTCCAAAGCAACACAGAGAAACCCTGTCTCGAAAAATGAAAAACCAAACCGAAACAAACAATATGCACTCCAGAATTCGGATCACCCCTTACTCATTGAGCTCTCCACTCTGTCTTTGGCTGTACCTCACCAATCTGTTGTCTGTCCCAGAGCCAGGAAGAGCTTTAAAAAGAGAGGCTGAAAAAATAATACTAAAAACAGAGGCCGTACCAGATCCTGCTCAGCTCAGAGCTCTCAGATTCCCTCAATTGGGAAAAGCCTGGGTTCCTTCTGTGCCTCAGTCCTGGTGAGCTCCTCTCTCCTAGCTATTCCTGGGCGCCTCCTGCTCTGCTCTGTCCATACTGATCTTCTGGCAGAACCCAGGCCAAGCATGGCCGAACAGGTACCTCTCCCTCTGCCTGGGAGAGTCTCACACCTTTCTTTCCTTATTTCTCCAAATGTCCTCTCTCCAGCAGGCTCCTCCTACTCCTGCACAGCCAAAAGAACTCTCCTCAGTCTGGCGTACCCCACCTGTGGCCCTCCTGCACACTTCTGCCTTCCTAGCCCCCTCACCATGGGTGTTAAATGGATGGTCATCTCACCTTGCCAGGGTGTGGTAGTGAAAATGGCCCCCAAATAGAGTGGCACTATTAGGAGGAAGTGCATCACTGTGGGGGCGGGCTTTGAGGTCTCTTTTGTTCAAGCTTCCTTCAGTGTGACTGTCAGTCAACTTCCTGTTGCCTGCAAGATGTAGGACTCTCAGCTCCAGCACCGCACCTGCCTGACCTATGCCATGCTCCCCATCATGATTACAATGGATTAAACCTTGGAAGCTGTAAGTGAGCCACCATCAATTACATGTTTTCTTTATAAGAGTTGCTGTGGTCATGGTGTCTCTTCACAGCAATAGAAACCCTAACTAAGACCCAGGATCTGCCAGGGCAGTCACCTTTGTCTGTTATGTTCACAAATGTGTCACAAGCCTCCAGAGCAGGATATGGCCCAGTCAGCCGAATGCGTTCCTATTAACTGTGCAAAGTCCCACGCTGACACAACCTCTGTATGTCAGCCTTCTGCCCTGGTGTGGTCTTTCCCTTGCTAACACAACCTCTGTACACTTACTTGTCACATGTGCGCCCTTTTCGTGAGAGCTCTTTGAGGGCAAGGCTAGGTATTAGATACCCAGAATGCAAAGTTGCTATTATTACTCATTTTGCATCCCTGGGAATTGAACCCGGGGCTCTGCCACCTAGTGTGTCCTGTCGTGACCCTCCCCCATGCAAGTTAAGTGAATCATTACCTGACTGCCTGTCATAAAACACTTTGGGCAGAATCTGCCCCAAGAGGTGAGAAGGTTTCAGAATTCGGGGATGGGGCAGCAGGGCCCACACTAGAAAGATGGCAAGATGGCTCAGTGGTTAAGAGCATTTGCTGTTCTTGAAGAGGACCTGAGTTAGGTTCCATCCAGTTTAATTTCTAGCTTTCACATAACAGGTCTCCACCATCTGTAACCCCAGTTCCAGGGCTTCTGACACCTCTTCTGGCCTCTGAGGGTGCCAGGTCCACACACGGTGCACAGACATATGTGTAGGCAAAACTGTCATACCCACAAATAAGAACAACAAACGCACACATGGAATCCTGTTTGCAGGGGGCCAGGCCAGGGTTCCCCATCATGCTCGGGTGGTCGGTCGCACTACAGATGGCGGCCCACGATACCTCGTGGGGTGAGCAGATGGCTGCCCTGGGCAGACCAAAGAGACCGTGTTGCTGGGACAGCAAGCGGCTGGGTGTCTGGTCTGCTGTACCTTGTGCCCCTCCCTCCCTCCCCCTCCTCCCTCTCTCTCCTGCCCCACCCCCTGCACCTGCAGCCGGGCATTATTTTATTTTCTCCTTTTGCTTCGGCTAAACAGATGGTCCACTCCTAAAGGTAATTTTTTTGTTTTGTTTTTAATTTTCTTTGGTGCTGAGGATGAAAGCAGGGCCATGCGCATGCTAAGTACGCGTCCCACAACCCCCTGATGGAATTTTTCTGAGTGTAGAAATAAAGTGGCTTAAACTGGATAAGCCCAAGTAAGCCTAAGAGAGTCAGGCTGGGACAGAGGTCACGTCACCGACCGGGTGTCCATGCAAGTGTACTGAATTGACTAGGACATCAAGGGCTCTCTAGGGCCAGGACTTTGGATCCCTCACATCAACCCTCACCTTGCTGCTGCCCGGCCTCTAGCTGTTTCTTCCCTGGGCCCCATGGATGATTCACGGAGGCTGCAAGTCTACCTTCTATACCCGCATCCCACATGCATGTGGGGATCAGAGGGCAGCTTGCAGGTGTCACCAGGAAGCAAGCTCGGCTCATGGCAATCCTGCTTCAGACTCTAAGTGCTGGACGGACAGTAGGGATGTGAGCCACCAAGCCTGGTTATTGCTGCTTGGGACAGTGTCTTGTTATGTAGCTCAGGGCTTGCTATGAGGTCCTGACCCTCCTGCCTCATCCTCCTAAATGCTGAGCCAATAGGCATGAGTCCCTGTGTCCAGGTGAGCTGTGCAGTTCTCACAGAACCAGCAGCTGGTGATGCCGTCTGCCTGTGGATGCAGGATGGCAGGGACCTTACCTTCCTGCGCCTGGAGGGGGACCTGCGAAGCTGATCGCGTGCTGCCTTTGCTCTTCCTCCCAGCCTGGCTGCCCAGAGATGGGTGCGTCTGCAACTTCCGGTGGCCCTTGGGGCCTCTGGGAGCACCATTCCCCACATGACCGGCACTGCCCAGCTCTGAGAGGTGGCTGTGGCCAGAGCCATTCAGCAGTAGTGGGGTGCAGCCTAAGGGCTTCCCCTGAGGCTGGCCTGGAGGGATGAAAAGGTAATGAGGAGAGTGTCGCCCTCCAGTGGTCATTTTGAACCCTGCCTACTTTAGGGCAGCAAAGGCTGTCCTTTACATGGAGAAACTGAGGCCCAGAAAGCAGAAATGACTAGCCGGAGTGACACCATAGAATAATAGCAGACTGGGGCTCATGGCAGTCTTCATTCCAGAAAAACAAAGACTAAAACCAAAGGTACAAAGTATGGGTGCCTGGACCCCACTTTCTTACTCCACACGAACTCTGTTCTCTTGTTTTAAGCTCTGGGATCTGGGCTGGAGTGGTGGGGTGGGGTGACATGGTTGGCTGGGGCTGCTTAAGGCGGCAAAGAATCAGTTAACCTTCACCTCAGCCTCTGCCAAACCCCCAGCTGTTTTCGCCCTTGGTGCTGCTGGGTGACTTATTGAGAACATCTGTTTGGAGACACATGCTTGGCCCTGGACTCCAGGGCCCCTCACAGCAGACCCTTTATTTTCTCTTTCTTGCCCTCAGCCTTGCATTGTCGCACCCTACCCTGCTGCTGTGAGCAGAGAGGGCTGAGGGCTCCTGGGTCTAGGTGATGGGGGTGAGGCAGGGACGGGAGATGAGCTGGCAGGGAGAGAGACCTCCGGGAAGGCCAGTCACCCTCCTAGGCTAAGCAACCAATTTTAGGAAGCCGAGCATCCTTGGATGCTCTCTAGAGCTCATTCAAAGGGTGCTCAATGGAATGGCTTGGCACTAGTCTCAGGAGGGGCCGGTGTACGTGTTAAGCGGGTAGGGGTGTAAGAAGGGGTCACAAGAGGTCGGGCCATGGCTGCTGAATGCCTTCTGCAAACATGGGGGGCTTCCACCCCTTAGCTGGGCCCTGGTGCCCTCACTTGTGGATTTACATTCTGCAGGAGAGAGCTGTCAAGGGCCCTTGGGTGCTCAGTAGAGAGGAAGGTGGCCTCAGTGCACCTCTGGACTGTGGGGGCTAGACATTGGCGAGCCAGCCCATCACTGTCCCCTTGAACACTCGCTGTGTGCTGGCCAGTCATTGTCCCCAGGATTTGCTACCTGTTTTCTCAGGGAATCCTCTTTATAAGGCTTTTCCCCCCCACTTTGAATCTTTTGTAGCCAAAGCTGAACTCAAATTAGCGATGTAGCTGATAACCTTGGATGTTCAAGTCCCTGGTCCTGTCTCCACTTCTGATGTGCTGGGATTTCTGATGTAGACCACCTTGTCTGAGTCACTACCTGTTCTTACTGATGAGGAAACAAAGTTCCAGACACAGAACTAACCTGAGATTCTGAGGTGGGCTCAGGACAGAGAGGCTAGGGGTGGGGCAAAGGCTGGGAACTGAGAGACTGGCAAATAAACTCCTGTTTGCATAATCACCTCTTATAGGTGGTAGCTATTTAGTTAACATGTTTTGAGGGGGTATTAGGAACAAGATGTTGTACTAAGGTACTCACACACAGGTAATGTCTGTAAAGACCGCAAGCAATCTATTATTGGCACGTTTTTCAGATGGAAAAACTTGAGGACTGGCTGGCATAATTCACAGAAGATTCCACAGCTAGTAAGTGGAGGGAGGAGGCTGGAGTCTGGGAGGACAACACCAATGACACGTTGGGACACAGAGGCTGGTTTGGGGGCAAGGCATGGCCGGGGCCTGCACCTGGCAAACAGAAGCAAAGCTAGGAGAGTGGCCAGGCCTGAATCACGCCGGCTCTAGGGAAGATTGGTTGAGCCTTTGGCCAGTTTCACTCTCCCTTGCCCTTCTGCCTAAACATGGGTACAGTGGCCAGGGGGAAGGAGTCTGCGGTGAGCCCAGGGCCCTGGGAGGCACTGCAGACACAAAGCTCTCCTGTGGCCTCAGCCAAGGAGTGGCCAAGGGGTAGGAGTGGTGTTGAGTCACAGTGCAAACACTGTGTCAGGGTCACAGACACAGGGGTGTCTGTCCCTCTCTCTCCTGGGGCCCCTTCCCTGTGGCCACGGCCATGACCTCCTTTTCTCATTTGTGTGTGTGTGTGTGTGTGTGTGTGTGTGTGCGTGTGTGTATCTGTGCATGTGTGTCTGTGTGTGTGTGTGTGCATGTGTGTCTGTGTCTGTGTGTGTGTGTGTGTGTGTCTGTGCATGTGTGTGTGTATCTGTGCATGTGTGTCTATGTGTGTGTGCATGTGTGTGTGTGTGTGCATGTGTGTCTGTGTATATGTGTGTGTGCGTGTGTGTCTGTGTGCATGTGTGTGTGTGCGTGCATGTGTGTCTGTGTCTCTGTGTGTGTGTGTGTGTGTGCATGTGTGTGTCTGTGCATGTGTGTGTGTGTGCATGTGTGTGTCTGTATCTGTGTGTGTGTCTGTGCATGTGTGTCTGTGTCTGTGCATGTGTGTCTGTGTCTGTGTGTGTTGTCTGTACATGTGTGTGTGTGTGTGCATGTGTGTCTGTGTGTGTGTGTGTGTGTGTGTGTGTGTGTAGGAGGCTAAGGACACTGCTGTTGCAGGAGTCAAGAACCCAACCCATGCGACACAGCCTGGTACAAGATGTCCTTGCTAGAGGTACAGGAGGTGCATTATTTGTGCCAACAAAGCAGGTGGGCATAGCAGAGTGGGACCAGGAGGCTTGAGTACCTGGCTTGTGTCCTGACCTGGTCTGGGTCTGTGCCTCAGTTTCCTAATCTACAGAACAGACTTGACAAGCTGTGGTGGCGCCTCTTTAGGAAAGCACTCACGCTCACTCAAAGACAGAGACTTTCCTTTGAGGCACTATCATGGAAGGCAACAGTTGCTTATCATAAGAACAAGCTGGCAGTCCTTGCCCAGCTCCAGGGTGCTATGGAGACCTCCAGACAGGCCTGGTAAAGCCTTCCCTGGCACCTGTGGTATCAGTCTGCCCTCCACACCACCCTGTTACTGACAACGAACAAATTGGACTCTCGTCCGTCCCTTCTGGCATCAGTATTTACCTCTGCATGTCTGTGGCTGAGCGCTGGAGTTCAGAGCGCCCCAGGTTAGAGGAAGGAGAAAGAGGGGCTACATCAAGGATTACAAACGACATCTGGCTTTGAACCTGGTAAAGCAGGTGGATTTTGTTCCGTTCTCCCCAGGGCATCTGGGGACTTCCCGCCTTCCTTTGCATCCCGGTCCTGCCTTGAAGGGTATACTGCACGTGTTTCAGATTCTTGCCATGCCCAGCGCACCAATCTCTTTGTTCTGCAGCCTCAAGCTGCATGGCCTGGAGCCTGGCCTCTTACAGGGTAGAGAGGGAGAGCTGCTGTACCTGCACTCCCGACAACATATCTGGGTAGCATTTCCGATGACAGCCCCTGCGTGTTGCCACCCCAAATCCCAGTTTCCCGGGACTCACACGTCACAGCTTCTGTGGGAACATCGAGGTCAGTGCTGTTCAGAGCCTGGTGGGCCCCGAGACCACTGTCTTGGGGCATGGAGGGTACCACTGCCTCTGGGGAGACCTCTTCTGATGATGCTTCTGCAGGGTGAGTGGATCCTGCTGCTACCTCCAGCCCAGGGAGGAGGGACATGGTCTGGGCTAGGAAAAAGCAGATGATGACAGACGGTTTTCCTGGTGTCCTCTTGTATTCCCAGGCCTAGGTCTGGCCTACAGGCCTCCAGGCCAGAGCACTCAAGGAACTCCTCACTTCTGGTCCCTTCACTAGTCACCCAGCTGCTACCTTATCTGGGTGTGGCGTTTCGCTTCCAAATTGAAAGTTCCATTTGTGTACAGGGGTATATGGGCATGGAGGCATCCCTGGGTGGGTACACATGTGTGGCATCAGTGTCCGCAACAATGGAGCCAAGGAGAAAGCCATGGAAGCTGACAGGTACTGTAGATGCCAAGAAAAGAGAATTCAGGAGATTGGACGGGGACGCAGAGCCACTGAGACCTGGTGACAGGCTGCCTGGGACCAGAAAGAAAGTCAGCCTCGAGACAAAGACTAGACAGGGCCTGGGCAGACAGGAAGAAGACAGATGTGCAGAAACTGGGTCAGAGAGGGGCTGCTGGCATGGGAGAGGAGAGAGCGCAACCTGGGGGTGAGGAGCAGGGAGGGGCCCCAGGCAGGAAGAGAGGCCAGGAGACAGCCAGGAGTGCTGGGGAAGAGCGAACCACAATCCCATGTAATTAGAGTGGCTCTGAGCAGGGTAGGCAGAATGAGGGAATGAGGCCACCTTCAAACCACAGTCCCCTCTGCAGTAGGAGCAGGACGAAGGCCCCTTGGACTCCCAGGAAAGGGCAGGGGATGGGAGGTCTGAGAGCCTCATCCTCTGGGTAAGGCAGGTCTGGGGGTAAAGCCAGGGGTCATAGGGGTAAAGGCCAAGCTCTGACAATTTCAGGGTGTGGCTGCCTCGCAGCAGACCCCAGGCTGTGCTGTGTAGTGGGATAGCAGTGGTCTCAGAGCACAGCCTCTCTACCTGCGTCTCCTTCAAACTTCCCATGCTGAGAGGAAGGAGAAACAGAAGCAAGAGGCTCCGAGAGAGGTAGACATCAAAGGGTGGGGGGGAGTACAAAGATGAGGGAGGAGAAGGGGAGGAAAGCAGCAGTGATACCCAAAGATGAAAGAGCATCCAAGCCATCCCGTACACTCCAGAAAGAGATGGAGAAAGGGAGACAAAGGATGGTCTTGCAAATGGAAATGGGTTCCATTACAGAGAACAGGGACACACTTGCACAGATGTCCTCTGAGCTGCCTTCAGATGAGAAATGCCACCCACGGAGGGAGATAAGCAGAGCTATCCATGAAAATGCGACACTTGGATCTGGGGGTCAGGGGCTAGAAGTAGGTGTGGGGTGCTCCAGTGTCCAGACACCTCACTGGCTGCTGAGCCTGAGACCCTGTTCACAGCTCCTGGATCCCCATGGCCATGTGGACAGAGATCCCAAAAGCCGAGGACTGTAGGCCCAAGTAGGCATGCTTCTGTCTGCCCAGGGCAAACCATGGGCTCTACGTGCAGATAGGAGCTTGGGCAGAGGAGGAGGTGCAGGGGGCCAGGAGAGCAGAAGGCTTAAGTGTTAGGTCCTTGCTCAGCAAGACCAACTAAAAACAAAGCAAGCAAACAAACAAAAGAATTGCAACAGGGATATATTTCCAAGGCTCGATGAGGAAGAGGGTTGAGACTGTATTTTAGTTAAAGTGTTTGTTTGATACTAAAACTCCCAACACTGCCAAAAACCCAAAATCCAAAAACAAAACCAAACAATGCTAGCTTTTTCACCTCACAGGTGATGCCAATGGGGTGTGGCATCACTTACCTATAATCCCAGCACTAGGGAGGCAGATCTCTGTGAGTTCCAGGACAGCCAGGGCTACACAGAGAAACTCAACTGTCTCAAAAAACAAACAACAACAACAACCAAAAAAAAACCCTCACAAAATTTAAAGGCATATAGGTGTGTGTGTGTGTGTGTGTGTGTGTGTGTGTGTGTGTGTGTTTGCGTGTGCACGCACATGCACACATGTCAGGAAGTACCCTGGACAAGGCAGTATCCACAGAGTCTTAAACAACCTTGGGGGAGGTTGTTTGAGAAGAGCAATGGGAAGCAAGACCCCAGAGACAGCAGGTTGGGATGCAGGAGCATATACCATTCTGTGCTACTGAAGCTGGGAGCCTGGAGTGGCAGCTCATTAAACACTCTTGATTTCCCAGACTTTCTCCTGAGGTCACAGAGTGCACAGTCCTGCACAGAGTCAAGATTCCTGCTCCTTTGACCCCCAGGGCTTGAGAAGAAGAAAGACAAGAAAGGGTTTAAGGAGATGGGAGTCCCCTCCTCTGTCCCTTTCACCCAGGTGTCTCTCCTAACAATCACTACAAGGCTGATGGTCTTGAACCTGGACGGAACAGAAAATTCTAGAGAGACCAGACGTGACTGGGGAAGGTGGCCTTGTAGGGAGTTTGTCATTCTAGGCCCATGTCCAGTGGTTCAGCATGGGCACAGAGGTTCAGACCTCCTGAAGCTAGGGAGGTCACAGTGTGGGCCAGAAGAAGGGGACAAAGCAGGTGCTCAGAGACAGCGGAAACAGAAAGAAAAGGCAGAGGCAGGAAGAATCTGACCCAGAGGATAGGACCCCGAGTCAGAGCTCAACAGCACTTGTAGACAGGTGGGACAGAAAAGCCAGGACACGGGTGGGCGGACCAAGAGGGTAAAAGCCTGGCTTTCTTTCTGAGATCAAAGACCCCACCGTCCCCCCCTGGAGAGGAGAGCATCTCTAAGCGGATATCCTGCAGCGTGAGTGTACAGGGTAGGGAGAAGATGCAGTTGGCAAAGGCCAGGACAGAACACCGTGGGCGTGCGTAAAAGACCCTACCGAAGGCACGGGCGAGGAGGGGCCTTAGCGAGTGCCATCTGGCCACCCAGCTGCACATCTATCTCACCCATCATTCTTTAATTTACGCGGGGACCTCAAACATGCTAGCTTCTTGCACCCCTGGTGAAATCCAGACAGGAGTCGCTTCAACATTCGCTTATCCCTAATGTGGGGTAAGGCTCTGGCCTCCATGCCTCTCTAGAAAGCACACACTGAAATACACACACCCCACGGGGAGACTCACACCAGCAACAGGGACCCCGTGGACTCCCTCTGTCTGTTATCCTTCAGGTTGGGGGATGGCTCTTGCCTAGGAAGGAAGAGGAGAGCCTCTTCCAGGTAGAACGGGTTCACTTCAAGCCTGGCCAGTTTCCATGTTCTGGGGCTCCAACTTTGGTCCCCAGCATTGTCTTTGTGCACAGTGGATATGGGCTCCCTGCCCTTGGCTATGACTGTCTCTGGAAAGAGAAGACCAGTACTTCAGGCCAGAGAACGGTGGCCGAAGCCTCACATTCCCTCTTAGCATGACCAGACACCCAGGGCCTCTGTCACACATCTTCAATCAATGTACAAAGGTCTTGTGTTCCCGGCAGACTAGCCTGTCTAGGCCCCTGGGCCATCACAACAGCTTCTGGACAAACTACCTGTGCTTACATGGTTCCTTGTAACCACACTGCTGCCCATCTCCCCTGGTCCAGCTGCAGCTTCACACCTTTCTTCAGAAAGCCTTCCCTGGCACCTGTGGTATCAGTCTGCCCTCCACACCACCCTGTTACTGACAACGAACAAATTGGACTCTCGTCCGTCCCTTCTGGCGTCAGTATTTACCTCTGCATGTCTGTGGCTGAGCGCTGGAGTTCAGAGCGCCCCAGGTTAGGGGAAGGAGAAAGAGGGGCTACATCAAGGATTACAAACGACATCTGGCTTTGAACCCCAGGGAAGCCAGAGAAAGTGGACTATTTTGATGTCCTTCAAAGACCCAGGCCACTAACTGGAGGGAAGACTGGAAAGGATATGAGCGGCCGGTTATGTTCAATCCAGTTTTATTTTAGGTCCAAGGGCTCCAATCCCAGGAAATTGAATTTAGAGCCATGGCTAGAAATGTGACACCCCAGTGCTAGGCAGAAATCTTGTGGGTTAGGGAGCCCGGCTCTTGGGGCTCTCAGAAATGGGTGGGGTAGTAGCCAGGAGGAAGAGTCAAGAGTGTGAGTACTTGGCTACCCGCCCTAGCCACAGCTGCCCTGAGTCCTCTTGCGCCCTGTCTATATCTTGGATGCCTGAAAGAGGAGGCTGTCCTGCCAGCAGCTTCTACTCTGGAGACAGAGCTGTGGCCTCCCTGTCCTGTGGGCACACAGGGAGCATGGGGCAGGGGTGGGGGTGGGTTCTGGTCTCAGGGTCAGGCATCTGTGGGGTTTGGCTGCGTCTCCTGCGGTTTGGGCTTCCTGGGTAGCAGCAGAACAGTCTAGAACAGGACAAGTGTTACAAAAGCCACATTGTCTGGCCCAGTTCAGGCTGGGGAGGGGGCTTGCTGAGGGCCTCAAATTACAGCCCAGGGCTAAGCCTTCCCAGCAGCTCCCCCTGGACTCCGAAGCCTGTCTTGAGCACCCTGTTGCTTCATTGCTCTGCCATGGGGGAGAGCAGGTCAGACAGGGGAGGGGGTCTTGAATGGAGACATCAGAGGAGAGAGCTGAGAAAATGAAGAAGGGAAGGAAGGAAGCATGGAAAAGTGGGGGTGGGAGGGAAACCAAGAGAGATGAGAAAGTCCCCAGACACAAAGGCCTCCCAGCCCCTGCTCCCCACTGTCCTTCCAAACCCAAGGAGCCTAACCCGGAGTTCTAAACCCTTACATCAGGGGCTGGTGCAGACATCCCTGCGGGTTTGGAGATCCACCACCTCTACAGTTGTGAGGGGCCAGGCCTGGTAGAGGCAACTGAGACCATTTCCAAACAAACCAGCTATGGTGGGCAGGTTGGGGGTGGGGCGTGGGAGGTGGGGGTGGAGACTGAGACAGAGAATGGGAAAGGGCTTGTCTAAGACCACGAGGGGAGTTTGAGGTCCAGGCTTGGATCTTCATTACCGAGGCATTCTGGGGAAAGGGAGAGGTTAGTTTGGTGGGAGGTAGGCAGGGCCTCTGACTGAGCCAAACCAGGGGTTTAAGTAGAAAATCTGGGCGGACACTTTTACTGCCCCCCCCCCCCCCCCCGAATCTGGACGTCCATAGAGCTTTCTATATGAAAAATGTCTGGCCTGTGAGGAAACTAAACTGAGGTGCCCGCACCTCCTTCTTCAGTGTCCAGGGAGAATCAGGGGGTTTAGCCTCTGAGGTGGGGGAAGGGGCCTTTCACTACGTTGCAGACAGTGAGTGTGTATGTGTGCCACGGTGGGTAGGGACTGGGGGGGGGAGCTAGCAGGAGGGAAGGGGCTAGGTTCATGGCCACTAGTTGCGGAAACAAAAGTTTTCAAAATGCGCTCGAACTGTACTCAGCTTAGTTTGGGAGAAGGGAAGAAGGGAAGAAGAGAAGAAGAGAGAGAGAGAGAGAGAGAGAGAGAGAGAGAGAGAGAGAGAGAGAGAGAGAGAGAGAGAGAGACCGCCCCCATCCCCATCCCGCCACACACCCCTCCTAAGGCCCTCATAAATATTTACACACTGGCAGAAACCGTTGGGACACAAATCCCCCCAATATTACAGGCAGACACCATGGTGTGTGTGTGTGTGTGTGTGTGTGTGTGTGTGTGTGTGTGTGTCTGTACGCGTGTGTGGCTGGGACTGGGGGAGTTGGAGCCAACTCCGCTCAGCCATGGCTGCTCCAGGCCCTGCCTCCTCACCCTAGCCCTCTACTCCTTTCTACTTCTCTTGGACCGGGTCCCCAATACTCAGACTTCTCACCCCCACTCCCACCCAAGCTCCTGGGAGCTATCTGCCCCTGTCTCTGCAAGAGAACTAACAGCCCCACCCCCAAAAAGCCCTCTTAGCCACCCACCCCACTCCGGTCCATCTTCGCTTCCCATTCCCGCTCCTACCTGGTTCCAGGCCAGCGCTGGGGACTCCATGGGGCGCGTCGCAGGGAGAGGGGCGCTGACCGCTCACCTGAGACATCGGCCTGGGACCTGGAGAGAAGGGCGCTCAGAGGGCGGGGCGGGCCTCCCCCCGGATGCGCGCGGGGGACCGGGGACTGGCCGGGGTGCCCCAGTGCAGGCTCGTGCAAGTTGTGCTCCCAGGCAGGCCACTGCGTGGCCCCCGCCATGCGACCCCTGGGTGTCGCCCGCGCACCCTCCCCGCTCACTCCCTCTTGGCGCCCATTCCAGCGCCAGCTCGCACCCACGGATCGCCCCTTCCTTCTTCTTCCTCCAGTCTCTCTCTCCAGCCCCCTCGCTCCTCCCCTCTTCCCTGGCCCACCCTGTCCCCGCCCCCTCCTCGCTGTCTCAGCCCCCGCCGCCCCCCACGCATCCCCTCCCCCGTGCGGGGCCCGGCGCTGCCAGGGCAGGACACGTCTATCCGCGGGGCGTCCGAGCCCCCACAGGAAGCCAGCTCGTCTGGTTTCCTCCCCTCGCTCAGAGCCAGGGGTTCCAGTCTCCCCAGATCTCCGCCTCCTCAGGCCCGGAGGACCTCGCCGGTTACACAAGGGGCCGCGTGTTTTCCTTCGTTCTTAAACTTTGCAAAAGTTTCCAGAATATCAAAAGAAAGAAGTCCCAATCGCCCCGGGACAATGGTCTTAATAGTAGTACCCCTCAAATCGCGTTGTCCCAAAGATGAGAGCAACCTAAGTCCTCTGGTGGCCTTTGCTCGTGTCCTCGGTTTCCACCAGGGAGCTGGGTGCCCGGAGTTTGGGGTTCAGCCCGCCAGAAACTGGATCTCGGGAAGATCCGATTGTGTCTCAACAGCCTCCCGGTCCCATCGCAGCCAGAAGCATCCCCAGTGCCCCCCCCCGCCAGCTAGGGTATTCCTCTCAGGGCAAGGACTGCTCGCTCCGTTTTCAGGCTCCAGGCCGGCACCCCAACTTTCAAACACGGGCGAGCGTAGAAGGGGGTAAGGAGGGGTCAGTCTGCTGGCCCGGCTGGGGTTGTAAACTCTGGCTGTGGGGAGGAGCTGTCACCAAGCAGGGTGTGTGTGTGTGTGTGTGTGTGTGTGTGTGTGTGTGTGTGTGTGTGTGTGTGTGTGTGTGTGTGTGATGCCCGGAGACCCCCAGAGTGACCCCCAGACTCGATTGCGAGAGCTCGTGGGCAGCCAGGCAGGCGGGGCAGGCCCATGGAGGTGATCCTCAGGTAGGGAGTCCTTCCGGGACTCACACGGGGACCCGAGCTGCTTCAAGCGTCTGAGTCGGTACCACCAGGGCTAATTAGGGAGGCGATGGCGCCAGGCCACCTCCTCCCAGCCTGCGCTACAATCAGAGGGAAGCTGGGACGCCAGGGATGGACCTTGCCCACAGTCGCCTCCCAGTCCTCGAAGTCACTACTTACAGCTCGTGCAGGTCTTCTGGGCGCCGTCGGGGCCGGGTCCCGCGTGGCCCCCACGGCGCCCGCAGAGCTCTCACCACCCTCGGCCACGTCCCCTCCCGGCGATGGGCTGCAGTGGCTGCTCCGGGGAGGAGGCGGGGCGGGAGGGGGTCCCGCCCTGCTCGCCTGGATGCTCGCCGCGGGGGGCTTAGTTCGGCTCTCCAGAGCTCTCCGATCAGGCTGTTGTCCAGGGGGAGCTTGGGTGCACTCCTTCCTGGTACAGGCTGAGTCACCGCGACGCGCCCGCGGCTTGGAGGGCTTGGCGGCGGCTGCATTCTTCCTGGCTTACCTGAGCCGGTAGGCTGGGCCTCACCTCCTTCAAAAGCTCCAGCTTTCCCCCTCCACCCCCACCCCCCGGCTACAGCGCCCCAACTTCAAGTTTTTCTGTTTCAGACCGGGGCTTCTGGAACTAATGCAGTCCTCGTAAGCCTTACTGTTTGCAAGTCGTCTGCGGGTTGTCAAAGCTCCTGTCAAAAGTGGGTGTTTACTTCTGCGTTGCTGCAGCGTACCTTCGCCTTAGCTGGTTACACAGGTGTGCTCCCTTCGAGGGCTCAGCATGCGGGGTACCTGTGGTACATGAACTTTTTCTTGTTGTTGAGGTGGCCACAAACTCCTGCATAGCCAGTGATGACTTTGAACTTCATATCCTTCTGCCCTACTTCCCAAGCGCCCTGATTTCAGGTCACCAGAACCCGCTTAAGTAGGGTCCTAAGTATTGTGATTGCTGGTGAGCACCACTTACGCCTGACTTCTATGAGTTATTATCGTTGGATTGTTTTTGAGACAGGGTCTCACTATGTTGCCATGGCTGGCCTGGAATTCACTATGTAGACCAGGCTACCCTCAAACACTTGCTTTGCCTGGAAAGGCCTGGGATTAAAGGTTTGTGTCACCAGGGCCAGCTATTCAGCTAATACTAGAATTCTTTACATTATCATATAAAATAGTAATTTCACCGTGGCATATGTGTGATACTTCTGACTTGTTCCCTCATGAATGGCATAGCTGGGTTATATGCTAGTAGAAACTCATCTTTGGTTTTTTGAGGACCCTGTGTGGATTTCCATCTCACACAGGTCTGCATTCTGTCCAGCAGGGAATAAGGCTCCTGCATGACCTCCTCACGTGTTCTGGGGACCCATGTATCCCCCCATTGTGTTCTTAGTGGTGTGTGTACACACATAATAAACAAATACCACCAAAAGACAATCCCCCAAACCCAGTTCCCTCCCAGCCCTTCCTTGGTGCTCTCCAAGCCCTGATGTGCTGTCACATATCTTTAATGATTCCAGCAACTGGGAGGCTGAGGCAGAAGGGTCTCAAATTGGAAGCCAGCATGGATATACAGTAGGACCTTATCTTAAAGGTAAGCCAGCACAAGACATGTGTTTCTCCTTTCTTTTCCTCCCTCCCTCCCTCCCTCCCTTCCTTCCTTTCTTTTTTCAAGAAAGGGTTTCTCTGTGTATCCCTGGCTGTCCTAGAACTTGCTCTGTACACCAGGTTGGTCTCAAACTCTCAGAGATCCGTCTGCCTCTGCCTCCCAAGTGCTGGGATTAAAGGCATACACCACCACTACCTGGCCTTTTTATGTTTTTATCGTGTGTGTGTGTGTGTGTGTGTGTGTGTGTGTGTGTGTGTGTGTGTATTCTTATTATTTATATAATTTTCTTTGGTGAGGTGTCTGAATCTCAAGTCTAGTAGTTCATTATTTTATGGATTAGTTTTTAAAGTTCTTTGTATGATTTAAAAATGTGTAATGTGTGTGTGTTGGGTGTGTGTGTGGTATGTGGTGTGTGTGTGTGGTATGTGGTGTGTGTGTGTGTGTTGGGTGTGTGTGTGGTATGTGGTGTGTGTGTGTGGTATGTGGTGTGTGTGTGTGTGTTGGGTGTGTGTGTGGTATGTGGTGTGTGTGTGGTATGTGGTGTGTGTGTGTGTGTGTGTATGTGTGGGGGTATGGGGTGTTCCTATGTATGTAGGTATGTGGGTGTGGGGTGTTCCTATGTATGTAGGTATGTGTGTGTGTGTGTGTGTGTGTGTATGTGTGTGTGGTATTTAAGTGTGGGGAAGGTAGTGTGTGTGTGTGTGTGTGTGGTATGTGTGGTAAGTGTGGGGGCGTGGGGTGTTTCTATGTATGTAGGTATGTGGGTGTGTATATGTGTGTGTGGGTGGTATGTGTGGGGGTGTGGGGTGTTCCTATGTATGTAGGTATGTGGGTGTGTGGGTGGTGTGTGTGTGTGTGTGTGTGTGTGTGTGTATGTGTATATGTGGTATGTGTGGGGGTGTGGGTGTTCCTATGTATGTAGGTATGTGTGTGTGTGTGTGTGTGTGTGTGTGTGTGTGGTATGTGTGGGGGTGTGGGTGTTCCTATGTATGTAGGTATGTGTGTGTGTGTGTGTGGTATGTGTGGGGGTGTGGGTGTTCCTATGTATGTAGGTATGTGTGTGTGTGTGTGTGTGTGTGTGTGTGTGTGTGTGTGTGGTATGTGTGGGGGTGTGGGTGTTCCTATGTATGTAGGTGTGTGGGTGTGTGGGTGGTGTGTGTGTGTGTGTGTGTGTGTGGTATGTGTGGGGGTGTGGGTGTTCCTATGTATGTAGGTATGTGGGTGTGTGGGTGGGGTGTGTGTGTGTGTGTGTGTGTGGTATGTGTGGGGGTGTGGGTGTTCCTATGTATGTAGGTATGTGTGGGGTGTTCCTATTGTTCCTATGTATGTAGAGGCCAATGGGGGAATCAGTGCTCTGCCCTGTCACTCCTCACTGTTTTCTTGGGTGAGGTCTCAAACTGAACTTGTAGCAATAGGCTGACAGCAGCAGACCCTGTGGTCCTCTTTTCTCCTCCCACAGCACTGGAGGTACAGGCAGTATAGTGAGTACTGAGGATCTGAACTCAGGCCTCCAAGTTTATACAGCAAGCACTCTTCATCCGTGGAGTCAGTCTTTTATAAGATATGAGTTTGCAAACATTTTCTTTCAGTCATGTCTTAAATCAAGTTGGCTGGGCATTGGTGGTGCACGTCTTTAATCCCAGCCCTGGGGAGGCAGAGGCAGGCGGATCTCTGTGAGTTCAAGGCAAGCCTGATCTATAGAGCTAGTTCCAGGACAGGCTCCAAAACCACAGAGAAACCCTGTCTCAAAAAAAAAAAAAAAAAAACACACACACACACATACAAACCCAAAAACCAGATACAGATTTTTTTTTTTTATTTCAGCAATTTTGAAGTGTCCACCTCAACTGGAATAATTATACCCATGATATTGTGCAACAACCTGTTTATAAAACTTTTCATCACCCCAAACAGAGGTCAGCCAGTTCCAGGACAGCCAGGGCTACACAGAGAAACCCTGTCTCAAAAAACAAAACAAAACAAAACAAAACAACAACAAATTCAAGCAAATAGAATAGATCTTCGTGAATTCCACAGTGGTAGACATAATGGATTATTTTCCCCTCAGCTCATGGGAGAGCACAAACATATTTCCTCATTGCCACAAATTACATGGTCAAGTTTCCCACATGGGGGTCACCACAGGGGCAGCATACTCAGAGTGCATTGCATGAGCCTCAGCCTGGGGAAACTACCTTCACCAAACCATCTGGGCCCACCCTGCCCGGCGCCGCCAATAGCAGAGAGAATAAGACAGGTCTTCAGGTGCAGAGGGAGGTGATAGAATTGGGAAGGACGGGTGTAGCCCTGTGTATCCATGGACTCCTATTGGGAGCCATCTTGCTTTACCCAGAAGTAGTCAAGCTGATATGTGATGTCTCCTTCCACTAACGGGATGGTTACCAAGAGTTTGGGGGTTCATTCTGCTTTGGACCTTGCTATAATAAGGAGCAATAGATTTTCACCTTTATCACGTGATGTTTTCTGTATCAATCAAGGTCCAGTCAGGAAAACAGAAACTTCAAGGAAAAAACTGTGTCAAGCAAGGAGGAGCTGGTTTACAGGTGTCCTAGAGGACACCCCAGGGATGATGCTCCAGGACTAGGAAGCTGTTAGGCAGCCAAACGCAGGAACTGTCGGACACTAAGGATTCCCTATCTCTGTCCTGCTGCTGCTGACTGCACCTTCCCATCCCTCACTAGCTCCTCCCATGGGGAGGAGAATGGGCTGTTTGTTGGCCTTAAGCTCCACGAAAAATACAAAAGGGAAGGAATGAAGCTGAGTGCTTGTGGATGAAACTATCTCTCCCTCTTTGCTCCCAGAAACTGTGTTCGAACTTGACTGCTTCCCAGTACCTCACCGGCAATGGGTCCATGGTTTATAAGTAAGCATGGCATTCTGAAAGACAAGGCTCTGTCTCATCTGCCCCATTCTCTCCCACAGCTACACCCAGTGCTGAGTCAGTACCCACTAAGGGTGCTGTCTTGACGGCTCCATCCTCTCTCCAACAGAGAGGGCCAGTGTTCTCTGCCTTTTGTATCCAGAGACGCCAGAGTCCAGAGAAGCTGGACTTACCCCAACCAATACAGCTGCCATGACTTGCCCGCCTGGCCAGCCCGAGGAAGGCTGACGCAGCACTGCCTGCTCCCCTGCCACGCCTCCCCAGCCGGTGCCCTGGCTCCCAGCCAGGATGCGATGTCTCTTTCATGTCTCTGTGAATTTTGGGAAGTGAAGCCAAGAAGGGCTGACTCAGACATGACCTCTTCAAGGCCCGCAACTTCCTCCTGAGCCGGAAAATGCCGCATCCTGCACCTCTGCCAAGAGGGTCACGGTGGAGGTCACAGAGTCTAGTTACTGAGGCCTCGCTGCAGAAACCCTGCTCCCTAGGGTGGGGTTCTCAGTCACGGAGTTGCTGCTGTACTTGTGGTCACCATACTTCCAAAACTCAGAACGGGTGCATATGGTTAGGCACATACAATTGTCCTCTCAAGGAAAGGAGAAAGAGGATTAGAATCAGGGTCTACCTCACGGTTGTCAGAGGAGCCTGGTCTTGTCTCCCCTCGGTCACTAGACTCTGACTTCTGTTGTGGGCCTCGGCAGACCTGCAGGATGTCCTATTTCCTAGGACAACAGGAAGTTGCCAGTCCTGGAGAGGTCACCAGAAGGCATTACTCATCTTTGCAGCACTGACAGATGGGGGAAGGATCATTCTTTGTTGGGGAGCTGTACTTGGAACTGGAGGACACCCCACAGCTTGCAGGACCTCTGCTCAGTAATGCCAGGAGCATTTACCCAGAAACCCTTTAATTATGGGCATAGAAAGGCCTCCAGGCTGGGGAGATGGCTTGGCAGGTAAAGGCATGTGCTGCCAAGACTAACAACCTGAGTTTAATCCCCCGGGAGAAAGAGAGACCTGACGACCCTCAATGCCTCCAGACACGGCCAGATGTCTCAGGGGAGCAGTGACAAAAAGTCTCTTGGTTGGGGAGCCTCCCTTGGTTGGGGAGCCTCTCTCTTTGGGGGAGCCTCCCTTGACCCCAGAACACAGGGCATGCATGTATTGAAGACATTCAGTGTACAGCAGAGAGCGGCAGAGAAATTCAGGCCTCACAATGTGAGATCCTGTCACGAGGGAAAGGGGCACGTCTCACCTCAAAGAACTTCTTCACTAAGGGAGGAGAGTGAGCAGCCCTAGGAGGCAGAGAAACAGACTTCGTTCTAGTCTTGGCCTTCATGGGAGAAGACATCCCCTCATGCTTTAGTTTTCTGACCTTTAAAACGAGGGTTCTGATTGGCTCTGTCTTACAGGACGTTTTTGAACTTTGAAGTATTTCTTTTTATAATGTATTTTTCCTTTACAAAATTTTCATTTATTTTTTTAAAGATCTATTTCATCTTAAATTATGCGCTTTTGTGCATCTCTGTGTATGTACACATGAGTGCAGTACCCTCAGAGGCCAGAAGAGGGCCCTGGATTCGCTAGAGCTGGAGTTGCCAGGAGGTTGTGAACTGCCCAAGGTGGGTTCCCGGCAAGAGCAGTATGTGTCCTTAATTACTGAACCATCTCTTTAGCCATGGGCAGTTTCATGGAGAAATGGAAGTTAGACTTGGTGGTCCATGCTTGTAATACCAGCACTAAGGAGGCAGGGCTGGGCAGATACATGTTTGAGGCCAGCTTGGTCTACATAGCGAGTTCCAGGTCAGCTTGACTTACAGAGAAATACAGGGTGATGAGACCTTGTCTCAAAAGCTAAACCCTCACACAGAAGGGTGTGGATAGAGTACAGTTGGTAGAGAATAAGGCTAGGTTCGATCCCCAGAATCACCCAAACCAGGGTATGGTGGTTTATGCGTGCAATGGCAGAACTGGGGAGGTAAAGGCAGGAGGCTCATATTTAACTACCAAGTCCCTCCCTCCCTCTGTCCCTCCCTCCCTCTCTCCATCCCTCCTTCCTTCCCTCTCTTCCTCCCTCCCTCTGTCTCTCCCTCCCTCCCTCCTCCCTCTCAATAATTTTTATTTTTTACATATGAGTGTTTTGTCTGCATACCATGTCCGTGCCCGATGTCCCTGGAGGCCAGAAGAGGATGTCGGATCCCGGACCCTAGCTACGAAGGGCTGTGAGCCACTGTACTGGTCAGGGTTACTATGGAGATGAAACACCATGACCAGAAACAACTTGAGGAAGACCATGCTTATTACACTTCCATGTCACTGTTCCTCATTGAAGGAAGCCAGGACAGGAACTCAGATAGGGCAAGAACCAAGAGGCAGGAGCTGATGCTCTCGCACGGAGAAAGCTCCTGCCACGGAGGATGCTGCTTACTGGCTTGCTCAGCCTGCTTTCTTATAGAACCTAGGGTCACCCTGGGAAGGATGACCCCACCCACCATGGGCCGGGCTCTCCCCCATCACTCTCTGGCTAAGAAAATGCCTCACAGGCTTGCCTACAGTGAGACCATATAGAGCGGTTTTTCTCAAATGAGGCTCCCTCCTCTCCCATAACTCTAGCTGGTGTCAAGTTGACATAAAACCAGCCAGCACAGCTGCCATGTGTGTGCATGGAATCGAGTACAGGTCCCTCTGGAGGAGCAGCCAGTGCTCTTAACTGCTGAGCCACCTCTCATGTCCACTGTCTCTTTAGGGCCCTCTGGGCTATGACCATGCTCCTAGACTTTTCTTACTTTTGATGATCTGGGAAGATCTGAGAAATTGGTGGGCACTACTATTGTAATGAGGTTTACCTGTGCTTTCTTCATGATCATACAGGGCTCAATCATGTATTCTAAGGAGGAAGATCACAGAGGTCAAGTGCCATTCCAATGATGTCATAATAAAAGGACACTCTAAGTGCGATTGAAGCTGTTGATATTGACCTTGACCATTCTCCACATAGAGTAACCCCCTTCCCTTTGCACTCACTGCTGGAAAGGAAGTCAGCCTTGTGCAGAGCACACTGGGAAAATGGGGAGCACCGCAGAGCTGTGAAGATGGACTCAATTAGGAACTATAAGGGTTGGGTGTGGAGCTTGGTGGTAGGGTGGTAGAGCTCAATTCTTGGCCAACGCTGCTCTGATGGGGCAGGCTTTGCGGCACATACCTGCAATTCCAACAGCCAGGAGACAGAAATACAGGCCAGGAAATGTAAGGACAGTTTGGTCTACACTGTGCATTCTAGACCTCCCATTTCTCAGACAGGGGAAGGGGTCTTAAGAGCAGCTAAGAGCACTTGTTCTTGCGGAAGACCAAGGTCCAATTCCCTGCACCCACCCGACAGCTCACAACCATTGTCTTAGTTACTCTTCTGTTACTGTGATGAAACACCGTGACCACCAGTGTCTTAGGTTACTATTGCTGCAATAAAACACCATGCTGACCAAAGCAGCTTAGGGAGGAAAGGGTTTCTTTCACTCCCAGACCCATGTAACTGTTCATCATCAACAGCAGTGAGAGCAGGAACTCACGCAGGGCAGGAACCTGGAGGCAGGGGCTGATGCAGAGGCCGTGGGGGTTGCTGCTCGTTGACTTGCTCCCCATAGCTTGCTCAGCCTGCTTTCTATAGAACTCAGAACCACCAGCCCAGGGGGTGAGACCACCACAATGGGCTTTAATTCAGAAAATGCCCTTCAGGCTTGCCTGCAGCCCACTCTTAGGGAGGCATTTTTTCCTCAGTCGAAGCTCCCTCATCTCTGATGACTCTAGCTTGGTCCAGTTGACATAAAACTATCCATCACACAATGGGAGAAGGAAGGACCAGCTCCTACTGGTTGTCCTCCAACCTCTACATACATGCTGTAACTGTGGTGAATCTACACACAAATACATAGGGATTAAATGTTTGAAATATGACAACAAAACAAACAAACAAAAACAACCAAAACACGTGAGGTGGCACTCCCAGCTTGGTGCTAGACAGAACAGAGGCCTCTACAGGCATCCCCGGGACACGTGAATACACTGCCTTACATGGCAGAAAGGACTTTGTACAAACAGAAGGACGCAGACCTCGAAATGGGACAATCTCCTTGGTAGACCAACGCATCACACAATCCTTAAAATGAACTGGCCTTTGGCTGAGACCAGAAAGCCAGGGCAATTAAAGGCCAGAGGAACACACAGGAACTCAGTCTCCCCTTCCAAAGCCACCCCAGGAAGACACGGCTAGCCCGTTGGCCCCGAGTCGGACCTCTGATGTAAGAACTCTAATATAAAAATTGCACATGGCTTAATGCTGCTAACGTCATGGTAATTGCAGCGGCGATGGGATTGAGCGCATGTGCTGACAGGCATGCCTGGCTGTGTTAAACAGTTGCTGAGTGTGCACTGCCCTCTGGACCTGCAAGCAGTTCTTTTAACAACAACAATCACCAACACAACGTGGTGCTGGGCGTGGTGTCATATTCCTGTGGTCCAGCACTTAGGAGGCGGAGGCCAGAGGATTACATGTCCCAGCCTAGGGTGACATGACACTGGGTAAAGGGGCTTGGTGCCGAGCCTGGTGACTTGGACTGAACTCCACATGTACATGCCCCCAGTAAATACATGTAATTAAATAATAATAATAATACAAACCCATGTTCCAGATCAGCCTGAACCACAGAGTGAGAGCCTGGTGTCAGAGAGTCCATGACTGGGGAGGCAGAGACAGAGACTAGCAAACCCCTATCAGTACGAGGACAGCAATATGTAGTGAGTTTCAGGACAGCCAGGGCTACAGAACTAAGTCCACAAAGCTTTTCTAGTACCTCCCAGAGTACACCATGACATGTATGCCCCACACAGACATCATACACAAGGGTAACAATAATAATACTTTTCATTTTGTTTCTGTCTGTTTCATTTGAGACAGAGCCCCGGCTGTCCTGGAACTTGCTTTGTGGATCACACTTCTACCCTGGGCTTGTAGTGACAGTACTGGGAAAAAAGGTGTACCCCCCCAAACCCCACGATAATAATACTTTTAAAGCTCAATAAAAACCAGATGGTGTATGTCTGCCATCTCAGAGCCAAGGAGGCAGCAAGCTAGCCAGATGTACATAGTGAGATTGTATTAAATCTCTTCAGAACAGGGCTGTCTAGATGGCTGAATGAATAAAGAAAGGCTCCTGCCTCCAAGCCTGATGACCTGATTGGATCCCTGGGACCCACATGAAGGAAGAACAAAGCTGCGTGTGCACACACACACACATACACACACACGCACACTATATATACATACATATTACATATACATATATACACACACACTATATACATACATACATATATATATATACATATATGTACACACATACACACAGTCCCCAAGGCATCTTCACACTGTATCATACTCTATTGTGTGTGCATCCCAGGTGGAAAGCACAACGTTCTGCCTTCCTCTATCTTCCCCCTCCCCTACCGTCCATCATTAACTTATGAGTCAGTTGAGGTTCTTCAGTCAAAGTCCAAAGACTTAACTGAAGGAGGTATGTTTGCTATCCTGCCTCAGCTCAAGACTCCCATGAAGGTCTGGGTGTGAAATACCCCACAGCTTGGCTCCCAACTAGTGCTGACCTTTGGGGAGGTGGTGGCAATGTTGGGAGTGAGGGCCTGCAGGAAAGCGAATCTCTACTGAGGGACTTTGAGGTTTATAGCCTGATCCTACTTGCTGTTGCATCTCTGTATCTGTTCACAAAGATGCGAGCAAGCAGCTCCAGCTGCCGCCATGAGCTGGGAGCTCGTCCGATGCCCCCGTGCCTCTGCTGCCAAGATGGATTCAGTGAGCATACTCTCAAACCTTGAGTCACACTTGTTAGGTCATGGCACCAAGAAAAATAGCTGATATACCCCCTCCGCACAATCCTGGCAGGTCATCGGGAGTATATGGTGGCCTTCACTCATTCACTCCTTCATCCATGTATTCATGCAATGCTCACTGCATTAGTTACGTTTTTGTTGTTGTTGCTGCTGCTGTGATAAAGCTTTATGACCCTGGAACTGGAGAGACCATTCAGCAGTTGAGAGCACGGGCTGCTTGCTCTTGCTGAGGACCTGGGTCCAATTCCAGCACTCACACATTGGCTCACAACTGTCCGTAACTCCAGTTGCAGGAGATCCAACAGCCTCTTCTGGCCTCCAAGGACACCAGACATGCACGCGGTACACAGACATACAGGCAGGTAAAACATTCACAGGCATAAAGGACAAAGAATGAAATAGCTCACCAGGACCACGGGAACTTAAGACTGAATTCTGATTCCAGAGATGAGTTCATCAGAGCAGGGAGTCAAGGCGGGAGGAGCAGGAAGCTAAGAGATCAAATCTTTACCACAAGGATGAGACAGACAGAGACTCTGAGCTCTCAAAGGCAAGCAAAGCTGTGCTTTTCAACCCCACGCCCTCCCAACAGTGCTGAGGAATATGTTCAAATGCCTGCCCCTACAGAGAACAATTCTTTTTTAATTTTTAATTTTCTTTTTTTGCTTTTGGTTTTTCCAGACTGAGTTTTTCTGTGAACCCCTGGCTGTCCTGGAACTAGCTTTGTAGACCAGACTGGCCTCAAACTCAGAGATTCACCTGCCTCTGCCTCCTGAGTGCTGGGATTAAAGTATTTTCCACTACACCGTGCACCACCACACCATGCTCAAAGGTAATTTTTGTTTTCTTTGCACTTGTTTGCCTAGGGGGACGTGAAGTGGGTTTGGGGTTCCTGGAGCTGGAGTTGTCCACAGCGAGCCACCTTGTGGGTGCTGGGAATTGAACCCTGGGTCCTCTGGAAGAGCTCCAGTACTCATGATGGCTGAGCCATCTCTCCAGCTCTCAAGAGAGCATTCTTACTCAAGCCACCAGCTATGGAGCCCTGGTCCTAAAGCCCAGGTAGCAGAGGGGGAGTAAGATCCTGAGAGATAGTAATGTGACCTGGGGCAGGGTGGGACTGTGGCTCAGGAATCATGCTGGTGCATTTGTCTGCCCAGGAGACACCAAACCATGGGAATCTGGGAGGTTTCTCGGAAGCAGTGTCTTTAAACTGGCCTCGAGCAGTCTAGCATGTCTCCAGCTGTCCATAGCTCGGGCCCAGAGGAAGGGGAGCTGGCCCACACAGGGCCTCTCCCTGCTCTTCCCATTTCCAGAACATCCTGCAGAGCCCAGGGCCTCACAACTGTGAGCAAGCACATTCCAGTCACGTGGCCTTACTCTCTAAACAGCAGCCCCATCAGTCAAGGAGGGGTGAGCTGCACTTCAGCTCCTACACGGGATGGGGGCTCTCACCTGCAATCCTAGCACTCAGGAGGCAGAGGCAGAGGCTCAGGAGCTTAAGGTCAGCCTGGACCAAATAGTGAGTTCAAGGGCAGTTTGGGGTACTCGAGACTCTGGCTCAGAAAACAATACTAACTGCGGATGGAGAGATGGCTCAGGGGTTGAGGATGTCCTGTGCACACAGAGGTTTGCCTCCCAGCAGCCATGCTGTGCTGTTTACAACCATCTGCAATTCCAGCTCCAGGGGACCCTACACTCACTTCTGGACTCTGTGTTGCTTGCACACACACATATACACACACACACACACACACACACACACACACACACACACACACACAAATAAAATAAATCTTTTAAAAACTAAATTATAGGAGGGAGGGAGGAAGGGAGAGGAAACTGGGATCGACATGTAAAATTTTTAAATTATATTATTAATAAAAAATTATATTAATTGATTGGTAGTGATGGCTGCACAACTCTATATTAAAACCTTTTGAATTTCACATTTTGAAGGGGGCTGAGCTGCACATTTTAGATGGGTGAATTATGTGTAAATTACATTTCAATAAACTGTTACCAAAAATACATATATATATATGTATATGTATATATATGTATATATATATATATGATCATTAATATCTCAAGAGGGCAGTGGTAGAACGTTTGCCCAGCATGTGTGAGGCCCAGGCCCACCCTCAGCAACACACACACACACACACACACACACACACACACACACCTAAGTAAATAAAATAATTCAAGGCTATTAAAATATAAAGGAAATGGAGCGAGCAGAGGGCAGAAGTCTTGCAAGCTGGGGAAACGTCAGAAGGGGCTTTGTTGGAATCAGCTGCCCTAAGGGGGTGGCAATGTAGGGGTGCTGCCGGTGAAGGGGGCTGTTGCGGGCGATGAGGGGTGGAAAGTGGCCGGCACAGAGAACTCTTTCAGGGCAGCTGGCAGAGACGGGGAATAGAAGAAGAGGTTAGGAGCTACTGGGGCAGGGAATGAGGAACGGGAGACAGGAGTGTGTTCTCAGAGGGAAAAGCCTGCGGAGAGGGAGAGCTGAAAAGTTCTGGGGAAGAGGGGAAGGGAGGGAAAGTGACACAGTGGGACCTTTGTCATCATCATCCTGATGACTTTAGACAAAGGAAAGCCCCTGGGGGGTCTCGAAAATGATTTATGGAATGTGCTCCACAGGTCAAGCTGAACATGAAACATCTACTCAGGTCAGTACTAACGTAACCTCCACCTGACCACAGGAAGGCTGAGGCACAGACGGCTGGGTAAAGGGCCCAGAGTGATACTGTAGTCAGCACTGCTCTTAAACTTGTGCAGAGGGGCTCAGAGCCACCATCTGTATGTCACAGCTACACACTGAGAAATAGACGTGTTAGCCAGGTGGCAGCCTCTGGCCATAGTGACATGTCAGAGCCCAGATGTACTCGTCTGGCTTCGAAAACTAGAACTTTAGGCCGGGGTGTGACTCATCAGAGCTCTTGGCTGGCATTCACCTTACAGACAAGCAAACAAATAAAACCAGACATGTATTAAGAAAAATGAAACTCACAGGTAAAATGGATGGATCCAGGATTAAAAAAAGTCATCCTGGGTGAGGTAACCAGACCCAACAAGACAAGTGTGGTATGTTTTCTCTTATATGTGGATGCTAGCTTTCAAACCTACACTGTGTGAGCTATAATGGGAGTTACCTCAGAGGTTAGGTGTCTAGTAAGGGAATACGTCGGAAGAGAGGATTGCCCAAGGCATGGGAAAGAGATATATTGTTATAGAGAGATGAAGAGAAGACTAGATAAGGAAGACTAATGGGGAGAGTTATCCAAGAGAAGGGTAAGGAGGGAATAGGGAGCGAAACTAACACCAAAAGCCATTTGCAAAACAATCGGAACCCTACCATTGTAAAAAAAACATCCTAAAATATATACCTATAAGAGAGGAATCTGCTGGGTGGTAGTGGTTTGTGCCTTTAAACCCAGCACTCAGGAGGCAGAGGCGGGATGATATCTATGAGTTCAAGATCAGACTGGTCTACAGAGAGAGTTCCAGGACAGCCAGGACCACACAGAGAAACCCTGTCTCAAAAACAGAAGAAGAAGGAGAGAAAGAAATGAAGAAATGAAGGAGGGAAGGGAGGGAGGGAGGAAGGAAGGGAGGGAGGGAGGAAATCAGGGAGGGAGGAAGAGAGGGAAGCAGGGAGGGAGGGAGGGAATCAGGAAGGGAGGAAGAGAGGAAAGCAGGGAGGCAGGGAGGGAGGGAGGGAGGGAGGGAGGGAGGGAGGAAGGGAGGGAGGGAGGGAGGGAGGGAGGGAGGGAGGAAACTAAATGGAGTTACTAATAGCAGAGGAGACAATGCCCGAACAATACATCTCATATCAGCAAGCAGTCTCCAGTGCCAGGAATGGTTTGGTTTGCATCTTGTTGAGTCATTGGTCAAAGGAGTCACATGGAAACGCCTGAACATCATAGGCTATAGCTGAGGCTGTTGGTAACTCTACAACTTGACACCAAGGCCCAACTGCTGAAGACAGCACCGGCATACAGCATCAGACAGGGATAACTTGAGCTGGTGCCTAACTAGAAACCGCACCCTGTTGACTAGCATTCATGTTATCTCTGCGTGCTATCAGAGGAGAAAGTTAATCACTGATATCTCCTAGCTACAATCCCTGCGACCTGTCACAGTGACCTGCCTACAAGATAAACTGGGCAACAGTGGCACAGATGTTATGAGGGTAACCAGCTACTTCCTACTTGGATTTAAGACCTGTTCTATGAGTTGAAAACCACACCTGACATTGCTAAAGCAGTCAAGAACCCGAGACTAGAAAGGTCCTAGGCCTAAGGGAAAACCTAACACTATTATTCTGCTAGAGGAAGATAGCAATAAAATACCTCATAACATCATATTTCCATACTCAAATAGATCAGCACCTCACTCAGTCCTAAGGGGGGGGGGCATCTTCACCAAAGCCCTCCCTCAAGGCTCAGGGCCCTGTGCAGAAGAGGAGGTGGAGGATGGCTTCAGGTAAACAGTCTTCCAGGTACAGCAGGAATAGCACCCACATGAGCTCACGGAGTCTGAGGCAATACACACATGGTTTGCACAGGTTCAAGCTAGACAGGGCCCCAGTGCTGAGGGGGAAGCAGATACAGGCCTGCGTCCCTGAGCTGTTTGCAGATGATACTCACTTGCAAAGGAAAATCAGTTTTTTTCAGTGAGTCTTCCTGGATATATTAACCAAACCTCAGGGAGGTCCTGTGCCCAGGAAATGCATGTTCTGAATATATTGCATGAGAAAAACAAATAGACCAGATGTGATTTGCTGTGTATGGCGGCATAGGTCTTAGGAGGTAGAGTCAGGCAGATTTCTATGAATTCTAGGCCAGTCTGGTCTACATAGTAGCTGAGAGAGAGAGAGAGAGAGAGAGAGAGAGAGAGAGAGAGAGAGAGAGAGAGAGAGAGAGAGAGAGAGAGAGAGCGCGAGAGCTAGCGCCTGTCTCAAAACAACAACAAGCCAAGCCCAGACACAGGGAGATGGACATAGCTCAGCAGGGAAGAGCACTGCTCAATTCCTAGCACCACGTGGTGGCTCTGCTGATGATCCCCCCTTCTTCCCTCCCCTCCCCCTCCCTCCCTCCCCTTCCCCTTCCTCCCTCTCCCTTCCTCCCTCTCCCTTTCTCTCTCCCCCTTCCTCCCTCCCTCTCCCTCCCTCCCCCTTCCTCCCCCTCCCTCCCCCTTTCTCCCTCCCTCCCCCTCCCTTCCCCTCCCCTTTCTCTCTCCCCCTTCCTCCCTCCCTCTCTTCTTCCTTCCCCTCTCTTTCTCCTCCTTCCCTTCCCCTCCCTCCTTTTCCCTCTCTCCTCCCTCCCCCCTTCTCCTCCTCCTTCTCTCCCTCCTCCCTCCCTTCTCCTCCCTCCTCCCTCCCTTCCCTTCCCTCCCCACCTGTCTCCTGTTGCTGGGGACTGAACTCAAGGCCCCACCATACTGGACAAAATCTCTACCACTGAACCACACCCTCAGACCAGCTTTGTTTTCAAACAGGCCTTCGCTGAATTGCCCCGGGAGTCCTTAAACTCATTCTGCAGCTCAGGCTGGCCTCAAACCCATGATCCTCTAGTCTCAGCCTCCCTACTAACTAACTTCCAGGATCACTGACTGCCATGAGCCATCGTGCCCAGATTACATTTTATTTTAGTCTTTCATGTCAATGCAAATATTAAATAAAAGTCTTGATTATAAAACTCTTACTGGAGCTGGAGAGACCGCTCAGTGGTGAAGAGCGCTTACTGCCCTTGCGGAGGACCTGGGTTCAGTTCCTCCCATGCTGCTGCATAGCTGAGGACTGTCTCCAACCACAGCTTCAGGGGATGCAACTCTCTTCCAGCCTCTGGGAGCCCTGCACTCATGTGCACATAAATGCAAACACACAGAGAAAAATTAAACTTTTTGGAAAGGAAACTGTAACTGGTGATTTTACTAAAATTAGAGCACAAAGAAAAGGTTTTATAGAACACACATATATCAGGGCATGGATTATTGGTTTTTAATTAATTATTAAACCAAGCGTTGCTCCCAGCCCTTTAACAAAGGCCCAGATAGTTAGTGCTACCTAAATTTAGTGATTTGAATTTTTTTTGTTTTGTTTTGCACACCCTTAATCCCAACACTCAGAAGGCAGAGGCAGATGGATCTCTATGAATCTGAGACCAACCTGGTCTACAGAGTGAGTTCCAGGACAGCCAGGGCTACACAGAGAAACTCTGTCTTCAAAAGCCAAAACCAACCCCCCCCCAAAAAAGAAGGAAATAGATATAAGGAATATATACATGTATGTATGTATGTATGTATGTATGTATGTATGTATGTACGTATATGTGTACACACACATATACTTTTAAAATAAAATTTTCATTTAACCAAGGAAAAGCCATCTGTGATTGTCTTTCACATTTAAAAACCCCTTAATTTTTAACTTAAGTAAGAGAAAAGACCAGTGTCAAGCATCCTGACTCTTCAACTTTAAGAAGCTGTGTGGAAAGGAAGATGAGGTGGGGCTTGCCTTTGATCGTTGGTGGTGCACACCTTTAATCCCATCAGTTGGGAGGCAGAGACAGGTGGATCTCTGTGAGTTCAAGACCAGCCTGGTCTACAAGAGCTAGTTCCAGGACAGCCTCCAAAACCACAGAGAAACCCTGTTTCAAGAAACAAACAAACAAAAAAAGAAGTTCAATGTCATCTTCAGCTCCTAGGGATTTTGTGTTAGCTACAGGAGACAACAAACAAACAAACAAAAACAGATAATAGGCATGATGCTGAACACCTGTGGTCCCAGCACTTTGGAGGCAGAGTCAAGAAGATCTCTGTGAGTGGCCAGCCTGGTCGACACAGAAAATTCAAGGCTAGCCAGGGCTATATAGTAAGACCTTGTCTCAAAAATAAGTAAATAAATAATGTGGAAACCTTTTTGTTTCTGTCTGTGTTAATAATGACTACACACACACACACACACACACACACACACACACACACACACACACACAGGACAGAGAGAGAGAGACAGAGAAAGATTAATATCTGTCTCAAGTTAGGTGTGGTGGCTTATACTCTGGGCTACATAGCAAATATTAGACCAGCCAGGGCCTGTTTTCAAAACCCAAAAATAACATTGAATAAATATTTTTCTCATCTTCTAGAGAAAGAATGAAGTCCGAAGGTTGCATTCACCTACAACTTGCTGATGGATAGACCCAGCATTCACTGTCTGATGGGTGCCTGCTCTGCCCTGCTGGGAGCAGAGCCAAGGACAGGGTTGGTCTGTCTTGACTTCCCTGGTTGCTAAATGACCAGGCAGGAACAAGCACTTGGTGCCGGCAGAGTCTTTCATGGCCGAGGCTGCCAGCCTGCTGGTGCCCAGCACCCACCCCAAGAGGATGCACCTCTCATACTGGCTGAGACTGTATTTTACAGAATGGATTTGATAACTTTCCTGACAACGTAGATTTCTGAGGACGCCTTTGCTTTGTGCCCTGGAGTGTGACTGTGACAGGGGGGGGGGGGGGCAGTCTCAGGACCAAGCTACTTCTCTCTGTACTGCCTGGGAGGAGAGGGTGGGGGAGCAGTTGGGAGGAGCAGAATGTGGAGACGGTTCTGGAAGAGGCCTCTGAAGATGCCACAGAACCTCTATTGGAAATGATATGCTGTCGAGGAAAGCCAGGTGGGCTGGGGAGTGAAGACAGATGGATGACGGTAGATGTGCAGGGGGCATCGATTTCTTCCCCTGGGGACAACAGACTCACAGAAAGAAATGTCAACAGGGGAGCTTCCGCTTCAGCTGAGATGTGGGTTGGTGGTTCTGAGCCCTCTTTTGCCATGGTATCTTTACCCGGCTCCTTGTCACCCTGAGAAGAGAAACCAGTGCCATTTGGCAGTCCTAAAATAAACTTGAGCCAGACAGAGACAGAGACCTGGATGGGTGACAGTCAGAGGCCGGCTAGGACTGACTGGCCACACTGAGCCAAGATCCGCATGGATCGAAAAAGCTCTGACGAATCAAAGACCTTAAGGCTTGGGTTTGTAGCTCAATCGGTAGAGTGTCTGCCTGGCATCCATGAGGCCCTAGGTTCAATACCAGTGCCATATAATACTACATCGGGCGGTCCCCCGCTGCCCCAGAGGATGTCAAATGTGAAGTTACTTTTCATTGTGCCCAAGGTCCCCCAAACAGTCCCCAATGCCTGGGCGGCATGTCGTATCCAGTGCCATGTCCCTTTCTGATGTCAGTTAAGGTCTCACCCTGAAGCTGGAGATGACTAAATTCCACAAGTAGCACTGGGCCACGGCCAGTCCAGGCTTTGGTTGTTTATTCTGCTACAGCCCAGGCCAGCTTGATGGCTTCATCCTCCTGATTCAACCTCCTAAGGGTAGGATTAAAGGTCTGCACCACCTCCCCCCACCCCCACCCCCACCCCCCAGCTCGCCAGCCTAGTCTTCAAAAGGGGTCTAGCTGCTTCGCTTCTGGATTGCCTGGACTCTGGGCCAAGTTGCTGGGGAAAAATCCAGCCAGACTCCATGTGCTGCCACCACCCCAGTGGAATGTAGCCAAATGAGGACCAGTATTGCCCAGCTGCACTCCTCAGCCACAAATGTGACAGTAGTAATGCTGTGTTAAGTCACCTAAGCTTTGGGGTGGTTTTTCTTGTTGTTTAGACACCATCCTGGCTGGCCTGGAACGTGCTGTGCAGACCAGGCTGGCCTTGAACTCTCGGCCTCCAGTGTTCTGGGAGTACCAGGATTAAAGCTGTCATGTTCAGCCTTGGGGTGGACTTTATGTGGGACATACATGTGGAGGGAGATCAGGTGGGGGCCTCCTCTAGGTCTTTCCACCCTGGTGTGGTCCTTGAGGGAGGCGGCACCTTCAGTTTTGTTTTGAGATGAGAAACAGAAGCTCAAAAGGTGACATCGTCCCTCCTCATGGCTGGGAAGTGTACATCGTGGTTCCACATCCGAGTCTGCCTCTGAGGAAGCAGGGCTGCTGGAGGGGGATGGAGTTGGGGGGACTGTCTCCCCAGATGTTAGGAGAGGAGGAGCCGTGCCAGCCATGCCTCTTACCTACACGGGACCTTCCTGGGCCACAGCAGGAGCTCAGTGAGGGAAGGACAAGGGTTGGCTGGAGTGGAGGCCAGGCCCTGCCTCTAGATGAACAAAGGCTCTTGTGGTCCAGGGCTCCTTGATCCAAGCTGACTGGGGCAGTACCCTGGCCCTTCCTGCTCCTGCTTCCTGCTTTGTATGACATGCCTCCTGCTGCCACAGGGTTCTGGTTGAGTTCTCTTTGCCCACAGGTCCAGTTCCCCAGCCTGCTGCCCATGTCGCCAGGTTCTTGCTGTGTGTATCTATGGGGTGGCTGTCACAGGGCCACCTGCACTGAGCATTCCTTGGTACATTGAGGGTCCCTGAGCTGTGGTCAGGAGGCTCTCCTTCCAAATCACATCATCTGCATTCTTTTCTGGGAACTCTCTGTCCCCTCCTCACTGTCAGCTTGTGGCATCCTAATGGCTCCAAGCAAACCTGAAACCTCTGTTCCCCTCCAGGAGCTGGACTAATGATGGACAAGCCAGGAAGGGCCAGGTGGCCTGCTAACGACGCTGTACAGCGTGTGGTCGGAGGTCCTGCTGGGTCATGTGTGCTCTGCAAGGTTGGCTGGCAAGGAGCTCCGCTAGGCTCCTGATTGCATGGGTGTCCTGACAGGTAGCTGGCGTTTGTTCGGGAATCTGGGAGGAGAAAGGAAGAGAGAGGTTGGGGTGGTCACAGATGCAAAAGTGAACTAGCCTCAGATTTTGTCACAGCTGAGGTAGTAGCAAAGTGAAAAAATATTCTGGAAGCTACTGAGTGGACTTTGGGGTCTGTTTTATAGATTCCTGATCCCCTGATTGCAGCCTGGAGTGTGTCTTTGGAATTAAATTTACATTCATTTATTTGTGTGTGTGTGTGTGTGTGTGTGTGTGTGTGTGTGTATGTGTATGTGTGGTGTATGTGGTGTGTATATGTGGTGTGTGTGTCCTGTGTGTGTATGTGTGGTATATGTGTGTTTATGTGTGTATGTATGTGTGGTATGTGTGCATGCATGTGTATATGTGTATATTTCTGTATGTATGAGTGTATATGTGTGTGTGGTGTGTGTATGTGTGTGTGTATATGGTGCGTGTGTGTGGTGTGTGTGTGTGTGTGTGGTATATGTGGTGTGTGTGTGTGTGGTGTGTGTGGTGTGTGGTGTATGTGGTGGTATGTGTGGTGTGTGTGTGTTTGTGGTGTGTGTGTATATGTGTGTGGTGTATGTGGTGGTGTGTGGTATGTGTGTGTGTGGTGTATGTGGTGGTGTGTGTGTGTGGTGTGTGTGGTGTATGTGGTGGTGTGTGTGGGGGGGTGTATGTGGTGGTGTGTGTGTGTGTGTGTTGTGTGTGTTGTGTGTGTGTTGTGTGTGTGTTGTGTGTGGTGTGTGTGTGTGTGGTATGTGTGTGGTGTGTGTGTGTGGTGTGTGTGTGGTATGTGTGTGTGGTGTGTGTGTGGTATGTGTGTGTGGTGTGTGTGTGTGGTGTGTGTGGTATGTATGGTGTGTGTGGTGTGTGTGGTGTGTGTGGTGTGTGTGTTGTGTGTGTGTTGTTTGTGGTGTGTGTGGTGTGTGTGGTGTGTGTGGTGTGTGTGTGTGTATGGTGTGTGGTGTGTGTGTGTGGTGTGTGTGGTATGTATGGTGTGTGTGGTGTGTGTGGTGTGTGTGTGTGTGTGTGTGTGTGTGTGTGTGGTGGTGTGTGTGTGGTGTGTGTGTGTGTGGTGTGTGGTGTGTGTGGTGTGTGTAGTGTGTGTGGTGTGTGGTGTGTGTGGTGTGTGTGTGTGTTATGTGTGGTGTGTGTGTGTGTGTGTGTGTGTGTATGGTGTGTGGTGTGTGTGTGTATGGTGTGTGGTGTGTGTGTGTGGTGTGTGTGTGATATGTGTGTGTGGTGTGTGTGTGTGTGTGTGTGTGTGTGTGTGTGTGTGTGTGTGTGTGTGTGTGGTGGTGTGTGTGTGGTGTGTGCGTGTGTGTATGGTGTGTGGTGTGTGTGTGTGGTATATGTGGTGTGTGTGTGTGTGGTGTGTGTGGTGTGTGTGGTGGTGTGTGTGTGGTGTGTGTGTGTGTGGTGTGTGGTGTGTGTGGTGTGTGTAGTGTGTGTGGTGTGTGGTGTGTGTGTGTGTGTGTGTGTTATGTGTGGTGTGTGGTGTGTGTGTGTGTGTATGGTGTGTGGTGTGTGTGTGTATGGTGTGTGGTGTGTGTGTGTGTGTGTGTGGTGTGTGTGGTGTGTGTGTGGTGTGTGTGTGTGTGTGTGTGTGTGTGTGTGTGTGTGTGGTGTGTGTGTGGTGTGTGTGTGTATGGTGTGTGGTGTGTGTGTGTGTGTGTGTGTGTGTGTGTGTGTGGTGTGTGTGTTGTGTGTGTGTGTTGTGTGTGTGTGTTGTGTGTGTTGTGTGGTGTGTGTGTGTGTGTGTGTGTGTGGTGTGTGTGTGTGTATGGTGTGTGTGTGTGTGTGTGTGTGTGTGTGTGTGTGTGTGTGGTGTGTGTGTGTGTGTGTGTGTGTGTGTGTGTGTGGTGTGTGTGTGTGTGTATGGTGTGTGTATGTGGTGTGTGTGGTGTGTGTGTGTGTGTGGTGTATGTGGTGGTGGGTGTGTGTGTGTGTATGGTGTGTGTATGTGGTGTGTGTGGTGTGTGTGTGTGTGTGTGTGGTGAATGTGGTGTGTGTGGTGTGTGTGTGTGTGTGGTGTATGTGGTGGTGGGTGTGTGGTGTGTGGTGTGTGTGGTGTGTGTGTGTGTGTATGGTGTGTGTATGTGGTGTGTGTGGTGTGTGTGTGTGTGTGGTGTATGTGGTGGTGTGTGTGTGTGTGTGTATGGTGTGTGTATGTGGTGTGTGTGGTGTGTGTGTGTGTGTGTGGTGAATGTGGTGTGTGTGGTGTGTGTGTGTGTGTGGTGTATGTGGTGGTGGGTGTGTGGTGTGTGGTGTGTGGTGTGTGTGGTGTGTGTGTGTGTGGTGTATGTGGTGGTGGGTGTGTGTGTGTGTATGGTGTGTGTATGTGGTGTGTGTGTGGTGTGTGTGTGTGTGTGTGGTGTATGTGGTGTGTGTGGTGTGTGTGTGTGTGGTGTATGTGGTGGTGGGTGTGTGGTATGTGTGTGTGGTGTGTGTGTGTTGTGTGTGGTGTGTGGTGTGTGTGGTGTGTGTGGTGTGTGTGGTGTGTGTGTGTATGGTGTGTGGTGTGTGTATGGTGTGTGGTGTGTGTGTGTGTGTGTGTGGTGTGTGTGTGTGTATGGTGTGTGTGGTGTGTGTGTGTGTATGGTGTGTGTATGTGGTGTGTGTGGTGTGTGTGTGTGTGGTGTATGTGGTGGTGGGTGTGTGGTGTGTGGTGTGTGTGTGTGTGTGTGTGTGTGTGGTGTTGTGGTGTGTGTACGTGGTGTGTATGTGGTGTGTGTGTGTGTGTGTGTGTGTGTGTATGTGGTGGGTGTGTGGTATGTGTGTGTGTGTGTGTGTGGTGTGTGTGGTGTGTGTGGTGTGTGTGTGTGTATGGTGTGTGGTGTGTGTGTGTGGTGTGTGTAGTGTGTGTGTGTGGTGTGTGTGGTGTGTGTGTTGTGTGTGTGTGTGTTGTGTGTGGTGTGTGGTGTGTGTGGTGTGTGTGTGTGTGTGTGTGTGTATGGTGTGTGGTGTGTGTATGGTGTGTGGTGTGTGTGTGTGGTGTGTGTGTGGTGTGTGTGTGTGTATGGTGTGTGTGTGTGGTGTGTGTGTGTGTATGGTGTGTGTATGTGGTGTGTGTGGTGTGTGTGTGTGTGGTGTATGTGGTGGTGGGTGTGTGGTGTGTGGTGTGTGGTGTGTGTGTGTGTGTGTGTGTGTGGTGTATGTGGTGTGTGTATGTGGTGTGTATGTGGTGGTGTGTGTGGTGTGTGTGTGTGTGTGGTGTGTGTGGTGTGTGTATGTGGTGTGTGTGTGTGGTGTGTGTGTGGTGTGGTGTGTGTGGTGTATGTGGCGTGTGTATGTGGTGTGTGTGTGGTGTGTGTGGTGTGTGTGTGGTGTGTGTGGTGTGTGTGTGTGTGTGTGTGTGTGTGTGTGTGTGTGTGTGTGTGTGTGTGTGTGTGTGTAGCCCTCCCCTGGGCAACTCTGTTCCTCCTGTAATTGTCAGCTCCAGAGCCAAGCTTACAGTGCCTGCTTGCCACAGAGCTCTGGACAGAATGGAGGCTGACATGTTAGCCCGAAGCCACCGCTGTTTCTTCATAGGCCTCAGTCCCCTAGCTTCCAGTGATAGGGTGGAGCAAAGCTGTCTGCCCTCTGGAACTTCCAGTGATTCACCCCATAATCATGTAACTGGGGGCCTGCTGTCTGCCGGGTCCTGGGCCTGGTGCTGGGGCAGCATGGTGAACGGGCCTGGTCCACATCTGCGGTCTTGACCCTCTAGAGCCAGCAGGGAGACTCCTAAAGCTGGGGCACCATCTGCTTTTCTGAGCTCGCTCTCTCAACCCCAACGCCGCCCAGCTCTGTGAGTGGACTCTCTGACTTTAGGACCCATCTATAGATAAGAGATGGCGCCACTGGCAAAATACTTGCCCATACACACGTGAGGGGCTGAATAGACGTCCAACGCCCACGGAAAAAGCCAGGCTGTACCTGTGACCAGGGCTGTGAAGGCACAGGCTGGAGGGTCTCTGGGCTTCCAGCCACTCAATCTAGCTGAACTGGTAAATTCAAGGTTCAGTGAGAGACCTTGTCCTAAAAAATAGGGTGAGGCGATGGTGGTGTACGCCTTTAATCCCAGCACTCAGGAGGCAGAGGTAGGAGGATCTCTGTGAGTTCAAAGCCAGCGTGGTCTACAAAGTGAGTTCCAGGACAGCCAGAACTATATATGGAGAGACCCTAGCTCAGAAAAAACAAAAAACAAAAAACAAAAAACAAAAACGGGGGTGGAGCGGCAGATGAGGTAGCTAAGTGGGTAGAGAAGCCCGCTTTGGAGCCTCACAACCTGAGTCCAGCCCGCGCCTCACACCATTTGTTGTTTGGTTTTTCCAGACAGGGCTGCTCTAGGTAACAGCCCTGGGTGTCCTGGAACTCACTCTGTAAACCAGGCTGTCCTCAAACTCACAAGATCTTCCCGCCTCTGCCTCCCTAGTGCTGGGGTTAAAGGGTGTGGCCTCCCCCGCTGGGCTGGACCTGGGCTCTCCCCATCTTGTGTGCAGGAGGTACAGATCCCCTTCTCTGCACTGGGAGAGGTAGTGGGCAGGAGTTACATTTGGGGAGTTTGCATGTCTCCACATGTTCCCCTTACGCTTAATTAATAGGCAGGCAGGGTGCGTTTCCAGGTTGGGGATAATCTCCCCTAGAATGTCAAAGGCACCGACGGCTCCTTTTTAACGGGGTGGATGAACAATCAGGCGCTACTTTGAGCCTCTGCCTTTGATGTCCCTCTGCTTTCTCTGTGCGAGTCCACGAGAGCCGCTCTTCCTGTCGGGGTTCTGAAACTGCCGTGGTGCCCTGGGGAATAAGGTTTTACTTGCTCTTTGGTCTGCTCAGCTTGGAAATTCAGGTTAAAAAACTCTTGAATTTTTCTTTTTCCTTCCCCTCTCCAACTAACCCCCATGTGTCCCTTTTGAGAGGTTTTTTCAACTTTGCCTGGGCTAGCCTTGAACTCCTGGGTTGAGCTATGCCTCCTGCCTCCTGGGCTAGCCTTGGACTCCTGGGCTGAGGTCTGCCTCCTGGGCTAGCCTTGGACTCCTGGGCTGAGGTCTGCCTCCTGCCTAAGCTTCCTGGACTGGTACTGCAGGTGTCACTGTGTCTTTTCTGTTTTCCTTTATGGTGTGTGTGTGGGGGGGACACTTTTAGAATGGTCTTTATTTTATTCTTAATTGTAATACTTTAATAAATAATATTGGTTTTATTTTTGGTTTAATATTTACTTATTTTTAAGATTTATTTATTTTTATTCTATATAGATGAGTGTTTATATGTATGTGCACTACATGTGTGCAATGCTCATGGAAGCCAGAAGAGGGCGCCAGATCCTCCATGGAACCGGAATTACAGATGATTATGTGGGAGCTGGGAACTTAGGCTCGCTGGAAGAGAGAGCACTATGTTTTCATAACTGTTGAGCTGTTGAGCCCTCTGTCTAGCTCCTGTTTTATTTTGCTTACTTATATATAGGGTCTCACATATCCCAGGCTGGCCTCAAACTCTCTGCGTGGCAGGTGACCTTGAGTTCCTAACCCTCCTGCTTCCTCTACCTCCCAGTCACTGGCATGTGTGTCTCTAGGCTTGGTTTATGCAGGGTTAGACGCTGACTCTAGGGCCTTGTGTGTCCTAGGCAAACACTCCTGACTGAGCTGCATTCCTGGCCCTGTTATTATTACTTTTTAAAACACAGTCTTGCCATACAGCCTCGGCTGGCCTGGAACCCCCGGGAAGCCCTCCTTTCTCAGCCTTCTCGAAGCTGGGACTACAGGATTTTACCACCACACCTGGCCCTGCCTTTAACTTCCAGTCTTCACAGCTTTTGTTTTCATTTTTGCTATCATATTTTTAATCTCTAAGACTTCAGTTTGTTCTATGAATTCTCATTTTTATATCATCTGATTTTTATTCCATGGATATAGATAGCATCATATTTGAGAATAAATGATTATTTTAGGTCAGGTGTGGTAGCATATACCTTTAACCCCAGTACTCAGGAGGCAGAGACATGTGGATCTCTGTGAGTATGAGGCCAGCCTGCTCTACACAGAGTGTTCTAGGTCAGGGCTGCATATGAATACATGAAACCCTGTCTTAAAAAGGGGGGTGGGTAAAGTTTACTCAGGTATGGTGGCACAGCCTTTAATGCTAGAATTTGGGAGGCAGAGGCAGGCAGATCTCTGTGAATTCAAGGTCAGCCTGGTCCACAGAATTCCAGAGCAGCCAGAAGAATGCAGAGAAACCCTGTTTCAAAAAAGAAAAAGTTTATTTCAGATTTACATATGTATTTGTCTATGTGAGTGTACATACATGTGTGTACATGTGGAAGTGAACTGAGTGTGAGTGCATGCACGTGTGTGCGCGTGGGAGTGAGCTGTCTGTAAATGTACATGCATGTGCGTGCATGTGGGAATGAGTTGTCTATGAGTGTGCATGCACGTGTGTGTGCAGGTGGGAGCGAGTGTCTGAGTGTGCATGCATGTGTGTGTGTGTGCAGGTGGGAGTGAGCTGAGGTACTCGAGGGAGTCCACTATGAAGAGTAGGCTGCATCTCGGCTGTCCTTGCTGGCTGAGGACTTGCTTGCCTCAGCCTCCCTGCCTTCTACTTTCTCAGCTTGTCATCATGCTTGTTGTATTCATCTTCTGGAGTCTATTCCTTAAAATAAAATGGTCCCTGTAGCATCTCTGGCTTCCGGGGCAGGAGGGGGGTGCATGAGCGGCGTCCTCCATCTTTAATTAGAAGTTGGGTTTTCTGTAGTCACCTCAAATTCTACTGGGCTCCAAGCTCTGCTTTCATCTTGTACCACAAAATGAGCTGCTTCTCAGTATATCCTTCTTCCTGCCCTGCTTTCTGTCACTCTGTTATCTAAGCTTGAAAACCATAGGGTCCCTTTTGTATCTTTGTTTTCCTTGCTTCCTATTTGTGGAACAAGGTCACCTTTTCCTCCTTCCTCACAGCTCCCTCCCACTTCCCGTCCTGGACACCCAGCAGCCACTCAGCTCTGTCTCCTCACAGCCAGACAGGAGCAGAGGCCCTGGGGAGTCATTTCCCAGCAGCGCCCTCAAGGCTGGTCTTCAGTCTGGCTTTCGTTTCCTTTGGTTTGGGTTTAGGCTTTTGTTATTCTGTATTTTCAGGCAGGGTCTTGCTATGTGGCAGCAAACTCCCAATCCCCTTCGCTCAGCTCCCCTAACAAGTCTGTGGAGAAGAAGAAGAAGGAGGAGGAGGAGGAGGAGGAGGAGGAGGAGGAGGAGGAGGAGGAGGAGAAGGAGAAGGAGGAGGAGGAAGAAGAGGAAGAAGAGGAGGAGGAGGAGAGGAGAAGGCTGGAGAGCAGGCTCGGGTGAGAGCGCCCACATTCGGTTCCCAGCACCCACATCAGGGTACCCTGAAACTGCCTGTCACTCCAGCTCCAGGAAGTCTCAGGCCTCTGGCTTCCTCAACATCCACATTCACATGCCCCCCCCACACACACACATTCATCATTGCAAAATAAAACAAATCGTTTTTTAAAGACGCTGGGCCTGAAGACGTGGCTCAGTGGTTAAGGACATTGGTTCTCAGAGACCTGCCTGGGTTTGATTCCCAGCACCTGCGTGAAAGACTCTGGGAGTGACCAGGGTGCGAGCCACATAGTGTCTCCAATCATCCGTAGCTCCAGGTTGCTGGGATCCAGAGGCGTTTTCTGGCCTCCTCAAGCATTGCACACTTGTGATATACAGACTCTAAAAGGGGGAGGCATGGCAGTGAATGTCTTTAATTCCAGCACTTGGGGTTGGGGACAGAGGCAGGCTCTGTGAGTTTAAAGCTAGTCCTATCTATATAGTGAGTTCTAGACCAGCCAGGACTACATAGTGAGACGCTGTCTTCAAACAAAGCACAGCACCAAGAGGAGGAGGAGGAGCCGAAAGTGACGGTGCCGCCTATAACCTCAGCACTTGGCATCAGCACTAGGACTTCACTGCCGTCCTTGAGGAAAAGTTGGTCAGAGTCTGTTTCAAAACCAAACAAACAACAAAATGAGCGAGAAGCTTGTTGGATCTGAGCACTCTGTGTCCATTGTGATGATCAGAATCCAATCCCGGAAACACAAAAAGCCAGATGCAGTGACCAACATCTGTAAGCCAGCATTCCGGCTGCAGAGGGAGGTGAAGGAAGCCCAGGGCCAGAAGCTTGGAGTCCTGAGGACAGATGGCACAAGGGGAGAGGAAGGCAAGAGAGGCCCCACCTCAACACGTGGAAGTGTCTCTGACTGGCACGTGTGCGCTGTGGTGCACACGTATCACACACATACAGTAGTTCACATGTATCACACACAGTGGTGCACACATATCACACGTACAGTGGTACACACATATCACACACACACAATGGTGCACATGTATCATGCACACACATACAGTAGTGCACACGTATCACACACACACATACAGTGGTACACATATATCATATCACACACACAGTGCACACATATCACACACTCATACAGTGGTGCACATGTATCATACACACATACAGTAGTGCACACGTATCACACACACAGTAGTGTACACGTATCACACACACAGTAGTGTACACGTATCACACACATACAGTAGTGCACACGTATCACACACATACAGTAGTGCACACGTATCACACACATACAGTAGTGCACACGTATCACACACACATACAGTAGTGCACACATATCATGCAACACAGTGGTGCACACATATCATGCACACTCAGTGGTGCACACGTATCATACACACAGTGCACACGTATCACACACACATACGGTGGTGCACACGTATCACACACACATACAGTGGTGCACACATATCACACACATACAGTAGTGCACACGTATCACACGCACATACAGTAGTGCACACGTATCACACACACATACAGTGGTGCACACGTATCACACACAATACAGTGGTGCACACGTATCACACACACATACAGTGGTGCACACGTATCACACACACATACAGTGGTGCACACGTATCACACACACATACAGTGGTGCACACGTATCACACACACAGTAGTGCACACGTATCACACACAGTGGTGCACACATATCATGCACACACAGTGGTGCACACGTATCACACACCTGTCCAGGCTGAGTCCTCTGTCCCCACCTCTCTTCACACACACACACACACACACACACACACACACACACACACACACGTCATTCTAAGCAGCCTCCCTTTTGGATGCTTCCCTCTGCCTAGCTACTTCCTGTCATTCAGCTCAGATGTCCAGGGACAGAGTCTCTCCCAGGTCCCCTTCTGGCTTCTGCTTGTCATCTGGCTCCCTGGTGCTATGGGGAGAGAGATGTCTAACCCATTTTGTATTTTAAGACCTCATCAGTGTCTTTTATGCAGGACAGTCTCAATAAATTTTGAATGTGTTGAGTGACTGGCCTGCTACATTCCATTATTTATCTGCCCCTTCTCTGCTGCCTTTGCTGTCATATATTAATAACACTCTTTATAGGAGGCCTCTTAAATAATTAAGGTGCTTGGAAGTGTCAAGAAGAGCTCTTCCCATGGAAAGCTGCCTAGAGGGCACTGGAATACGTTCTTTTCTTTGGTGGGGACAGGGAAGGAGAGTGTCACTGTGTAGACCACTCTTAAGTTTTGCGTGTGTGCATGTGCACATGTGTGCCAGCTGTTTTTCCTCAGAAGCTGTCCACATAGTTCTTCAGACAAGGTTATCCAGCCTGGAGTTCTAGCCCCTGGGTATGCTGTAGCTGAACAGGGAGCCTGGCAGGGAGGGTTCCTGTATCTGCCTCTCAGTGTGGATTTAAGTACACACCATGCCTGCCTGCCTGCCTTCCCTCCCTCCCTCCCTCCTTCCCTCCCTCCTTCCTTCTTTCCTTCCTTCTTTCCTTTCCTTCCTTGCCTTCCTTGCCTTCCTTCCTTCCTTCCTTCCTTCCTTCCTTCCTTCCTTCCTTCCTTCCTTTTTAATGTGGGTTCTGGGGATCAAACTGGGGTCCCCAGGCCTGTGCAGCAAGCACTCACTGACTGAGCCACATCCCCTGTCCCCACTGGGGTGAAGCAGGCTCGGTTAACCCTGCACCTGGGGGTGAAGCAGGCTCGGTTAATACTCCTAAACTGACTGTATGCTCTGGGACAGAAAAAGACACATGAGCCAGCTTGGGGTCCTCCCTGAAACAGATGCAAAATCAGGCCTGGGTTGGTGGCAGACCTGCGGCAGCTAGGAACTGAGTGGCCTCTTGGAGGGCGTTCTGGAGACAGTGACAGCCAGCTTCTCTCAGAGAGACCAAGGGCACAAGGAAGGTGGTGTGTGTGTGGGGGGGGGAGAAGGTGGGGGGTGGTGCATGGCTGTAGGAGAGGTGCTTGTAGGGGGGCAGGTCCCTGGAGGGGGACTTGGGAAGTTCCTTCACACTGCTGATGCTAAGCATCCGGAGCTCCCGGTGTTAGAGAGCCCTGCTGTTTCCAGGGTGCCCATTATGCTCAGGCCTTTGTTGGTGGAGGGCCTCCCTCCCCCATTTCCTCCCCCTCCAAATGCCCGGTGATGATTTCCAGGCCACCCCAGGATCCCATTCCTCTTCCTGAGCATTTTCTATTGAGCTAGATTCTGAGCAGAGCTTCCTTAGTCGGGGGGGGGGGGTAGGATGAGAGGGTAGGAAGGGTGGAGAAAGTGGGGGCGGGTGGTGAAAGAGATGGTCTGAAAAGGAGGAGGCCTGGCCCTTGCAAACTGAGACCCCGGTTCTTGACAAAGGAATAACGTCTTCCTGGGGTGCCATCAGGGCTTCTGCCTCTAGGGGCGGGGCCTTGGCCTGGGCTAGCCTTCCTGGCTGTCTTGAGATTCCCCGCCTTTCCTTCATGGCCACGGCTCCCGCTCCATAGTGATATGTGGGTCACATGTGTTTCACCAATGCCCACCTGTCCACCTGCCAGGCATAGGGTGTTCTACTGTCTTCAAGTCCGGTGAGGTTTAATCTTTGTTCTGACTCGAGTGGGTAGGGATGTAGGCCTCACACCTTGGAACAACTTCCTCCTCCTGCAGTGAGAACAGAATGTGTGGAGCTTTAGCTCAGCCACTGGGCTACATCTCAACTTGGGTGAAGTCTTTCATCATTATTTTTTTCCCTGTGGGGAGGATGCATATAACTGCATGCATGGAGAGGTCAGAAAGCAACCTGTGGCTGCAGGCTCTCTCTTTTGTCCATGTGGGCCCTGGGGATTTCAGATCTTGGCAGCAACCGCCCTCCCTGCTGAGCCTTCTTGCCAGCATGGGTTGGCTCTTTTGGAGACAAGGCATTCACAGATGGCCCTAACTGTCTTCCAGTTCCTCTGCCTCCTGAGTGATTAGATTGCAAGCATATACCACCAAGTCTGGCTGCTGCGCCCTGCCCCTCCCTCCTCTTCTTGAGACAGGGTTTTATGTAGACCAGGCTGGCCTCAGACTTGCTGTAGAGCCAAGGCTGGCCTTAAACTCCTGGATTCTCCCGGTTTTGCCCCTAAGCCATGAGATTACAGGTGTGTGTGTGTGCCGCCTCTACCAGTCCAGCTCAGCTCTTTATTTTCATTTCAAAGTTTCCTCACATTTACTTGTATGTTTATTTATTGCATGTGTGCACGCACATGTGTGCTGCAGCACAAATGGTGGTCAACTTCCAGGAATTGCTTCTCAGTGTAGGTCCCAGTGATTGAACTCAGGTTCAGCTGGGAAACTTCACCTACTGAGCCACCCTCAAACCCAGAGATCTTCCCGTCTCTGCCTCCTGAGTGCTGGGACTAAAGGCATGGGTGTCACTGCCTGGCTTTTTTCCTTGTTTGCGTTTATTTATGTTTTGAGAAAGGGCCATGCATGTTGAGACGGCTGACTTGCAACTTTCTATCCTTCTGCCTCAGTCTTCTTTTGTTCTAAAAAGAAACATTCCAGCTAGGTTAACAGTATGACCCTTGTTCAAATGTTCAAATGACATTAGCAGCTTACCAGAAACCCCTGGGACCCCCCACCGCCAACACACACACCCTTCCCCTGGAAGACAGCCAGATCCTGAGTTTTTGTCACTGTTACAGATTCCTTAAATCTCTGTCGCATGTATACACCTGATAGAATGTTGCCATAGATGCTTTAAATGTAAGCATTGCCTCACCTCCCTGATACCTTTATTCTTTTCATTGTATCTCTGGTCCTGCTGCAGGGTCCTTGCTTAGTGGTTTTCCTTGCTGTCCTGGAAACTGTAGCACACCTGAGTTCCCCCTCTCTTGAACTAACAATTAGCACTATTCAGCTTATTGCATTGAACGGCTTATTGCACTAAACTCCATCTATTTCTAGGTCATAGAAGCAACTCTACCCTGACAGATGCCTTTGTGACGGTCCTGCCCTCAGCAGGTAGTGGCCTGGCACAACTTGGGGCCAATCCAGGTCGCAGAGAAGGCGTGACCCTGGTTGAATGACCCTGGTTGTAGGATACACCCATCCCACCTTGGCACTGCCAGTTAGCTCAGCCACCTAGTGGGTGGCCAAGCCCATGCCTGCCTGCCCTCTGCTAGGATAATGGACCTTTCAGACCCGGCAGGCACAGGGACCGATTGTCTTTCTAAACTTTGTTTCTTACATCATTTATTTATTTTACATGGCAGGGGGAGTGTGCAGATCACAGAAGAGTTAGCTCTCTCCTTCCACCGCTGTGGGTTTCTGGAGATTGAACTCAGTTTGTCAGGCTTGGCTGCAAGTGCCCCCACCCCCATGAGCCACCTCTCTAGCCCTGTTTTTCTAAACCTTTAGTCCTGAGGCCAGGGAAGGGGACCAGGCCTGAGTGGTGGGACTGCTCTGCGCCTGTGGAAGGGGCCTCTGGGTGTAAACCAATCAAGGACGGTGTACACGCGCAAGCTGGGCTGTCAGCTGCCACTTCAGACAAGGCTCTCTTTGTCTGCCCTGCTGAGGTGCTGCAGAAGGCCCTGTGCTTATTTCCTCAGGGCGGTTCGGCCTTGCTCTGCTGCAAACCCAGGTTTACCTCATTCATCCCGGAGAAGAAAGTCAGCTTGGGGGGAGGGGGGCGGGGCGGGCTCAGAAAACCACCATCTACATCTTCTCTGAAGCTCCCTGTACCTCAGTTTCTCTGCTGAGTATCTCCAGAGAAGCAGTAGGCACCAAGTCTCTCCTTCCTTCCTCGGGTGTGTGCATGTGTGTGTGCGCGTGCCCGTGAGCATGTGTGCGTGCGCGCATGCAAATTTGGTCCCTACCTCCTCCTCACATCCTGTAGCCCAGGCTAGCCTTGAACTCACTGGTGGTCTTCCCACTCAACCTCCTAAATAATGCTAAAATTAGAGGCACAAGCAACCATGTCTTCTGACCACCTGCTAGTTAATTAGACCATGCCTCAGCTTCCCCGTCTGAGAAACAGGGGATACAGTACCTAAGTTAGAGTTGTAGGGAAGAAACACAGGGCTTCTAGAAGCATGCAGGACACAGTAAAACCATTAAATGTTAATACTTTTTTGGAGGGTTATTTTTGAGGCAGGTTCTCATGTAGCCCAGACTGACCTAGGACTCTATGAACCAGAACGTCCTCGGAGTCCTGATCCTCCTGCCTCTCAGGCACTGGGACTACAAAGTATAGGCCACTTTTAGATGTTAGTCTTTATTACTGTTAGAATTCATCCTTCCTTTTGATGAGTGAGCAGCTGTGGGGGTCTCTAACTTTGGGTCCCCACATTCTTCCTCCTTCCTTCCGATTTTCTGTAGGCTGCTTCATAAGTCACACGTTGGAAGAATCTGGAAGGCCCCATCAATCAGCAAAAGAAACTCTCCCAGGGCTAGGCAAGGGGCAGGGCTCAAAGACGCTGGCTCCACCCTCTTCGCGCGCGCGGGCAGCGTCCCCAGCAGCGGGTTCGCTTTGTCTGAAGCGCCCTCTGCCGGCCGTGGGTAACAGGAGTTCTGGGAGAGGGGAGAGGGCCCTGGGTGTGCAAGACCTTCGCCTGCCTCCCAGAGTCAGGCTCCCAACAGCTTCTCCACCAGGGCCGGGACCCTAAGATCAGGACGCTGGCCGCAGCCAACCCAGTCAGCAAGGGCGAACGCGGCTGGGAGAAGGCTGAGGGTTAGCACTGGATGCTTTTTTTTTTTTTTTTTTTTTTTTTGCAGAGGGAGGGCTGGGGTTTGGTTCCCAGCACCCACATGGTAGTCCATAACCGTCTCTAACTCCATTTCCTAGGGATCTGAGGTTCCTTCCTGGCTCCTGCAGGTACATACAGGTAAAATATTAATACAAAAAAAAAAAGGATGACAGGAAGGAGAGAAGCTAGACAGCATGGAGGACTTCCTGATGGGAAAGTGACTGACAGGCAAGGCAAAGTGCTGGCAGTAATACGCGGACACGGTACTCTTGGACACAGCAGCTCTGCTTCTCCGTGCCCTCCCACTCCACGCATGGGAGATCTGCAGATGCGGCCCCAGTGAGCAGTGCGGTGTCGCCCAGGACGGAACTCACCTTGGCGCTAACAGTTAAGTCGCTGCTCCCATTCTCCAGGGTGCCCTGAACCCAGAGCCACCTGCCCCAGGCCACTGCAGACACACGCGCCGCAGGGCCCACAGTAACCAGCCCTGTCGTGTCAGGACGCACACGCCTGGGCGACGTGATGGATTTGTTGGGCACCATGTGTGGGACAGCACACTAGCCACAAGGGCAGAGGCCACTGTCGTGAGTTGTACTACTCTCCTGGATGGAGCAGAGTGCCTTGTCAGCAATGACATGTGACAGGACTCGGCCTGGTTCATGCAGAGTGCCAGCAGTGAGGGACCCAGGATGGCCTGTGCCCAGACGCGGGTTCACAGGCCTGGTTTGCCTGCCGCTCCTGTCCTCAGCAAATCTTCTGACCCCTCCCTCGCCTTGGTGACACACACAGGGCCCGGTAAATAGAGGACTTTAATATTCTGTGCTGGTCAAACGGAACAGAGGTGGGGATACACGGGGAAGGCCGGGGCCCCTTGCCTCTCAGGAGGGTGGCGTGTGTGGGGTGAGAAGGGTCTGTGGTGATCATGGGGTTCTCCTGGGAAATATCAAGGAGTCTTTCTCAGGGTAGGGGCCATTGCAGGGTGCTCCAGGACATTCCTGACACCCAGTCCGTGGCCTTGGGTTGTGGGTCCCCCATAGGGGGTCCACAAAGTCTCAACTTTCCAGCTCTTCTGCTAGAATCCACACTCCCAGCATGATGGGGACTTGGTCCTATGCAGGGGTCTGAAGAGCCCCCAGAAAACAGCCCAGGGTCGGGGGCAGGATTCTGCCCTCTCCCTTCTCCTTAGGCAGGGTAAGAGCAGAGGGCAAGTGGGCAGGACCCCTGGACCCTGGGGAAGGGAGGAGAGGGTCTTGCCACCAACAGACACTGTAAACTTTGGTTTTAAACAATAACTTAAGTGTACGGGACGGCTTCCAGCCCTGGGCCAGGGTGCAAGGTGGGGGTGGGGTGGGGTGGGGGCAGGGTGCTCGGGAGTCGACAAAGGAAAAAGCCAACAAAAAGATTTGGTTTTTGCTTCCGGCATAAGAAAGGTCTTTGGTCATCCGTTTAACTGGGGGACAGGAACTGAGGGGTTTGCAGGCTGGAGCTGAGGATGGTTCCTGCCTGGCTTTCTCCCATAGTGCGGTGCCCGGGCCACAGAGGCCACCCATGCACACAGCTCTGAGGGTGCCCAGCACGGGGTCCCTCAGTGCTTCCTCTGAGTCGGGGTGCCACAGGGGCACCCAGCCAACAGGGTGGAGTGGACACCTGCTTAGTCTGGGCCCTGTCTCAGGTCGGGGGAGGAGGGCAGGGCACAGCGTGCCACCCTCCAGCAGCTGGGTCTGGGCTGCAGTTGCACTACCGTCTGCTTGCCCCATCGAGTGGGGCTGGGGCTGGAGAACGTTAGAATCTTCACAGGTGGGAAAGGTCAAGGGAAGACGAACCAGGAAGGGACCTCTGGTCAGAAACCTCTGCCACAGCCAGGGCAGCTGACGAAGGTCGGGGGTGTGAGGGTGGCTCAGCCCCGCCTGGCCTGCGGGTCTTCCCGTGCTAAGGGGCCCCGGAGGGGAGCGCTGGTGGGGGAGGGCCCTGCTGCTGCTGCTGCTGGTGGTTGGGATACAGGGGAGGGGCTGAGAGGGTCTGGGCCCTCCATGTCCTCTACGGGTCCCGGCCCAAGGGTCTTGTGTCCTCTCTGGGGGCAGGGATGCGCCTGCCCCCAGGCGTCTGTCAGTCAGGTGGCTTGGGGAGCTGCTGGCCCAGGTCTCCCCCGTCTTGAGTCCCCGAAGTGCCTTGAGGTTGGAGGGGCTGCAGAATGGGGTGGGTGGGCTGGGGTCTGGACGGGGCGGCAGGGTCTTGGCCCACCCTGCCTGCCCACCCAGCCCTTAGGACATGTCTTCTCCTGGCAGGTCCTCCTCCAGGTCCCTGTCTTCCGGGGGCCCCACAGTGCTGGGGTTGGGGGCGCCCAGGGGAGGCCCAGGCCGCCTGTCTTCCTCTGCCTCAGCAGGTTCCTCTTTCACTTGCACCTGGTGGCTGATGGGAAGGGTGACATGAGTATGTGGCTGCCACGGCTCCCTCTCTTCCAGAAGCCCAGGACCCCCTGCCAGGGTCCCACCATCCGAGGTCTGAGCACGCCCAGGTTTTGTGTAAGAAACAGGACAGGGAGAAGTAGGAGAGATGGGGAAGGAGGAAGGATGTATAGGAAGATGAAGGGTGGGGTGAGAGAGAATCATGGGGAGTCACACGAAGGCAGAAGAGATCACTGCACAGAGATGTTTCGGGACGGATGAGCCACCTTCCACATGTGAGGGGCTTGCGTGAGCTCACCTGTACTGAGGAGGGGAGAGGCGAGGGGGGCTGCTGCTCCCGTTGCTTGGCAGTGGCTCCCCAGGGGCACCCATGTCATCCTGGCTGAGGGGCAGAAGGCTGCTGGCTGAGCCAGGGTTCAGCATGCCAGGACTGCTCAGGAGGGGGAAACTGCTCTCTGCCAGGGCAGCCTGCAGCACACAGGGAGGGGCTGTCAGTGGCTGGAGACCCTTCCCCATTGGCGGAGCCCTCAGGGAGATGGCACACTGCTCTACCTTGGAAACAACCGCCCCCACCCCCATACACCAGCCAGAACTCCTCACCCCACCACCCAGCTTCCTTGGGAAACTTCCTGCCTGGCAACGCCCCTCCCACCCGGGGATGGAGGGAGTCTGATGGGCTGAGGGAGGGAAGGGGCTCCACTGGCTGTACCAGTCTGCATGTGCCATCCCCATCCTTCCCAAACCCAGGCTTGAAATCAGAGGTGCACACAGCTACAGAGTTGGAGTAGGGCAGAGGGAGGGCTGAGGCCTGGAATGGGGAGTGGTGTGACCCCCCTCCCACCTCCCCATCCGCTGGGGAGGAGTCAAGGCAGGGGGAGGAGGTGGGCCCAGTCACCTGGTAGCTGGCGTTAAGGGCACCGTAACTGAGGCCCGAGATCATGTTCTTCACCAGGGTGGGGCTCCTGGGGAGAGAGGTGACCTCAACTCACTGGTTGGCACTTGACAGCCCCAAAGGCACCTCACTCTCCCACTGCTTCAGGACAGGCCACAGATGGGGTCTCCCTATTCTCTCCTCTCTGTTCTTAAAGCACATGGCCCAGCAGGGAGCAGAGACTGCCCGCCTTAGAGCTGATGGGCTGACAGCTGGAAAGCAGTTAGCACTCCAGAATTCCCTCTCTCATCACTCATTCTCTCTCTCTCTCTCTCTCTCTCTCTCTCTCTCTCTCTCTCTCTCTCTCTCTCTCTCTCTCTCTCTCTTCCCCCCTCTCCTTCCCTCCCTCCCTCTCTCTCCAGGGTCTCAGCCAAGGGACACATCTTTAACCTAGCAGTCAGGAGGCAGAGGCAGGTAGATCACTGAGTTTTAGGGTAGCCTAGTCTACAGAGTAAATTCCAGGAAAGCCAATGCTAAACAGAAAAACCCTGCCTCAAAAACAAACAAAAACGAAAAGAAAAAGAAACAGGGTCTCTCATAGCCCAGGTTGGTTGCTGAAGTGCCTGTGGCTGAGGCTGGTCTTGAACTCCTGACCCTCCAGCTTCTACCTCTTAAGTGCTAGGAACAATGCTGTACCACCATGCCTGTTTCTTAACATTTGGTAAACAAAGCCTGACTAGAGCTTATATTGCTTCTTATACACGAAGTGCACTTTCTGGAACTCTTGAACTTAGGACACAGGGGCCATGTGCTCAGACCTGTCCCCAGGAACACCATTCACCAAGAGGGGCCCTTCTGCTGCAGAAGCCAGAGGCTCTGGGGAAGCCAAGGCTGTCTGCCTCCTACAGAACTCTCAGGGTTCACGGTACGGGGAGACAGAGACGCACCAGGGCCCAGGGGCTGATGAGATGATACTACCAAGTGCAGAGGCTGGCATATGTGTACATAGTAGGGAACTTCTCAGTCTTACCCTGCCCCTGTCGCCCTGCAGCTGCACAGCAATGCTATGCTTGGGTAGAAGAAACACTGGGTACTAAAGGTGTCTCAGCCTGGGGCTGGAGAGATGGCTCAGAGGTTATGAGCACTGGCTCGAAACCAGAGGTCCTGAGTTCAATTCCCAGCAATCACATGGTGGCACACAACTATCTATAATTGGATCTGGTGCCCTCTTCTGGCCTGAGGCATACATGCAGACAGCACTCGTACATAATAAATAAGTCTTAAAAAAAAAAAAAAGTTATCTAAGCCTACTTCAGGCCTCCCCTGAGCCAGGGGCCTCTGGCTGATGGATGAAGCCACGGTTCTGACCTACAGTGTGATGATGATACCAGGCCCTGGACCCAGCTCTGCCACCAACCTGCTGTGTGGCTTCCTGCCAGCCCCTTGCCCTCTCCACTCAATAGAGGTGGGGCCCAGGCTCCTCCTCCGACAGGGAGGAGTACAGGTGACAGCTATTGCCTCAGTCCACATCCCAGCTCTGGCCATTCCTGTGGGAGTCCACTCTCCGGTACTCTGCCCCCTTGGTGGCTTCTCTGAGTCAGAATCGAGAACAGGAGATCTCTGCCCTGTCCCGTCAGCCATGTCAGCAACTTGCCCAGCACTGGTCTCCTCCACCCGACACCCACGTCCCTTTTCAGGGCAGCATTTGGAGCCAGGTGTCCTTGAGACACAGGGTCTGGCTTGAGTGCAGCTCCCCCAGCTGGGACCCACATACCCTGTCATCTTTGGTGGTCTCCGTTTCTGATATTCCCGCTCGTCCACGGTCCACACAGCCCCCTTGACATTCTCCACTCGGACGAAGCATTTATGCAGGCTGAGGTTGTGGCGCACAGCATTCTGGGGATGGAATAAATGGGGTTCACCTTCATTCCAGTGAACAACCACCACCTACCCAGCCCGGAGACGCAAGAGGGAAGACTGCCCTTCCTGCAGGGTCTCCCCACTTCTGCCTCATCTTAGAAAACGTTGTCTTGAATAGGGTGTGGTGCCACGTGCATTTATTCCTCAGCGTGAAAGGCAGAGGCTAACCCGGTCAATACAGGAGTTCCAGGCCTGCCAGGACTACATAAAAAGGCCCAGGACTACACAAAGAGGCCCTGCCCCCAACAGAAAGAAGAGAAAATGCTGCACCAATGAAATAAAAGCACACCTTTGCCCAGCCTGGTAGCAACCATTTCTGACTTTTTTTTTGTTTTTGTTTTTTTTTTTAATGTGCATTGGTGTTCTGCCTGCAGTATGTCCGTGTGAGTGTTTGAGATCCCCTGGAACTAGAGTTACAGACAATTGTGGGCTGTCATGTGGTACTGGGAATTGAAGCTGGGTCCTCTGGAAGAGCAGCCAGTGCTCTTAACTGCTGAGCCATCTCTGCAGCCTCCTGGCTTCTGATTTTAAGATTTAACATGGACCCCGGTGGCTTAGAGAAGCTGGGACTCTATTCCTCAGGCTCATAAGCAACTCTGGGCTTGCAAACAACTTCCTCCACCAATTCATGGCCCTCACAACCTTTATTGAGTGATATGCAGTCTGAGGCTTTGAGCCGTGGCTCTGAACAGACAGCTTCCTGGAGCCCAACACACGCACGTGAAACAAACTGCCAACTTGAAAGGGCAGCCTAAACGCACAGCTGCGAGACAACACGACAAGAGAGAGGGTAAGCCACCCTGTTACCACCACCAATTCCTAGCACTAGAACTTTAGAAATCGGGGTAACCTGCTTGGTAGGACACGTGGGCAGGGGCTCCTGGGCCTAATTCCCTCTGGAAGCCTGGGCGAGGGCCCTGATCTACCCATCTCCTGTCCCCAGGTCCCTTGGCCCCACCCCCATAACTCTCTACTCTTAGTTTTTCTGTCTCTCACCACCAGCCCCAGTCCTGTCCCCATTACCTGTCCCCCACCAGCCTCCTCCAATTCTCCCCGTCCCTGTCTCCTCTTTACATTTCTAAATGGGGAAGAATGCGGGCGGGCAGGGCAGGCAGTGGGTGCCCCTGGAGATCCCCTCTTCCTCTCTCCCATCCAACTCTTGCCTCTTGCAACTGGCCCGATTTCATTACCAATTTTAATTTGCCTCTAATTAAATCCTGTGTATTTTTCCGACTCGCTTGCTAATCCACGAGGGAGGCGGGAGGCTGGAGTGGAATCTCACGGAGCGATAATTACAAAGGGCCTAATCACGCCGGGGCTCCTGCCTCGGAATAAATTTGCCCGCATTACGGGGCTCCGATCCTCCGCTTTGCAAATGAGAATGACCCCAATTTCCGAGGGTGGCCTCGCCGGGGCTTTTTCCCTCGTTTCGAAGCCTGATTCGTGATGAGAGACTAATTCGTTACGCTGAAACATTAACGGCAATTTAAGGGGTCTGGCGGAGGCTGCGTAAACAAAAGGATGGGCCCACAACACGGGCCCTAGGAGGGATGGACATGAGAGGGCTGGTGCGGACCATCGGCTTGGCAGATGGTAGCTCTGTCCCCGAGAAATGGCAGCTGGCCTGGCCCACACCCACTCCTGAGCCTGGATGCCCTGGGTCAAAAGTGTACAGCATCACCTATGGATGGGGGCCAGAAGGGGTGGGGATGAAGACTAAGAAACCCCAATAAAGTAGAGGGAGATGGAACAGAAACAGAGGGAAGAAACCAAGGATACATTTCCCGATAGCATGAATGGGGCTGGCTGGCTGGCTGGCTGAAAAGCACCCTGAAAGAAAATGTCGATCTCAAGCCAGGGGCAGTGTAGTGCCCGTGGGTGGTACAGGTAACCACACGGGCATGCTGTGTTACTGTGTATCTGGACCAGTGTGTGGGAAAGATGAAACAGAGACGGAGGCCAAGTTGTTTTAACACAGCCACTGAGAAACCAAGAAAGCCGGGAACCAGTTCCCCAAAGAAACCAGGCGCTACACTGTATTAAACTTTAGGGTATAGGACTGTGTCATTTGTAAAGCCTGCCTTCCAACCTGGCTTGGAGTTTGGAGGCGGGAACAGGTGGCCACAGAACGCCATGTTGGCTCAAAAAGAGAGCAGGACTGTGGTTGCCAGGAAGTGACATCACCCACAGCCAATCAGAATGGCTGCCCCAGCCACATCGGCTGGCTAAGCTTTGGGGGCTTGGCACAGTAAAGGGAAGATGATGTGACAGGTACTTCTCGTAGGCCTTTGTACATTACTAAGGTAGAAGGGTTGGGCAACTGCAGACCGCACCCAGAGCTTGGCAGCGCCACGGCCCCAGGGCCTCGGTTACACGTGTTGGGAGAGCGGTCACACAGCGGGAGGGTGTCTGTTTCGCTGCATTTTTTCCACTGGCCAGCAGGGGGACCCGAGAGCCAGGGATACAATTAGAGTTCTGCGATAGGGACGCTCTCTCCTGTGTCTAGACTTCCTTAAGGGGCCAATACTCCCTCCTCCTCCTTCTTAATTTAGATACAACCTTCCCACCTTGCTGCACAGTGCAAGACACACAACACACAAGGGGTGTGCACGCATACGGCATCTTGACTATAGAATGGTTCAGTGTCCCAGCCCACATCTCCGTGTCCCATTTTCCTAGGGCCTTACATTCCTTCGGTCTCCTAGGAAAATGCTTAGGGCTGGAAGGGTTCAATGACTAATTGGATAGACAATTATCTCCCTGCTGTGTGTGTGAGTACCCATTTGTGTCCCTGGGAATGGTCCCTGGGCCTCAGTCCACCCATGTATCTGGGCCAGTATGTTTGTGACCCCTCCTTGACATCACATGAGCCTTTAGTTATGGAATCCAGATCCAGAATTCACCCTTCAGAGGCCCTGTCTCACAGGGCTGGCTTCTTTGTACCTTAGAAGTACCATAGAGGAGAGAAGTAATTTCTTCCCAATAAAGACAGTATGAGGCTGGCCAAGGTCATTAAAAGCAAATAAATCCCTGAGTGGCTGCGGTGACTGACACTTGTGATCTGGGCACTCAGGGAGGTGGGGACAACATGAGCATTTGAACCAGGGTTTTAAGACCAGCCTGGGCAATACGGCAAGTCCCTGACTTAGAAAAGAGCAGCAATGAATACTCTGCGTGTTAGGGCTGCAGAGACGGCTCAGGGGCTAAGAGGTGTGTGTGTGTGTGTGTGTGTGTGTGTGTGTGTGTGTGTGTGTGTGTGTGTGAAGGGGGGCTGGGCTATTTCTGCAGAATGGTTGAGGGGATAAAGTGTTAGGCAGCCTGGGTCTCAATGGGATGTGGAGGCTTGAGAAGTAAGTTTGGGGGGGGGCTTACCTTCCAGGTGGCAGTGTTTCTTCGGAAATAGGCGAACATCCTGGTAAACCAGTTATAGATCTCATTCAGAGTCAGCTGCCTATCTGGAGTTTCCAGAATGGCCTGCAGGCAAGGAAAGGACAAGGAGACCCTCAGCTTACCCCTGCAGGGCTCACAGCCCTGTGTTTCGCCCTCCTATGTAGCCCGACTCACCCCTAAGGAGAGGAAGCCCACTGCAGTGGGTCTCCTCTCCTTAGGTGGGTGGATGCAGGAGCCTTTGGGAGGGGCTGGGTGTCCCAGCAAGGCCAATGAGCTAATGGGCTGAGGATACTGGGAGCCCAGCCCCCAGAGGTTGCCCATGGAACATGGGGCACCCATCCTCTTCTGGGGTTGGGGGTGAGGGGGAAATGGCTTCCTGTGCCCTATCCAGGGGAAACGAATGAGCATCATTCTTGAGACGGTTTGCACCCAGGGGATTTGCACCCTGGGAATGTGAGAGAATGCACACCTGTAGGAAGTTCCACGGAACAGACATATGTAAGAGTATTACGAGAGCACTAAACATGAGGCTTATGGGCAGGAGAGAAGAAACAGGAGGCTAAGGGTATGTGTGCAGAAATCAGCATGACACTGTGGATACAGACAGTAAAAATTAATGGGACTATACTCTGAGCTGTAGGCAAAGCCACAGCCTGCAGGAGGAAGACCAGATGAGAGGGTCCCAGGGCCCTCCTGGAAGTAGAGCTCTTATGGTCAGGAATCAGAGGAGGCCGGGGTGTAACTAGCTTGCCTTCCCCACCCTTCCTGCCATCCCCACTTACCTGGCGAATAAGGGAGGCATAGGTGAAAGGGGGTCTCACATCAGCATTCTTGTAGAACTCATGATTCTGGGCAAGTTCTGGGGGAGACAGGAAGAAAGTGAGGCAGCCAGATTGGGGACCCTCCCGAGGGGGAAAAACTCCCAAAAGCAGCCTCACCTGAGGAGATGGGGGAGCAGAATTTGTCGCTGCTTCTCCTGCGGGCAGGGCCCCCACTATGCAAAGAGGCAGAGCCCAGACCAGGGGGTCGTAGGGGTGTGACAGGGGCAGCGGCTGAAGTTGGGGGATGCACCAGGCCATCTGGGAATGGGTCTGCAGAGACGGTCACCTTGGAGAACGAGGAGGAGCCAGGGACTGGGTTCAGCTGTGAGCACGGGGAGGGTGCTGAGAACAGCACCCGGGGAGCTGTCCCCTGGAGGCCAGGGCGTGCTGCTGGGGAAGGGCTCCAGGCATGCGGGGAGCAGGGTACTCACTGGCTGACTGAAGGTCTTGGGCTCTGAAGGCCGCATATGCAGATGGGCCATCATGGCCTGCAACCGCTCGCTCTCCTTGGCAAGCTGTGAAAAAGCACAGACAAGGAGGGAATGGTGAGGGGACACAATGGGATCTCATGCCTACACGCCATCCTCAACCAGAGTACTCCTGAGAAAGCCCAACACTTGTGTATACACACACACACTCATGTACACACACACACACACACACTCTCATGTACACACACTCACACACCCATGTACACACACATATATATACACTCACACAATTCACACACACTCACACACCCATGTACACACACATATATATACACTCACACATATATACACTCACACAATTCACACACACGTACACACTCACATACACACTCATGCACACACACATACATACATTCACACACTCATGTACACACTCATGTATATACACTCATGTACACACACATATATATACACTCACACATATACATACTCACACTCGCACAATTCACACACACACTCACACATATACACTCACACACACTCACTCTCACACACTCATGTAAACACATATATATATACTCATACATACTCAAACATATACATACACACACTCATGTACACACACATATATACTCACGCACATACAATCACACATATACACACTCACACATTTTCTCACACACACTCACACACATATATACTCACACACACTGAAACATATATACATACACATATATATACTCACACACTCTCACACACACTCACACATATATACTCACACACACTCATACACACACTCTCACACATACACTCATGTACACACACATATATACTCATACACTCAAACATATACATACACACACACCTATATATATACTCACACACACTACAATCACACATATATACACCCACATACACTCTCTCACACACACTCACACACATTCACATATATACACTCACACTCACACATTTCACACTCACATACATACAACCACAGGCATATGCACACTCATACTGTCTTACACACTTTCTCTCTCTCACACACACACAGAGGTATTTACCCTCTGTGCCTCACTTGTGAAAACTTTCTCAAGGTCTCACTCAGCCGTTCTTTGCCCTCTGGACCTCCACACCCACAGGGCCAGGATGGGATGCTCTCTCCCTTTCTCCATGGGCACCCTCGGCTGGGCCTTTGCCGTCCTCACACATGGGCAACCATGTGCCCTTCCTCCTCACGGGAGGCAGGATCTGGGGTTGAACCACACCCCAGTGTCGGCCGGTTCACTAGAAGAGGTGTGTGGGAATGGATGAATGACTCACTCCCTCCATTCATAAAGTTGATGCATCTTTTACAACCACCCTCTCTCTCCCCAGGGCGCCCTAGGAGCCAGAGATGGTTAAACACGGGTGGCTGGCGGACTCCACACAGGAGCCAGGGTATCTGGTCCTAATCCCAGTTCCTCCATTCACGGAGTGGCCACATCAAAGTTATCCAGGCTGTGTGGGGGTGTCGCATGGGATGGTGTTAGTGCAGGCATGGCAGGCAGCTCTGAGGAAAGCATGGCCCACTGCAGGCCTGTACACTAGCCGTTCATTCACATTACCCTTGTGTTTGAATACAGCTGCAAACCCAGTTAGTTCACCCTCACAACTCATCGGCCCTCACCTCACACTGTGAGAGCATAAGAAGTTGGCTCTGGTGACAGGACCCCCCTACCCTCCCTGCCCTGTTGGGCAAGGCCGAACCCTCTGTGTCTCCTCCCTGCACACCCTTGAATCACACCTGAATCTCCAGCTGTTGGACCACCTGCATCTGCACTCGGCACTGGGCCGTGCTCCGGTCATCCAAAGCGTGCTCTGTGTTGAGGTGTCTTAGAGAGATCAGGGAAGAGAGTGAGCCCTGGGCTTTCTGACTTCACCTCTCCACCCATCCTCCAACCCCAACTCTGTCAGCCAGCCCTTAGCCAGAAAAGCAGACAGAATAAGACACAAAGAGAAACGGGTGGAACAAAGGGGGGAGCCGCAATTGAGGAAGCTTTCTCCTCAGCCTCCTTTGATGTCTTAGCTAAAACCGGGCTACAGAGAGATCTAATTGCAAATGAACTAATTAAGTAAACCTCTGACGAAGCGTGAAAACAATTTGTTTGACCCTGATGCTGCAAGGGTCCCAGAGACAGCGGAGTTAATCAGTCAGTGACAGAGCTTGGCACTGTGGTGGCGGCTGGCCGCCTGCTGCCAGCCGCCTGTCTGCCTCTGCCTCCCACCCTGCCTGTCCTCGGCTGGCCGTCTCAGGCCGTCACTCTCCGGGATGTGGAGAGATAGGCTTCCTCCACTGACATCCCTGTTCTGGGGTGGGTGGGTATTGGGAGGAGCTGCCAGAAGAAATATGGGGGTGGGAGGGACAAGCAGGGGCAGAGCTAGGCTCCCTTAGGCTCCCCGGCAGCTCAGCTGGGAAATTAGAACCACAGGTGACAAGAGGCTGGACAGGTAGCAGGCTGGACAGAGAGGGCCCTGTAGGGAGAAGCTGGGTGACACCTACTTGATAAACTGGCTCAGGTCTTCACACAGGGTCTCACAGCCTGGCCATTTGCATTCTCCATGTCCATAAAGGGGGTGGGAACTGGGGGTCTCCTCATGGGAGGAGCTAGAAGGGAGGGACAAGGCAGTGGTCAGAGCCCGCCCCGCCCCTCCTCAGCAGCCCTGAGCCCAGCTTTTGTCCGACTGCTGGCTTCTCATTCTGTATTCCTGGGTCCCTGAGCTCCAGCCCCTCCCTTCCTCCCAGTCCCCACCATGCTGCCACCCTTGGGCTTCCAGGTACAACCCGAGCAGGGCCTTGGCATGTGCTACACCCTAGGGCCATCCATACCTGTCTCTCCGAGATGTGAGCACAGTGGGCTGTCCATTGGGTAAGGGGTGGTGGGAGAGGGGTGGGGAGACCTTGGGGGGGCTGGCGAACGAGGTAGCGGTGGCAGCTGTGCTGGCGAGGTCCAGCCCCTCCTGCCTGACGCTGTCCTCAGCAGGCTGCCCTGGGGCACCCTCGCCTTTCCACAGCTGAGGCAGGTCTGTCGGGCACGCGGCTGCTGCAGGAGAGAGAGGCTGGCTGGCTGGCTGGCTGGGAGCACAACACAGAGTCTGTGCCTCACCCAGGGCTTGGTGAAAGCTGTGGGGTTGGGGGCAGGGTGGGGCATTGCTCACCTTGTGGGAGGGCCTGCAGGGGCCCCGAGGCTTGGCTGGGCTGCAGGCTGACCAGCCCCTGCCTCTGCAGGTTGAGCAAGTGCTGTTGCTGCAACTGTTGCATCTGCAGGAGCTGCTGCTGGAAAGCCAGCTGTTTGTTCCCCAGAGCCTGGGAGGGAGCCCGAGGGGGTGGGCAGAGAGGGGTGCCGTTGGCTTCGGCCGTGCCATCTGGCCCCCACACTGCCGCCACCCCCTCCCAGGGCCTGTCAGCCCCTGGAGCTGTCGTGGTGGCCTCTGCAGCTGCAGCTTCTCTGCTCCCGGCCCAGCTTCCATAGGGCTGCATGCCTTCTCTCAGTAAACACACGCATGCACGCACGCACGCACACGCGCAAACACACACAGCCAGACCCAGACACGCAGCACGGCTCCCTCCCTCTTCCCTCCTCCTCGGCGGCAGCGGCAGCTTCTACTGTGCACACCGCAGCTGTGCGCCTGGGTGGGGGGCTCTCATCACAGTGATGGATGAGCCTGTCAGATCTGGGGACCACTCCCACCTGCAGGACACCCTTCCCACATGCCCAGGGGTCCCCTTCTTCCAGGGTGGGGGAGACTTTGTAAGCCCATCCCATCTGATTTTGCTTTTTAGATACAGTGCTAAAGGAATGGCTGGGACCCGACCAGCCTCAGCAGGATCCTGGAACAGTGGCATCAGCATTGCCCAGATACAAGCTCCTGGTTCCCTGCATCCGTGCTTCCCCACCCTCCCCATCCAGTTCTTCACGCACGCACTGACAAGCCAGGCTGTCAGCAAGTTTTCTAAGCCCAGAGAGCCAAGTGTGTCCTGGATGTTTGGGAGCCTGGGTATCTCTGCCCGACTGCCTGCCCTGGGGAGGGGGCTGGTATGTATTAGGGGAGGCAATTCTTTGAGGCAAGAGGATAAACAGCCCAGATTGAAAAACAGATCTGAGCAGTTGAAAGCACACTGGGAGAGCTTCAGGAGTGGGGAGTTCCTGGCTACCATCAGAGCAGCATTCTGGGAAGGGGCAACATGAAATGGGGCTGCAGTCTGGTCAGGAAGGAGACATGTCTGGGGCACGAGAGACCCGCTGTGACCTCTCAGGAGGCACTGTGGCGGGAGGTGGGACAGAAGCTGGGCTGGGAGCCGTGAGAGTAAACTCATGGGGCCATCCAGGGCATCATGGGGCCGGACAGAAGCCAGGGCAGGCTACACTGCAGAGGGTCCTCCGGATGGGACAGCTGGCTCACCAAGGGACAAAGTGAGAAGGAAGATGGTATGACACCGGGCCGATGTATACAAGCAGAGGCCACCAGACACACCGATGGCTTACACACACTCCTTCACACATGTGCAGAGACAATACCATTTGAGGCAAGGAGAGAAAGATGGGTAGGGATAACGAGCTGGAGGCGTGTGAATGCCCACCCCTAACTTCTTCCCTGAGTCCTGCACCCCCCCCCCAATGTTTCCCTCTATTCCCACAAGGCCATTGCTTCTCTGTCAGTGACTGGAGAACTAGGGCTATCTGGGCTGGCTCTGCAAGCCACTCACTCACTCACCTCTTTGGGCTGCTGCTTCCCAGCCTGCTGCTGGGTGAGAATCTGCAGGTGGAGCTGTTCTTGCTGCTTCTTATAATATTCCTGCAGCTGAGGGGAAAAGAGGGGGCGTTTTCCAGGAGCTACTAGATGCAAACCCAGCCCTGCCCTGCCAAGGCCCCTGCAGGCAGGGCATGAGAGTTCCATGAACCTGGCCAGGCAGGGTCAGAGATCCGATCTCGTCAGCATGTCACTGAGTGTGTGTGTGTGTGTGTGTGTGTGTGTGTGTGTGTGTGTGTGTGTGTGTGTGTGTTGGGGGTGGGGGGGATGGTGTTCCAGCAATTCACCCTTCTCCCCCATGGAGTTCTAGATAAGCGAGGCCAGTATGTGGGAAGGAAGGGTGGGAGGTAGCTGAGGACTCTCCCGCATCTGGAGGAATGCAGATATGTCTGGCCTGGGCAGTCTCTGGTTTCTGCCACAGCATAGATCCTTAGTGAGGCTCCGGGAGGGAGTGGGGAGGCTGCCCCGGGGCTAGGCTCACCTGCTGGAGCATGAGAGCTTGTTGCTGCTGCAGCAAGGCCTGCAGCTGAGGTGGTGACAGGATCTGCTGCATCTGCTGAGGAGTAAGCATCTGCTGCGACATCATGGCCACAGACACCGGCACCTGTGGGATGCGCCCCAGTCAGAGGTGGTACCCAGGGCTTGGCAGACTGGCTTTCCAGTGTGCCTGCTGGGTTCACATTCTGGCTCTGCCACCTAGGAGGCTGTGTCTCTTCTGACTTTTTGTTTTCAGTGATATTTATTTAGGTTTTTTTTTTTTTAGGGGTGACGAGACAGGATCTCATTTGTGTCCCAGGTTGGCTTTGAACTCCTAATCCTTTTTATTTCCCAAGTGCTAGAATTGTAGGCCTGGGCCTCTGTACTTTTATTTGAAGACATTTTCACTCACTCTGTAGCCCAGGCTGGCCTTGAACCCCTCTTGCCTCAGTCTTTCAAATGCTGAGATTTTATAGATATGAGCCACTGCAGTGTCAACTCTTCAGGCTACTAGAAGGTTAACAATAATAGTAGTCAGAGGCTAGCGCACAGCAATGGCCTATAAATGGCTGAGATTTCGGACACACGGTTCCAGGTGGGTCCCTGAGATGAGATGGCATTGGAAAAGGCCACTGGGTCACTTCCAGATCTTATGTCTGAGACTACCAGCAAGCTGAGGCTGCTTAGGCTGGGAAAAGTTAAAAGTATCCCATCTAGCAGGGCCTTGGTGGCTCACGCCTTTAATCCAAACACTCAGGAGGCAGAGACAGGTGGATGTCTGTAAGTTTGAGGCCAGCCTGGTCTATAGAACTCGTTCCAGGACAGCCTCCAAAGCCACAGAGAAAGCATCCCATCTGCAGACATGGTGGTGATGGCCTATAATCCCAGCACACAGGCAGAGCTCATGAGTTTGAGACCAGCCTGGAGAACACAGCAAATTCCAGGTCAGTCGGAGCTACAGTGAGACCCTGTCTTCCCCCAAGCAGCACACTTGACACGATCCCTCCGCATCACTCTGAACGCCTGTGTCCAGGGCAGAGGCCCAGAGGCACACACTGCTGAGACAGTTCTGGTGAGTGCGCGTGTGAATGGAGCCCTATCTACAGTGGGACAGAACACTTAGAGTCACTTGCCCTCTCTGGGATGTCACCATCCTCAAACATAAAACACAGGAATTGGACTATAAGAAATGAATTCAGGATTCCCGAAACCCAAGCAGAGAAGCTCCTGAGTCTGTTAGAACTCTCCAGAATGTGCAGAGGATTTCACCTATAGTATAATGGTTCAGAGAAAAACAATGACATCATATTTAACGTATCCCTACCTTCCCTGAACTCCCTCAGTCACAACAAGGCAGTTTAAGCCACCACACCATTCTACTTTGGGGACAGGTGCTGTGGTGGGGCTGTCCGTATCCCTACCAGTCTGAGAGAGCCCTGCACACACGACTCAGGTCTCTCACTCCCATGGCCTGACGGAAGATCTGGCACACGGCATATGCTCAACTGGCCCCGAGCCTTCCACAACTGGCCAGAACTTTGCAGGTCCTAGGACCCACAGAGAGGAGAGTATGACCTGAGGGAGCAAGGTTAGCAGCCATCCTGGGTCAACACAAATGAGGTGCCCACAGCATCCTTCCCTCAGCCCCAGCCTGCAGGGCAGAGGAAGAGAGGCTGCTTCCCTCCCTGGTCTCAGGCCTCAGCCCTGAGCTACCTTAAAAAGCCAGGGATTAGAAAACCCCCAAGCACTGAGAGGTGGTGCATGCCTGTAATCCCAGCACTGGGGAGGCAGAGGCAGAGGCAGGTGGATCTCAGTGAGTTCGAGGCCAGCCTGGTCTACAGAACTAGTTCCAGGACAGAGAAACCCTGTCTAAAGGAGAGAGAGAGAGAGAGAGAGAGAGAGAGAGAGAGAGAGAGAGAGAGAGAGAGAGAGAGAGAGAGAGAGAGAGAGAGAGAGAGAGAGAGAGAGAGAGAGAGAGAGAGAGAGAGAGAGAGAGAGAGAGAGAGAGAGAGAGAGAGAGAGAGAGAGAACCAAAAGGAAAAGGTCACCACCAGGACAGGGATCCGAGGACACCTGACTTAAACTCAGGGCTCTCAGCTGGGGCTCCCCATGAGAAGAGGAAGGGAGGGCAACTCATGGGTGCTCAGTGTTGGGTACTTCCAGCCTGGGTTCTCCGGGCTACCACCACCCCCCTTCTTGGCATCCACCAGCAGGCACAGGGCCATGATCCATTGAGCCCAGCCCCAGGTCCCTCAGCCTGCAGGTCTTGACACTTCAGCAGCCTCGCCTTACGGAAAACTTTTCTAGGGTGAAGTTTCTTCCTCCTCCTCTTCTTCTGGGTTTTCAACACAGGGTTTCTCTGTGTAGCCTTGGCTGTCCTGGAACTTGCTCTGTAGACCAGCCTGGCCTTGAACTCAGGGATCCGTCTGCCTTTGCCTCTGCCTCTGCCTCCCAGGTGCATGAGCCGCCACCACCACCCAGCTTGTTCTTTTTAAAAATTAATCTCTCTCTCTCTCTCTCTCTCTCTCTCTCTCTCTCTCTCTCTCTCTCTCTCTCTCTCTCTCTGGTGTGTGTGTGTGTGTGTGTGTGTGTGTGTCTGTACACGAACTTCACAAAGGACAACTTTAGGGAGCTGGTTCTTTTTCCATGGGTCCTAGGGGCTCGAACTCAGGTTGCCAGGCTTGTGTGGCAGGCACTTCACCCACTGAGCCATCTCACTGGCCCTCATCACTGTGTTCTGGAAAGATGGCTTAGCAAGTTAAGAGCACTGGCTGCTCTTCCGGAGGACCCAGGTTCAATTCCCAGCACCCACATGGCAGCTCACAACTGCCTGTAACTCCAGTTCCAGGGACCAGATACCCTCATGCAGATACATATGCAGTCGAAACATCAATGCACATAAATAGAAAAAGAAAAAAGAGAAGAGAAAGCTAAGCATCATGTCCCCATCTAGCCCTGGGATTTGAACATCTTCCCTTCTCTGCCCCACACAGAGAAGATGAAGATGCTGCTGACTGAGTAGGAACATGCTTTATCTCCCGGATGTCCAGAGCAAGCACTGAGAAGTGTACATCATCGCCATTTAGACAGTGGACGTCAAACGACCTCCCCCAATCACAGGACAGCAGTGGAGCGGAGCACACAGGACATCCCCAGGGTCACTTAGGACAGCTCACCAGGTCAACTGTTCCAACCACTTCGAGAACTGAACGAGCCAGGAGAGAGGGTGAGCAGATGCACCCCGAGGAACCAGGATATGAATGACGGTGGAACGGGCAGCAAAGACATGTCTCTATCCTTCCTTGGGGCTTTCTGACTCGAGGCAGGGGACTTGGAAGAGATGACCCTAGAAGGGGTTTCTGGCCTCCATGCCTCCCATCGGTAGGCTGAGTAGCTGGCTACAGAAATGGAGGCCCAGATGATGTCACCCTGCATACTGATCTCCAGGAGGCCGGCCAAATGGAACCAAAGCAGAATTAGTGAGATAGCTTGACCCAACTGTCACCATGGCCATCCTGGGGTTCTGGAAAGGGAGTAGAGACTCTCTCGTGGTGTCCCTGAAGACTCAATGGGCTGGGGTGTGTCAGTATGACACCAGTCAGCTGTGAGTCCCTGTCTAGAGACCAGCCTCAAAGCTAAGCAACAGTGCCATGGCAGGGAGGATGCCAGCTTGACTCTGGTCCCAGCCCTCTGCCCACAGAGTGCAGAGTGCTGGGAAGGCAGCCGGATCAGAGGGAGTGAGACAGTCCTGACGTGGAGGAACTGTGCCTAGGGGCTAAGGGTTGGGATGGATCCAAAGTCAACCCCTGAAGGACAGACTCTGGGGCCCCTGGAGGCGGGAGTAGTGTGGTTCTGGTCTGCCCTCAGGCTGATTCTGTGCTGATGCTAAGCGAGGGTAACAGTGGTGTCGAGGGAAGGGGTCTAATGCCTGTGATCCCATTACACGCAGGCTGAGGCAGGATCACCTCAACTCTGAGGTCAGCCTGGGCAATATAGCAAATCCCAGGCAAACTAAAAGGGATGGGAAGGAGGTAGTACTGTAGCTTAGTGGTGGGAACTTGGCCAACACTCACAGAGCCCTGGGTTCAACTCCTAGAACTGCATACAGCAGGTGTGGTGGTGCATGCCTGTCATCCTCGACAGAGACAGAAGGACCAGAAGTTCAAAGCCATCTTCATCTACATCTAATAGAGCACTGGAGGCCACCTTGGCTACGTGAGACCCCCCCATCTCAAACAAAACATTGAAAAGCAACAATGACAACAAAAACCAAAAAACCCACAAAACACACAGCCAAAGAAAACACGCAACCTCCAGAACCAAGGGGCTGAGACAGGACCTACACCGGCCCTGACTGCCTCCTCCAAACTCCTTCCGGGCTGCCTGCTCACCTCCTGCTCGCCCACAGCGAGTGACACGCCTCGGCCTCATTTCCAAGCTCACTGAGGCTAGCCACAGGAAGATGGTAAATGAAGCTGGAGCTGAGGGACTGACCTGTGCAGGAGCAGATATGCCTGTGGGACCCCAACGACTCCCTTCATTATTCACGGCTCTCACGTCCCAAATCCACGGCACACACTTCTGGTAAGGGCCAGCCTTACTTCTCCCATTTCTTTCTGGCCACAGGAAACTTCCTAGGCTCCTAGCCTTGAGTCCTACTCTGTGATCCCCTCTCAGAGACAGTGACGACGGGGTGGGGTGGGGTGAAGCATGGAAGGCAGATCTGGGTGCAGGACGGACAGGACTGGGTAGCTCAGCCCCAGCTATGCTCCCGGGACCTGGGGTGTGGAGGGGCCCTGGGACCACCCAGGGCAGAGGCCTGAAGCCGGGTTCTTGGGCTGTCTAGTCCCTACCCTTATTTGTAGTTTGCTGAAGTTGGTTCTAACCGCCAACTTGACACAACCTAGACTCACTGGAGAGAAGCCTCAGTGAGGGACTGTCTAGATCAGGTTGCCCTGTAGGAGACTGTTACATTAATTGTTGGGTGGGGGCAGGACCTAGCCTGAAAGTGAGCGGCGTGAGAAGAGCAGAGAAGGCAGGCTGGCACAGGGCACACATGTGTCCGTTCTCTCTGCTCTGCGTGTGCTCTGTCTGGCTGCCTGGAGCCTTGACTTCCCTGCAATGATGGGATGTAACCTGGACTTGTGAGCCAACAAACCCTTCCTTCCCTGAGCTGGTGTTCATCAGGGCCTTCTATCACAGCGACAGAAATTAGGGCACAGAGTGACTTTGGACTAGTTAGATAGATACTCTCTCTGAGCCTTGGCTTTCTCATTTGCAAATGGATTAATAATAGCAGCTGTCCCTCGGGGCGGGATGTGCCAGGATGCTTGTAAAGGGCCAGCCTTGGGTAAGCACTCTGAATCTGGTCTGGTGCGGGTGGAGGGGGCTTATTTGGTTAAATGCTTGAGAAGGCCTGGAGTTCGATCTCCGACTCTCACCCCTGGGACCACCCAGTGTAACCTAAGTGCTGAGCTCCGGCCACAGAGAGACTAAGGAGGTGGGGATGACATGTGAGGTTATCCTCCGGCCCCTACATACATACACATTCGTGCACACAAGCGCAGGTGCACACACATGAAAGAAAAAAGAAATACTTGCTGTCTGCTGAGTGGATGAGGTGAGGTGCAAAGGAAAAGGACAGATACTTTTCTTTTTCTCTTGGGGCCCAATTCAAGACAACTCTGTGGCAGGGGACAGCGTCCTAAGGAAGTGACCCACAACCCAGGACCCAGATGGAAAGTCCCCTGGTGCTGGTTCTCCTCCAAGGTCACCCAAGTCCTCCTATCTTGCTAGGGTCCACCTGGTGCTTTCTAACTGTGTGTGTGTGGTGGGGGGTCTTGTTCACAGTTCTCACCTGTGTTTTACAAGGAGGCACTAAGATAGGCCAGCATGGGAAGGGCCATTGTGGACCCAGGGAACATCCCTGGGGAGGTCTCTCATCCTGAGACCTAGTCACACACCCCATGAGAACTGACTCCCCTTGAGAACTCCCTCCCTCTCTCCCTCACGCCCCACCCCGTTGCCTTTCCAGACTGTTTCCCCCTCCTCAGCCGCAACCCTTTGCCAGCTCCCACTGCAAGAATTCTCAGGTTGCTCTGATGGTCGATGGCTACACAGCTGGCTGGCACCTTGAACTCTTTCAAAGCACTTTCCAAACATACGCTTGAAAAAAAAAAAAAAGCACAGGGCCCTGAGTCCCTCCCAGGACCATGCTCAGTCCTTCGTCCCTGAGCCTAGCTCACGCCCCTGTTCCCCTAAGTCTTCCAGGCCCGCTAAGGCCCCAGAGGCTCAGGAACAGGTCTGTCCAGTGCTTAGCCCATTTTCTCACAGAAACTTCCTTTCAGAGCCAGGCTTAATCCCGTCCTCTGTCCCAGCCACCCCCTCTGCCACAGCAGGGAGGGGGCTCAGCGGCTGGGAGGAAGTGGCTTGCCAGAGTAGTGACCCATTGGGACCCAGACTGCAATTCTCCCAAGTTCTTTGTGACACAAAAGGTAAACAGAAGGCCAGGCTCCCCCTCCCCCTCCAGCCAGCCAGATGGGCTGACAGGCTGGGGGGGGGTGGATAAAGGAAAAAAAGGGCAGATTGTGCAAAGGAAAACAGAAGAGGCAGGGATGGCAAGAGACAGGAAACGGGAGACTGGGAGAGATACGGGGGAGGGGGAATTCAGTGATTCTTCAACTGAGAAATCTGGGAGGGGCCAAGACCCAGCTTAGGACAGGGTAACACGTGGGGAGGAAGGAGCACAGCCTGAAAGCCAGAGGGAGGACCAGTGGGAGGAACCCCAGTGAGTCAGGTCCAGAGAGAGGTGCAGACAAAGAGGCCAGGCAGACTCAGGCCTGGCCCATCAGGTGGAGACAGGGGAGGTTGTGCCTCGCCCCACCCTGTAGTGCCTGCACCTTTCAGGAGCATGGGGGCTGGGAAGACTGGCTCTGAGGGGTCCCTGACCCCCACACACGCCAAGCATATCCCCCAAGCCCCTGCCTTCACCCCAGCCCCGCCCGCCTGGCCCGGGAGGGTGTGCTCCCTCTCACCTGCACTGCAGAGGCAGACTGTTTGCTGTCATTGTTCCCCGGGGAGCTCAGGCTGGAGGCTTGCTGTAACAGGAACTGCCGGGCCACCTGGAGAGCCTGTAAAACAGGGGCTGAGTCAGTGTGAGGCCCCGGCTCGGCCTCAGAAGCGGCTGGGATCTCGGAGGAGCACTCCAGGGGGTGGGGGCTCAGGCAGCCAGGACGAACGCCCGAGGGGAGTGAGGAGCGGCCCAGGTCTCTGTGGGGTAGGAATGGAGGCTGAGTCCCTGAGAGCTGTCGAGGCAGGAATCACAGCACGGGCTCCTAGGACTCGCCCAGGGGTCACCAGTTTTCAACTGGGACAGCAAAGGAAAGGGTCAAGGGTCAAAAGGGCTCCAGGTGAAAGTACAGGAGGGTGAACTCAGGGTAGAATGGTGGGTGCTCTTTCCTGAGCACCCAGGGGCCTGGTGCTTCACAGATGTCTGTCTGTCTGTCTCTGTGAGGCCTGAACTCACTATGTTCAAGGCCAGGCCTAACCTGGAACTTAGCGATCCTTGGGCATCACTCAGGGCTAGGGGCAAGCTCTTCATCGCCCTATCAGTCAGGGTTTATCAGCCTTCTACTCCAGACGAGGCAGCCAGATCTCTAGGCTAAGTAACTTGTCCCAAGACCAACTGTCCAGCCCAGGAAGCCTGCGTCTGAGATTTAATGAGGGGCCGAGGTGGGTGTCAATCAAGAAGCCTCCAGGGCAGCCCTGCAGTGAAGCTAGGGTGCACGGAGGTGGGGCTGGGGGAGAGGGAGGGAGTGGGGTGGGGGTGAGGAGGGGTGGAGGAAAGCATCAGTGGCCCAGAAGAAACTGATCAGATTTGAAGGCTGTGTCTAAATGATCGGTCGGCCACATGAGTGCCTGGGCTTGGTGGCCACAGTGACAAAGGACTGAGCCAAGGGATCCTAGGAACAGGTGGGGGTGCAGCCAGTGAACAGGTGGGCAGTGATAAGTCTCACAGGCCAGAGACCCAGGAATGTGCTCCTCTGGGGCCCAGCCAGGACCTATCCCCAAGCCGTGGAGGTGGGAGGAGGTGGCAACCCTGGGGACCTGTCCAGTCGGTTCCAGGCTCCTCAACAGCCTCCTAGAGAGCCCGGGAGGCGTGGCTTTGGCCCCAGGCAGGTGTGGGCTGCAATCCCAGTTCTGGAGCTCAGTAGCTGTGACCTTGGGTCACTCCATCTCTCAGCGATTACGTCTATTTATCCATACAACTGGGGCTCTGCCCACTTCGGAATCATGCCGAGGTATCAACAGCGCAGCGCTGGCGCCTTGCTGGCATTCAGAAAGTGCATACCCTTTTCTTCTCCAGAATTCCCAGGTGGCTCTCTACTTGCCTACTGCCATGGGCCCACACTTGGCACATCAGAACGAAGATGCCCAACTTGTAGCTGGCTCTCACGCTGTCACCGCACCTGTTTCTTTCTCCCATGCATTCCATTCTCCTACCCCAGCATCTTGAAGGTAAAACTCTCTCGTCTCCTCTCCCCTGACTTCTGAGGATCCAACCCAGGGTCTCCTCTCTACACTGAGCAGCACCTCCAGCCCCAGCAGCACCACGGGTGTGTGGTGGGCTCTAAAAGCTCAGCAAACACCTTCTGAGCACCCCTGTGTGCCCAGTGTAAACTCTATATACAATCCAACCACGCGGCCCTTCAGTTTCTACTGGCACTGCTTCTTGGGGCTTCAGTGTAGTTTACCTTAGGACACTAAACACTCGCTGGTGTATCTATGGGAACGTGTGTGCTCCTGCCCCCCCCCCAGGCTCCTTCCTTCAAATGTCCCAGTCTTTCAGGTAGAGTCGGGATGCTGCCTCTCCTGAAGGGTTTTCCTGGGTCAAGAGACAGAAATTACAGGACGAGAGGCCAGCAATGGGTGTAGAAAGGCAAGGAGGTGGCCTGGGGGCCCTCAGGAAGGAATTCTGGCCTCTGTTGCCTGGCTCTCACTGGTCTAACCATACGTAATGCTCCTTGTCCTCTAGAGGTGGAGATAACACAGACGGGCAGCTGGGATCAGAGACTAGGCAGTAAGGGGTGGGAGTGGGGACTGACCCCAGAGCTGGCCAGCTCGGGTGATTCAAAAGAGTCAGTGGGAAGGGACAAACCCTGATGTGTGGGGTGAGGCAGCAGAGTAGCCAGAGCTGAATTCAATCCTCACCAACTCGCTCACTTTGTGGTTCCCTGGAGCACGAAATTACAAGATTTACAGGGGGCAGGAGGGGTGTGTGTGTGTGTGTGTGTGTGTGTGAGAGAGAGAGAGAGGGGGGGTCCTACAATCTCTTTCCTGAAGGCAACAGGCCCTCCCCTCCTCATGTGCTTCCCCCACAGGTGTCTCTTTCTTCTCTCCCTCCCTCGTTAGCATGTATGAAGTACCTACTATGGGCTAAGTCATGCTAGGTAGTGGTGGTGGTCCTTCCTATCCCAGGGGTTCGGCTGTTGGAAGCTCAGGTCTCTACAGAGACTGAGGAGGACATCATCACCCTAGGCCCACGTGCTGTGGAGCTGAGCAGGCCTCCCACAGAAGGTGATGGCAATAGGGTCTTGGAGTCCTGAAGGCTCTGTAGGCGAGGAGGTGCGGCTGTGGTCGGGGATGACTTCCCATCCATCTCCAGGCACCTACGTCACTTACTCAGTGCCTCCCTTCTTCCCACAGGGGCCCTGGCCTGCAGGGATATGAAAGCAAGTTCCTCTCTCACACTTGCCTAGAGCCAGCCTTGACCCATCTGGAGTGTAATTCCACCTACAGAATACACTGTAGGTGCCGAGTGATGGCTGTGGATAGACTCCCGGACTCTGTCTAAGCTCTCTTCCTCAGACGGCCACACCATGTGACATGCCGGCCACTCAGTGGACAATGACTGCTGTCCTGGGCTCTACTCTATGCTGTAAGCTTTGCTGTTTACGCTCTTGGCTGAGGATGGTGCTTTGAGAGCACTGGGCATCCCTCAACCTCGGCTGTCTTTTTTGTAGGCCGTTTGCACTCTGGATCGGGGAGGTCTAAAGCACTGAGGCTTCATTTGAGTTTCATTCCTTAGTGTAAGGCACCGAGTGCCAACACCTTCCCTTGCCACCGAGGGTTAAATAAACCACTGGCCCCACAGCCTGAGGCATGGGAGCAACAGGACCTGACCTCACAGCTCAGGTCCTCACACCTTCTCTACTGATACTGACCAGGACTGGAGCCACTGTGTGTGTGCGTAGCACATGTGTGTATGCGTACTTGTGTATGTGTGTGCGTGTGCACGCACATGCGGGTATATGTACGGAGATTCCAGAGCAAGACTTCATGGAGTCAGTTTTCCCCTTCTATCCTTACACGGGTTCTGGGGATTGGCCTCGAGAGGACAGAGCATGCTCTTTACACACTAAGTCATCTGACCAGACCAGGAATCCCCTAAGAGCATGGATGTTGTCAAATTCAGCTGTGAGCTTTCCACCCCAACACATGGTCCCTGCACACAACGTCTATCTTGTTCCAGGCTAAGTTTGAAGGCTGGCGGAGGGTGGTCCCGTTCAAAGGCTAACGAGCCTTGTAGAGCCCAATGCGTCTGCATGGCCAGGATGGCCAGATGTCCGCAGGGGCAGGGCCCAACACCTGGGCAGACACTAACGGAACTGTCCAAGAGCAACCTTACAGTAAGTGAGGCAGGGCATGAGTAACTGGGTTCACTTTATAGACAAAGGAATAGGCCCAAGGCAGGCGTCAGGGAGAGGCCCCCAATGCTGGAAACAAAACCTGCCGAGGCCTGTGTGTTTTATTCCCTAGTCTCAGCTTTCGGCACTCCCATCAGGCAAGGTAAAGCAAGTTACCAGGGTGTCCCAGAGTTTCTTAAGTATGGCTCCTGAGACGGAAGGCGTGGAAAGGTGTTCAGACGCCCTGGCATTGGACAAGCCATCAGGGAAATCTTTCGTATTCATGTCTTTGAGACAAGGTCTTACTATGCAGTCCAGCTGCCCTGGAGCTCACTGTGCCTCCTGAGCTCTGGGATTAAAGGTGGACCACACCAGGTGTCAACAGGGAACTCTTGAGGATCAGAAGGAAAGGGGGGAGGGCTGATGACAATGGAGCTAGGGCCCCCTTCTTTTTCCCCCTCCAGTTCTCACACTGAAAAACAAATGTGGGCCAGGGATGTAGCTCAGTGTGTAGAGGATGCACACAGCCGCACAGACCTGACCAGCGTGCACACCACTGCACTGACCCCGCACTGACCTGCTGGCATGCACAATGCTCTTGTCATGAAACAGGGTGAAACCTATTTCATCCTCAGCATTGCATGAAGCCAGGCTAGGTGGCTTGTGCCTGTAATCCCAGCTTGGGTGGCATAGGCACAAGGATTAACAGTTCGGGACCTTGCCAGGTGACTCTGTCAAACGCCTTTAATCCCAGCACTCGGGAGGCAGAGGCAGGTGGATCTCTGAGATCGAGGCCAGCCTGGTCTACAGAGTGAGTTCCAGGACAGCCAGGGCTACATAGAAAAATGTTGTCTTGAAAAACAAAAACAAAACAAAACGTTCAAAACAAAAAGTTCATGGCCATTTGTGGCTACATAGTGAGTTTGAGGAGAGTCTGAACTACATGAGCCCTTATTAAAAAAAATAAAGAAACAAACAAACCACTCACTGCTTTGCAGTTTGTGGGACAAAGCTATTGTCCTTCTAGGGGAGGGCAGTATTGTTCAGTGAGTGCACAGACCCTGGCAGAAGACTGAGACAGAGACCTGTTCCTTTCCGCTTTGTCCTTTACGCAGATACACGGGATGACATACGCAGGACCTAAGCATTATCACTGTCACTGGACTTTCACCAGCACTCTCGGCCATGCACAGGACCACCCTGAAGGAAGAAGGTTTTGCTCATTGAACCTATTCTGGCTTGCCCCTTCACCTGAGCCTTCAACAGCTTGAGAACACCCGAGTCTGTCTCCTCACGGAGCTGAGCTCCTCTCTCCAACCCCCAAGTCGGCCAGGTCTCCACAACCAGGACCAGCAAGGGTCTAGAATGGAGGTGAGCCAAGCTTCCACCTTTGGGAACAGGGTTGAAGGTTGTGATGAAAAGCACAAATCTCGGGGACTGAGGTCTCCCACCTCTGGGATGAGGCTGTGGGGCTGAAGATGGGTGCAGGGATGTTCAAAGCCTTTTGTCAGGCAGAGACCCCAGTTTGTATTGTCCCCTCCCACCCTTCTGTGTGCGTGCGTGCGTGCCTGCGTGCGTGTGTGTGCACGTGCGCACGCGCACGCACGGGCGAGCACGTGGAATATGCTGGAAGGGCAGAAATAAAACAGTGTTGGAGGGCATGCAGCCAAGTGGAGTCCAATGCTTAGTTATGCCTATAACAGGAATGTTACACAGGTTAACAAATAAGCACATAGAGGTCGGGGCTGGAGAGATGGCTCAGTGGTTAAGAACAGTGACTGCTCTTGAAGATGACCTGGCCCACAGCTGTCTGTAACTCCAGTTCCAGGGGATCTGACACCTTCAACGAGACACAAATGCAGGCAAAACACCAATACATATAAAATGAAACTAAATAAATTAAAAGAACAAAGAACATGGAGATGCAGAAAGAGGCCTAGGGATTACCCAGAGGCACAGCGGCACGAGCAGAATGGATGTCCACCAGAGCTAAAGCTGATCTCTGCGGGAGAAAGGACAGAGCCCGCCTGGTGGTGGGACACCGCCTTCTTCTGTGGTGCTTTCTTGTCTAACTCTGGGAATCCACACTTTCTTGTCTGCCTCTGGAAACTTTGTGACAAAACTGGAACTCAGTCTTAGCCATATTTGTTGATATTTATGTGAGCTTCAGGGGCCAACTCAGACCACTAAGCTCAAAGGGCAAGCAGGTACCTACAGCCCTGAGCCACCCTACTGGTCCTGTGCTGATCATTAATATGATGAGGGCAGGCTGGATTTAGGTGAGTCTGGGAATCTCAAATCTGAGAAGCAATATTACAAAAAGCTGTCAGCTTCCGTCATTGTCAAATTCAAGAAGGAACTTTCTGTTTGTTTTGTTTTTTGAGACAGGGTTTCTCTGTATTGTTTTGGAGCCTGTCCTGGAATTCGCTCTGTAGACCTGGCTGGTCTCGAACTCAGAGATCTGCCTGCCTCTGCCTCCCGAATGCTGGGATTACAGGCAGTGCTACCAACACCCAGCAACTCTGAGCGACCTGAGCTTCCTAGTTTAGTGGGCTGGTATGACCACCAAACACACAGGCAAACCTGACACAGCTAAGCCTTATTCTGAGGATGGCAAGCTACATAAAACACAGCCAAGGGAGACCTCTGCAGAGACCCCTCCCTGCAGAGGGGCTAATCTTCCCAGGCAGCGCATTCAAAGCTGAAAAATAGTTTGTGCAAAGGCCCTGAGGTAAGAAAAGCAAAGCATGAGGTGTATCATAAACCATATACAGGCCAGCTAGGTGGAGCATGCATTTAATTCCAGCACCAGGGAGCAAAAGTAGGCGGGTCTGGAATTTGAGACCAGCCTGGGTCACACAGCAAGACCTCCACTCTAAATACAGACCCCCCCCCCCAATCAAGTAGCAGGCTGAGGTGGAATCCTAGAGACATGGAGCAATTCATTAAGTAAGGGCAGATTTGGTTGGTTTTTTTCTATCTCTGTATGTATGTGTATGCACATGTTCCTGTGACACACACACACACACACACACACACACACACACACACACCAGTGGTCAACACCGGCATCGTCCCCAATATCTCCCTTTGTTTTTGTTTTTTCTTTGAATGTACATGGCCTTATTTGTTTGTTTTTGCCCACACCACATCCTTGCCTGGTGCCACAGAGGCCTGAAGAGGGCATCAGATTACAGACAGTTGTGAGTCACTATATGGGTTCTGGGACTCAGACCCCAGTCCTCTAGGAGAACAGTCAGTGCCCTTAAGCCACTGAGCTGCCTCTCAGGCTCCATCTGTTTCTGCTTTTTTGTTTTAAACAAAGCCTTGCTGTCTGTGGGCTAGCCTCGGGCACGTGACTCTCCTGCCTCAGTGGCCAGCACCAGCACACCAGGCAAGGTACTTCAAGTGAAGTTTACCTCATTCAGTGTCCGGTGTGGGGATCTCTGGGACACTTTGAGTAGAAAGTGGTACCCAACCCCGTGAGTAAACAGCAGGTGTCTAATAAGCGCTCCTTAAATACTCACCCATCCCTCAAAACTCCTTTTGGACAAATCAAAGGAGGGATGGCAGGGAGAAGCGGTCAGAGGGGACATGGGTTCTAGGCCAGTAAGGGTTTGTCCTCCAGTAAAGAGACATAAAGATGATGTTACAAGGACACACACACACACACACACACACACACACACACACACACGATGGGGGAGACTATAAAACCCCTGAAGTGATTCTACTTTTCTTCCCTTGGATTTTTTTTTTTTTTTTTTTTGAAAGCTTTTTGGAAAAGGTTGTAAATTTTTTTTACACCAACCTCGTAAAAATGACATCGGCACATTCTCAAATTAGAACCATTAAAATGAAAACTAGCAAAGCACAGACACAGACAGGCCTCCCAGGTGTGAGACATCCCCAGGACAGCGGCAGCAGATTCAGGGTCTGTGCTGCCCGCTCTACAGAAGGTTCCCGATTCATGAGAGGTTGGCCTTGGCAGGTGTGGACCAGCCCTGGGCCAGTGCACAGAGGGACTTCGTCCTTGGAAAGCTCCTGCATGCCCCCTTGCAGGTGCCAGCACAGTGGGCTTCTCAGCAGCTCGGCTCCCAGAGATATCAGCCAAGGCCAGCTTGGCATGGCTCTGGGAGCCGCAGGGCTGGGGTCCCAGTGTCTGAAGGGGTGGCATCCGGGCGATGGCAAATGGACAGAGAAAGCACAGATGTGGATGGTTCACGGCCAGGTCCTCTGTCTTAGCTGTAGAATTCTCCAGAAGTGGGTCATACTGCCCAGCCCCAGCCACCTCTACAGGGGGCTGGATTTAGGTCACAAATGGGCAAATATCTTCCCCAGGAAGAAATTTCCCCTCTGAAATGCTAGGGCATTTCAGAGCAACACCAGCTCACACGGAAGGTTCCAGGGGAGCGGATGGATGACTGGGATATAACCCTCTCCACTTTAACCTTCACCTCTTTAAGCCCTTTGCCCTCAGGAGAAAGAGCACCCCCCCACACCCCTGCCCCTCCCCTACTGTTCTCCTCAGCGGGGGTCTAACCCTCTGTGGTGGAAAGGCGGTAACAGCTGGGAGCCAGAGGCGGGAAGGGAAGCCGAGCACGAGTCTCCTGGAGAAAAGCCAGGGGTCCTTCCCCCAGGCCCTGGGCCCGGTCCTCTCCCTATCTCTTACAGATACGGTGGCCTTTGGCCTACTAATTCAGAAAGTGGCGGCCAGCCATGCTCCCCATGCCCTCCAGTGCCATCATTCTCACGCTCTTCCTCATCTAAGTCTGGGCTGAAGGTACAGTTCCGAACCCCCACCCCCTACGCACACACACCCCTGGGTAGTTTTTCTCTGCACATCCCAGCTTCTCTGGGCTGGGACTCCATCTCCAGATGGATAAGGAGAAGTTAGTTACGGGACAGAGCTGACACAGAGGCACCCAGGGTGTGAGGCTGGAGAACTTCAGTCAGAACCCTAACCGGCAGGGAGGCTACAGACAACTGTTGGCAGTGTGTGGGCGGCGGGGCGGGGCGGGGCGGGGCGGGCCTGATCCCCTCTGGAAGCTCTCTTTCCACCCAGTCCTTCTAAGTAGCCTGGTAGAGGAGGGCCAGATGGAGGCCAGGCTCTTCCCATTCTTCCCCTCCCCCAGCTCCCTGACTCCCCAACCCCCATCTCTTTGGGGGGGGAGTTAAAAACCCGTCACTGGGCTGAACCCCCCAACCCTTTTGAATCTCCTCACAGGATGTGACCGGGGTGGGATTTGGCCCGGTTGCCATGGCAACTGCAGTGGGAGTTCCCAGACGCTAGGCAACCCTCTGGTGACCCTCTCTGACCTGTCACCCCTGCAACCCAAGGACAAAGGGAAAGCTGGCTCTGGGGGCCCGGAACGCCTTTCAGCTCAGTGGCCATTGGTTCTGCCTACCCCTACCCTGCCAGTTCAGCCCCCTGGCCCTAAGTCCAGCTGTCTGCCAGCAGGAAAAAAAAAAAAACAAAAAAAAAAAAAACAAAAAAAAAAACCAGGGCAGAGACACACCTCTCACAGCCCCAGCCCAAAGGGCATTTGTGGGTCATCACAGCAGTTTCAGTAGCAGAAGTTACTGTGCCATCCCTGTTCAGGCTGAGCCAAGTCAGTATAGTACCAGGAGATGACCTTGAACTTCTGACTCTACCTTTCAAGTCCTGGTGTCACGGGCATTCGAGTGATGTCATCCTAGTTTATGTAGCAGCTGGGGATCGAACCCAGGACATTACACATGTAGGGCAAGCACTGGGCCAACTGAGCTACATCCCCATGGCCTACTGTTTCTGCTGAAGAGAGGATCTGAAAGGTCTCTGGCCCTGCCACACCACCTTCACAGGACAGTCTCCGCAGACAGTTTGCAGAGGACGTGGGAAAGCCCTAGGGAGGTACTAGAGCTTGGTAGTGCAGTGGCTCTGTTAGCAATAACGACTGGAGAAAATACTGAAATACTCTGCAGCCAGAACTGGCCTGGCAGCTAAGCTGGGTCGCCCCCTCACCTCTGTTTAAACAAGGCCCAGCCTGCTGTTGCATGGAAACAGAGCAGCAGCTCTTATTCCAAAGTGACGTGGCTGTCTTCAGCACTGTTTGCTCCAGCCTAAAGTCCTGTCAGCCGCCTGGCTTGTGACTCGCCCTGTCTGGCTGTCTCTCAACTCATTACTCCTAAAGGCCAGGACTTGTTTACCAAAGAGCCGGAGACCCACAGACAAAGGGATTGGGGCAGGGAGACCCTAGGAAAGCAGGAGCACATAACATGTATGCGGGCCCACTCTGTCCAGCCCTGCCTCCCAGCAGGTAGCGCAGTGGCCACTTAGGGCAGTGGGTAGAGCCATCCCAGTCTCCCCCTGCCACCACCCCCCCCTTTTTTTTTTTTGACACAGGGATTCATGTGGGCTAGCCTCCAGCTCTATGTACCTGCCGATGACCTTGAATTTCTCCACCCATGTCCTGCCTCCACCACCTAAGTACTGACATTTACCATCACGCTCAGCGGGGATGTTTGCGTGCGTGCGTGCGTGCTGTGTGTGTGTGTGTGTGTGTGTGTGTGTGTGTGTGTGTGTACACGTGTGTGCCAGGTTGCTCACCTGTGCAGGCACGTGTGTTGAGGACAGCAGTTAATTTTGGGATGTTCTCAATTGTTTTTGCTTTGTTACTTTACATTTTTTAAATTTATCTATTTATCTATTCTTCAAGGATTACAGACATGTATACAATGTATTCTAATTGTATCAACCCCTAGTCCGCCCCCATTCCCGCCTCAGTTTTAGACACAGTGTCTCTCACCGAACCTGGGCTTACAGTTTCAACTTGACTAAAAGGCCAGCCTGTCTCCCCCTCACTCCAACATACTATGCCGGGATTATAGGTTTGTTCCACCAGCACACCCACACACCCAACTTTTATGTGGGTGCCAGGGACTAAAACTCTGGCTCTCATGCTTTTCAGCAGTCTCTTTCTCTCTCTCTCTCTCTCTCTCTCTCTCTCTCTCTCTCTCTCTCTCTCTCTCTTTCTCTCTCTCTCTCTCTGTCTCCACTCAGCTGGCTCTCCCGGGGTTGCTCGTGTCTGACTTAGGGTCTCAGCAAGTAACCCAGACTCGAGATCCCCCTACCTCGGCTTCCTGTACTATACTTGGCTTTAAATTTACTCCCCCCCCCACTGTATTTTATCATTATCATTATTTTATTATTGTGTGGCCATGTGTGCAGGTACACAGGTACCACGGTGCAAGTGTGGGAACAACTTTCAACCAGGTTTTCCCCTTCCACGGGGGGGGGGGGGCTCTGGGGCTGGGGTTCACCTAGTGCTTTCACCAGTGACCCATCATTGCACGGTTCCTGCCTTTCTTTCTTGTTTAGAGCCTACGGTGTGAGTTCTTCCCCACATCATCCAGTGACTGTGGCTGTAATGGGGCAGCGAGGAGAGAGGGCTGAGCCCTGAGTGAGGCAGGCTGTCGGTGCAGCCTCTGGCTGTCAGTGCAGCCTCTGGCTGCCTCATCTGTGAAGTGGGAAGGACAATGCCTCCCTCCCCAGGGATGCTAAGGCAGTGTAATGACATTTAATGACACAGCAAATCCAATAGCTGTCTCCTGCAGACTTCCGCTTATGGCTGAAAGACAGGTGAAACCCTTTCTTGATCTTGCTTACCCTGCCATAATAACATCTGTTTTCTGGGGGACCAAGAATTGCTGAATGTTCTCCCCCCAAAGCCTCAATTCATCTGTTGGAAGTAGAAGAATGACCCACAGACTATGTTTCATTTTAACTGAATATTTTATCATTTTAATTTTGCGGCGTTATTTTTGAAGTTTGGAGCCAACGAAACCTTTTTTTTTTTCAGTCTCACATATTTTCCTTGGGCCTGGGCACTTAGCCCATGGTGAGCCCAAATGGATATAGCGGCCCCTTGCCTGCCTTCAAAACCCCATCCCAGATTATTTGTGAAGCCGATACAGGATTTTCCGGGACTTTGGGATAGTCCCCAAAACAAACAGGAACAACTGGAACATAGAATCGAGATGGTAAGTCATGGCCGTGTACAGGGCAGAGCCCAGAAACTTGATCAGTACAGACGGTTCCGTCTCCCGCCCAAACATCCTCCCAGTTACCCAGAGGCCTGCGTTCATGCCTCATGGCAAGTTTTCTCTTCTCCTTTTGAAAATTACATGTTATTTATTTATTCTGCGGGTATGTGTGTGTGTACACAGGCCACAGTGTGGAGACAATTTGCTGAGTCAAATCTCTTCTTCCACCTTGTGGGTCCTAGGAATCGAACTCATGTTGTCAGGTTTGGTGTCAAGCCTCTGAGCCATTTCGCTGGCCCCAAGGATTTTTGGTTTTGTTTCCAGTTTAGGAAGCTCCTCCAACCCTCTGCCACATTCGCATAGTTCTCTTTGCAAAGAGATACAGGAGGGTCCAAAACAGCTTGGCCTAGGAGAAAACTCCGAGGGCCATATTTTTTTTTAAAGGTTTATTTCTAATAAACTGAATCCCCAAATTGACATTGCAGATGTTTGAGCTGCCATGTGGGTGCTGTGACTCAAACGTAAGCCCTCTGCAAGAGCCCACATTTAGTTACAGTTTGATTAAAAAACAACAGGATGTTACCCCAGCAGAAACACAGACTCAGTGGGTCTCTTCCCCCAGAGATTCTGCGTAAGAAGGATGATGACACTGTCCACCAGCACCCCAAGGATCATATCCCTGAAGATCTGAGTTCAATCCCTGGGTCCCACATGATAGAAGAAGACTCTCCAAAGCCCCATATTACACACACACACACACACACACACACACACACACACACACACACACACACACACCTAATATAAAAAATAAGAAGCTAGGTGTAGTGGTTTACTCCTTTAATCTCAACACAGAAAGGCAGGCAGATCTCTGTGAGTTCTAGGCCAGCCATGGCTAACAGTGAGACCCTGTCTGAAAAGAAAACAAAAACACCGCCCCCCCCCAAGATGGAGTGTGACTCAGGAAGGTACACGGGAGTACACACATGCAAATAATACACACGGAGACTGTGAAGTCCTCTACCTGTTCATACCTACTTGAGGGGCACCACACCTGGCTGCTTCTAGTCCTAACAACTTGGTATTTTAGTGGCCAGGAAGATGCGGCTGCTAAGGTGCTGGCTGAGACTCAGGACAATCAACTGAAACATCAGTGAGCCTGTTTCTCGTGCAAGCCTGAAACCTTGCGTGTGGTGTAGGGGAGGAGCCTGGGTGACAGCAATGTCTGCAGGAGGCACGAAGGCCCTGGCTACACAGGTAAGGATGGTGTAGGGCATCAAGGGTCTTCCTGGTCTACTTTCCCAGCCAAGCCCCTAAGGGCCAGGAAGGACACCAGCAACAGTTTATGAGGTAAAGTCAAACAAGATGACTCCCAAAGCCAGGGCTGGCGGGGCTGGTTCTCTTGAAGCCTTCAAGCATGATTCCCTCCACCCTCACCCCTGGGTGGGACTGAGACCCAGGGCCCCTGCTCATTCATAATCTAACTAGGTTCTCCATCTTGTGCCCTTAGACCTTCAGAGAGGCCAGGCTATAGGCATAAACGAGGAAATGGGACATAGACTGTGTTCCTAGTGTGAGCCTTTAAAATACAAACCTGGGCTGGAAAGATGGCTCAGCAGTTATATATGCCATTCATCCAGAGGACCTGAGTTTGAGTTCCAGCACGTGTTATCAAGTGGCTCATAATTGTCTATAATTCCAGCTACACAGTAGCTGACACTTGGGCCTTCAAAAGCACCTGAACTCACAAGCACATACTGTGTGCAGAATGAAGACAACACATTATTAAAAACATAAAAATAAGCTGGGCAGTGGTGGCGCACACCTTTAATCCCAGATCTTGGGAGGCAGAGGCAGAGACAGGCAGATCTATGTGAGTTCAAGGCCAGCCTGGTTTACAGAGCAAGTTCCAGAACAACCAGGACTACACACAGAGAAACCCTGTCTTGAAAACAACAAAACAAAACAAAAAAAAAAAAAAAAAAAAAAAAAAGAAAGAAAGAAAGGAAAAGAGTAAACGTGTGTGTGTGTGTGTGTGTGTGTGTGTGTGTGTGAGTGTGAGTGAGAGAGAGAGAGAGATTGTCTTTCTCCTCCCTTCCTGGGCCTCTTTCCAGATTGTTTGGCCACTCTGTGCCTGTAAGTTTAACCTCTTCACAGCTCAGATCAGAACTTGGGCAGCCTTGATTCTCAGGACAAACAGAGACACCGTGTGCACAGCACAGCCTCGCAACCCTGTTACTATAGCCAGTTTCCCGGCTACATGCCTGTAAGAGCCAAGTCACCCACCCACTCAAAACAGACCTTCAAAGCCGGCTGCCCAGGCGGCTGTGGGTCCATATGGCTTTGCTGGGACTATTTCAAACTTCATAAACTTGGGCCCCCAGTACCACTTTGAGCTCCCCAGGCTCAGACTAGCCACCAGATTAGCAGACACAGGAGAAGGAAGCCCCCCGAGGCTGGCCCTTCTCACTATCTAAAAGCCAGTGCTAGGCTGGGCAGAGCAGTGATACACGGGTGGCCCAGAGGCCTGGGGAGGGGGTCAGTCTGCTCCTACCTGTTGCTGTTGGAACTGCAGAAGCTCCGTGGAGCTCATCTCGCCATTGCTGTCGGCGCTGCTGGCGGCGTCCCTGCCTGAGCCGTCCCTACCGGCAGCCGGAGCTGAGCCTGCGGTCCCGGGACCGCTGCCGCCATCGGCCTGCCCAGAGAGGCTGCCCACGCCGTTCTGACCGGACGGTGCCGACCTGATTGTCTCCGATGCAGATTCCACCATCATGTCGCTCTATCGGGACCTGGAGAAGAGACATGGGGGAGGGGCTGAGGCTCAAGCATAGATGGGCAGGGCAGTTCTACCTGGGACAACTGAAAGCTGCCCCCACCCATTACACATACACCCCACCCCACCCCCGTCCAAGGGTGGTCTCTTCCCCGATTTCCCAGAAGCTCTTTCTGAGACCCTCTCAGGCTCACGCCTTCCTCAGGGCCTGGTTAAGGGGCAGCTGCACGAGGAAGCTGGGACCCCTAACCTACAACATCCCATTTCCCCCTTTCCAGGAAGAGTGGTTGGGGGAGGATAGCAGATGAGCCCTTGCCTCTGCCCTCAGGGCCCTAAACCTGTTTTGTATCTCCTTTTAGCTGGGACCAACCAAATCTCTTTCCTTTCACCAGCAAGGGCCATTGCCTTTGTTTCTATATAGATACAGAGCTCCCTGGGGGCGAACGCTGCTTCCCCAGGACGCAGAAGGCATTGATCAACACAGGAAACTAGCTGCCCTAAGTCCTAGCCTTTAGCATCTATGGAAGGAATCCTGGGACCACTACCCACCTCAGCCCAGCTACCAAAGTAACTCATAGCTTATTTATTACTACCCACAGCCCCAAAGTCCTCACAGAACAGTGAGGTGTGTATTTAACACCCATTTCCCTGATGGGAAAATAGAGGCTGGGAATATCAGCTTGGGCAAAGGCTTAGCAAGTTGAGTACCCAAGGTTAAAGCCCTAGCAAGCCTCACCCTCCAAACGGGGCAGTTAGTTTATTCAAGGCTATATGGTGTATGTTTGGCACATGAGGCTTGGGTTCCCATTCCTAGCAGTAAGTAAACTGGGTCGGGGAAGGAAGGGGAAAAAAATCTGTCACACCTATAATCTCAGTTTGGGAGTCTGGTAGGAGTTCCAGGGCAGCCTGAGCTACAGGAGAACCTGCCTCAAAAACAAAAGCACAGGGCTGGAAAGATGGCTCAGAGGTTGAGAGCCCTGGCTGTTAGTTCCCAGCATAAGAATAGGAATGCTCAAACTCCAGCTTCAGAGGATCCTACGCCCTCTTCTGACTGTCATAGACATCCACACAAGTGTGCATGCACACAACACATACACACACACAAAAAAAGGAAAACATAAGCCAAGTGGATAAATTAATTAAAAATCTGGTGCTGCCGGGCATTGGTGGCGCACACCTTTGGTCCTAGCACTGGGGAGGGAGAGACAGGTGAGTCTCAATGAGTTCGAGACCAGCCTGGTCTACAGAGTGAGTTCCAGGACAGCCAGGGCTGTTACACAGAGAAACCCTGTCTTGAAAACAAAACAAAAATCAGGTGTCTGTTCCTTAAATATTTATTTTATGTGGATGGGTTCGTGTATGCCATGTGTGTTTCATGTATGTCTATGCAGCATGTGCTCACAGAATCTAGAAGGCATCAGATCCCCTGGAACAGGAGCTACAGGCAACTGTGACTGCCACGAGGGTGCTGGGAATCAAACCAGGGTCTTTTGGAAGAACAACGAGTGCTCTTAATCACTGAACCATCCATCCCTCCAGCCCCAAATGCCTCCTCCTTAAATATGGTCACATGGAGGGGCTGTAAAATCTCCAGAGAGCGGATGTGATTGGGGCAGTGAACAGCGGGGAGAGGGAGGGGCGAGGAGTTCCCCTCTCCTGTTGTAGAACATTCCGAAAGCTTGACACATACACACTTCAGAAGGGAGATGGTTAGCACAAAAAGCTGTTCTGAAACTAGGAGGAGAAAGTAGTGTACTCCTTAACCCCAGGCGCATGCATGTAACCCTGGAACTCTGAAGCAGAGGATCACAAGTTCAAGACCAGCCTGAGCTCTATAGTAAGACCTTACCCCCAGGAGTCACTAGCATGTGCTTTCTCAGACAGACAGACAGACAGACAGACAGACAGCACACACACACACACACACACACACACACACACACACACACACACACACGCTCTTCTCAAATTCTAGACTCTATATTACCCCACAAATAATCAATCACCCTAAAGGGAATAGTTGGTGCTCACCATGGACTATTGTTTAGATTAACATATTTAAGACTCCCCAAACCTCAGCTTCCTTATCTGTCAAAGTATTCAATCCCAGCTTCTTGGAGTCCTTTACAGACAATGAAGGCACCTACCCAAGTAAGCCCTCATCAGCCCATTCTCCATCCGCCCTAACTGTGAGGACTGAGGCGATGAGGTTCAGAGAGGCGAATGACTTGTCTGATGTCACACAGAGATCAAGCCACTTGAACATCCAGCAAGGACTGTAGAAACCAACCAGATAACTACATGTCTTTCTGAGCCAACAGGACGAGGCCCTTCGGGTAACAGATTAAGGAACCTGTAAGAAGTGGCGGAATTACTCCTCTTCCCAGGGTGAAGCAGCCAGTAGCATCTATGCCACCCCCGCACCCATCACTACCTTTAAGCCATTGCATCTCTCCCCTGGGCCACCTGTTCAGCCTTTCCCTGATGGGACCAGAGTGAGAGGGGGGATGGGGGCAGAGTGGCCACACCACTGCTTTCAGCCTTTCAGATTTTGGCCCGACTGTCTCTTGTGGAGGATTGCAGAGAGGGATCCTAAAGCGCCCATGTACTATGTAAGTGGCCTTAATGTCACCCCCTGTGTCCCCACTCCTGAGTTCTCAGAGGAGCTAGAGCAGGGGGGAGATTGTGGAGGTGACGGTTTGGAAAAGATTGGGCACTCGGTCCCAAGCTTTTAATAGCTGTGTCAGCCCCAGGGCTAGGAGCTGCCAAATGATGGATGGGTAGGCTCTGGCCTCCATCCACCACAGCTCAGGGCTTCAGCCCCCTCCCTTGCAACCACCCACCCTGCAAACTTCCCCCACTCTGGCCTGAGCCTCAGCCAGGGGTGAGGGAATGGCAAGACAGAAGCTCAATGCCCACTCAGCTCTCACTGGCCTCCAATGCCAGCCCTGCTGGGATAGAGAGCAGCTTCCAGCTCAGAATTCCAAACTAGCTGCTCTGAGATCTGAGAACTCCTGACGCAAGGATCTAGCAGCCCGTTCTCCCAGGCAAGGGAAAGTGGTCCCCTTCCAACATTCACTGAAACACAGCAAAGTTGTGGCTTTGACATAGAGTTTGGAAAAAGGAGAAGGAAAGGAAGGAGGGTGCTACCAGAGATGTCCCTTCCTTTCCCACCATTTTGGGGAGGGGGAGAGGTATAGCGACACCAAGTGAACAACATAATTGTGGCAATGTACCACGTAACAATAGGTATTCAGGGGCTGGTCATTCATTCTGAACAGGCCTCTCATCTGCATGCTGAGATTATATGCATTTGAAGGGTCACTTCCACAGGGTGTATGAATAGCAGCCACTCCCTTACGGAGTGCTCTGCCCCCTCCTGGGGCCTTTGCCCACTGGCACACACCTCCTTCCAGATTCCCGCCCACCCACCAACACCAGCCCCTCAAACCCACGTGGCAGGAACTTCCAGGCCCTCCTGGAATCCTCATCTCTGCCCTGACACACCTGCCCTCTCCAGCCTCCCGACTCCTACCCACCTCTCAGCAGTGTTGTAATGAAGATGGGGAGTGCCCTGTGCTTTAAGTGACAGGCGCTAACGTCTGGGGCCCAGCCAGCTAGGGGTTGGGTGGGGTGGGGTGCTGGAAGTTATCAGTGCCTAGTAACTCGGAGGGGTGGGGAAATCACTGATACTCGCCTTACGGCCCTGGCTAGGAGAGATGGCAGCCCTAGGCTCTGTCACAAATCAGCTATGAGCCCTTTGCCTTTCTCCATCTTGGGGCCTCAGTATCCCTTCTCTCCCCGAGAAACTCCCTAGGGCAGTTGGTGGATGCTGCTGGGAGCCACCAGGAGACATCTAGAATCACGGCTTAGTTCCTGACCCCAAAGGCTCCACCCAACATGGGTCACAGTTGGCTGCTTTGGGCAGCCCTTCATCCCTACCTTCCTGTCTTACTGACTTCACGACTCCTGACCCCTCTATACTCAGTCACCCCTTTCTGCAGCAGTGAGTAACTTAACACCTGCAGCAGGGAAAGAAAGACAAGCAGAGACCAGAACACTTAGTCCCGGCCCGGTGGCCCTGTGCAAGTCACTGGGCTACTCTTCATGAAATAATCCTTCCAGGCTTGGTATGGACTTCTCAGCAGCCGCGCGCCCTGCTTTCCCCTAAGCCACTAAGGAGTGGGCACCAGTTCCAAATTCCCCTAAGAATTGTTAAGACTAGGCTTCTCACCCCTGCCAGCAGCATTCCCAGACCGCTCTCCCGCCACATGTCGTGGGTAGTGGAGACCCATTTGCAGGGTGCGTGTGTCTGAGGGGAGTGATCCAGGATTTGGAGGGCTTCATGTGGGTAGATCCTAGTCTCCTATATTCGGTTTCCCTAGGTGAAGTCAGCACTAGGGAGCCATGGTCAGACCCAGGCTCCAGCAGGCATCCTCAGAAGGAAGCTAGGTCAAAGCCACAGCCACCTCTTCCGCTTTGGGGAACCCTGTGGCCATCTGGGGGCTCCCACATTCCCTGAGGCTTTTGCCTCTATGATGCACCGCAGCAGCGGGAGCGAAGGCAGCACCGCCTTCTTGGAACCAACCAGGGTCCGCCTCGGCCCCTCCCTGCCGGAAGTGACGAGTTGCACCTAGCTAGGGGCCAAAGGGGCACTCCGGGCCTGGGGTGCTTTTGGGAGGCAGAGGAAAAGACACCAGAGCCCTACACGTGGAGAAACCTTTTGTGCCTTTTCGCGGGCCCATATGGCGTGGGGAGTATTAATTACCGTCGCGTTTTAATTAACAGTCGCTTAATCTGAGCCGTAACATTTGCCACGACACCCTACGCCTCGCCGCGAACCCGCGCTGCCTGTCCTGCCAACTCATCAATTAATTTTTATTGACGTTTTCTTCCCCCAAACAGGCACAATACCAGGGTTTTCCAATTAACACCTCCGCGATCTCTAATTAGTGCAATTAACAGACTGATGGATGCCCGGAGTTTACCCGCGGAAGGGCGGGGGGGGGGGACGAATGGGAAGCTGGGGACTCGCTTCCCCGGGAGCAGCGGCACAGCAGCAGGCCAGGAGGCAGATGGGGGCGTGGCCTTGGGTCACCTGTACCCAGAGTCCTGGTGCCCGCCCCCCCCCCCAGCAGACTATGGCCCAGTTGAGAGCCTGATGTGTCTAGCTGCCGTCCGGTTGGTCACAAATTTGCTGAACGACTTGGAGCGAGTAAGTAAGTGGATGCTGTCTACTTAGAACTCCAAAGGAAGAGGAGGAAGCTGATCGCAGTTAGACACAGGACGTCCTATAACACAATCTCGTGGAGGAGAAAGCCCAGAGATGAGCCTGAACCTTAGCGTGTTTGTGCTGGGCTAATTTTACTGGTCTGAAGAGGATGTAACTTGTACTGCCCTGACCTGCTTGCCTGAGGCAGGAGGGCTCCGAGGACAGCAAGCTTGTTGAGAGCTAGCTTTCCCATAGTCCAAACTAGTTGGCAGAAGGGACCTCTGAGGCCACACACCCACTCAACAAACATGCAGGGTTCCATTAACCTAAAAACTGAGATCTAGTCACAAGAGTCTGAAGGGCAGTGCTTTCTGGTATGTAAAGACTCCCTAAGTCTTCCTCTGGGTGGGTGGTCATTTGCGAGTGGGGGGGGGCGTCTCTCTCTCACTCCTAGCCAGCCTGGAGAGAGAATGTCATAGTTTCAAAAAGCATTAGGCAGCACCACTGTGCTAGGCTGGGCATGCAGAGAATAGGCACTGGCGTGCCCTTCTCACCAAACGATAAAGACATATAAATAGCATCTCAGAATTCTATCCAACGTGAGTGTAAGGAATAAATGGGACTTACTTTTTAAAAATATAGTACTTTCATTAATTCTGAAATGCATTAGCTATGAAGGATGAGCAGGTTCCGCAGACTATAGCTTGCATGCCAAAAAGCAATGCAAAGGCCTCACTAAGAGAGAGCCTACTGGGTTCAGATCTTTCTAGGACTAAAGGTCTTTGAAACGGTGACATTTCCTAGTTCACATATAAAGACATACATGAATATGACATAGACCACAGTATGGAGCCCACCTTATTTGTCCTCTCCTTTCTTTCTGGCTATCCTGCTAACAAATCCTTAGTAAGAAACAGAAGGCAAAACACTTTTCAGAGCCATCAACCTTGATCCTACAGACAGCTAAGTGTACCTCTCAAGTCAAGGACCCAGGGACTCCAGGCATCTCTGACCTTCACTGGCTGCAGGCTGCCCGGAATAGGGAGGGCTCTGCATATCAGCCACTTCAGCTAGTCACTCACTTTCCTGTCGTGACTCATGACACGGAACTGTGAGGTCAGCGGCCTGAACCTCGGTGTCCAGATCTCTAATACGGGGCTGATACCAATAAATCTTCCCTCCTCCAAGGATGCTTCAGAATCAAATAAGGCACAGTTCACGAACAAGGCGATCAGAGAAGGATAATTCCTGGGGCTGCCAGAGGCCCCGCTGTAGCTGAGCCCTTCCAGCCTTCTGTTCAGCTTCTGAGAAAAGTTAAGGTAGGAGTCAAAGCTACAAAGCCTCTAAGGGCCCAGGATCAGGCTCAGTGGCCTAGCATTCACTCACCATCAGCAAGGTCCTGGCAACAAACACCCTCTCCCCAAGTTCCTGTCCTGGGATTGGAGGCTAGCACCTCAGCTTCCCCACCCACCTGTGCCCCAAGCCAAAGATCTTCCATATGTGACATGTGGCACTTTAAGAGCTACCTGCCCCCAAATCTAAGGACCATTCAAAACCTCTAGGCACAAAACTTCAGAGCTAGAGGGGCTTAAGACAAGGAGCAGGGCAAGGATGGGCTCATTTCACAGGGTCACCTGACCACGAAGCCCTTGACTGGGACCCTGTACTGGGCTTCCTTCAAGGAGGAGGGGTGTCATCTCCCAAGTCTCAATATTCTGGGAGGAGGACATATAGCTAGCTGGGTGTGGTGGCACATACGTATAAACACAGCACTTGGGAGGCTGAGGCTGAGCCAGGAGGGAAGAGTTTTGGGCTAGCCTGAGCTACACAGCTAGATCTCATCTTAAAAATCCATGTTAGTGGTGGCAGAAGAAGCCTTTAATCCTAGCACTTGGAAGGCAGATGCAGGTGGATTTGCCAGCCTGCAGAGTTCAAGGCCAGCCTGGTCTACAGAGCCAGTTCCAAGACAGCTACAGCCACACAGAAGCCCTTTCTTGAAAAACTAAAACCGAACCAAACCAAACCACAACAATCCAGTCTGTAAACCTGTAATCCTAACACTTAGAAGGCAGAGGCAAGAGGGTCACTGGTCTACAAAGCACATTTTGGTTCTCAAGCCCTTTGAGATTGTTAACCCCAGAGTCCCACACGTGGACGTTACCTATCTTCACTTGGAAGAACAGGACACTCTACATTTTGCTTAGAAGGTACACCTATTTCTTCATTGCCTTCCTTCCTTTCTTCCTTCCTTTCTTTCTTCCTGAGCCATGGTCTTACTAGGTAGGCCAAGATGGCTTGGAGCTCCTGCGATCCCCCTGGCTTTCCCAGTGCAGGGGTCACAAAGCTCCTGCTGGGCTTCAGAATTACATAGTTTTTGAGGTCCCTATGGAACTCAAATTTTCTGAGGATGCCCTTGAACTCTTGTTTCTCCTGCTTCTACCTTCCAAATGCTCAGCTTACAGGCATGTGCCATCACTGCCAGCTTTGGAATGTGTATCTTTAAAGCCCTTGATTTCATTGATTGCTACCAGCTTGACCTTTTCTCCCGATGGCTTACAAGCCTCTGGGGCCAACCCCGTCCCACACTCGAGACAGTCTACATGAGGAAACCAACACTAAGCCCCTCCCCTCCGGTAAGCAAAAGCTCCTGGTGCAGAGGGGCGGAGTGGGCCTTGTCCTGCAATTGATGCTGGGTACGTGGTGTGGGGATCGTGGCGAGGAGAGGTGAAAAAAACACAGCCCTGGCCTTGTGGAGTGAAAAAGGATCATAAGCAAACGAAAGTACACAACGCTCTTCCTGATGAAGTAACCTTAAAAACAAACCATTCCTACTTCTTACTCTCGGAGGCATGGGTACCACACACGGCTGTCTCCAGGATTCTACAAATACACACACACACACACACACACACACACACACACACACACACACGCACACGCACACGCACACGCACACGCACACGCACATACACACCACTCTCTGTCTCTCTCTCTGTCTCTGTGTGTGTGTGTCTCTCTCCACTTTGCTAATGTTATATTAGGCACTAAAAGAAAGGATGGGTGCCTAGTGGGGGTGTGGTGCCTGGAAAGGCCTCCTGCAGGTGACTTCTGAGCTAAGACTCAGGCAATAAGGCCTCCAAAGCATAATTTGTCAGTTTCATATTCTCTCTCTCTCTCTCTCTCTCTCTCTCTCTCTGGTGTGTCTCTGTTTTGTGTGTGTCTCTCTCTCTCCCTCCCTCCCTCCCTCCCTTCCTCCCTCTCTCTCTCTCTCTCTCTCTCTCTCTCTCCCTCCCTCCCTCCCTCCCTCCCTCTCTCTCTCTCTCTCTCTCTCTCTCTCTCTGGTACTGCAGACTGGGCCTAGATCCTCATGGATACCAGGCAAGGGCTTTACCACTGAGCTATGACATCAACCCTTCAACAAACATGTTTTTCCCCTAAAGTGTCAGGCAGGGTTTCCCTAAGGGACCCAGCCTGGCCTTGAACCCACTCTATAACCTACACAGTCCTAAATGTGCCTCAGCCTCCTGAGTAGCTGGGATTATGGGTCCAGGCCTGCAAGTGCAGCTCATGCTTTTTAATCACAGCCAGTCAGTCCACTGAGACCCTGACTGCCTCCCCATCTTCTCTCCTCGCTCCTATGTGCACTCTGAAACTGGAGCCAGTTTTTAAAGACAACAAATAATGTGACAAGGTCATCTGGCCCCAGACCCTTCCCACCATCTCACCCCAGTGGTGGCAAATCCATAGTGAGACAGACACTCTTCAGGGCCACTTTCTCTCTGTTACACCTTTTACTACAAGGATGAGGACGTCACAAAGGTTCCACCAGGCCTGGCAAAGAAAGCCTCATTCAACACTCTTTCCTATTACCATGACCAAAAGGAAGGATTAACAGACACAGAGACAAGAGAGACAGAGAGAGAACCAAAGAGCCCACTCCATCTCATTAAGAAAGTAAACATAAGAGCCATCTAAGTGTCTAATTAAGCTTCTAATTAGTCCCTGCTTGTTACTAATGCAAATTAGATTACTCCGCTTAACTACAGCATGTCCACAACACCCTTGTTAATTGCGGCCTTTTGAAATTAAATTACTCCCTAATTAGCATATCAAAGCCATTGATTCAGAGCTGGGAAAGGAGAGGGCAAGAGGAGCCTAATGCCAAGTTTGGTTAATCAGACACAGCTAATTAAATAGTGACGTCTGACGTGGGGGGCCTGCCGCTTCAGGGGTAGGGGCTACCCATTCAGGGTACAAGTGACCATCTGGAGCCAGTCTGGAGCCTGCTTCTGGGTGCCCTCGGCACCAGAGGTTCCTGTAGGCCTGCGGCAGACCACCTGGCCTGGCACTCCATGGCCCTTGACCGAGTCCTGGTCCCTCTGTCTCCCCAGAAGTTTTAGGCATGGCATTCAGACGGCCCTTAGGCACCAATTCAAGGACATCTAAAACACAGCAAAGATTGGGCGAGCCTTCCCGCACCTCTCTGTCCTTGCATCAAGGTTCATTTCAGAAGGTGCCTCATTCTCTGTAGGCCTCGATGGGCCAGAACCTGCTTGTGACCCCGTTCTCAGAGGACCTCCCTGCCCATTAAATTATTTTCTTGAGGCATCAAATTATTTTCTTGAGGCATCAAATTATTTTCTTGAGGATGTGAGGTTCGGATGAAGGGAAATCTCATTGCTAGGAATCGGGTGGGAGGTGGTGGGCAACAATCCTTCTAATCAGGCTCCTGTCCAAACAAGGTGTTCACAGGGAGGCCAAATTTTGGGGTGGCGACAGGTAACGGGATGACTTCTACAGAGGGCCTTACTTGGAGAGGGGTGGGGCTTCTTTGCACCTGCACAGCCTCTGGAGGCATGCGGCCCTAAACTTCACTTCACGGGACAAAGGGGAAGACTTGCTAGGATGAGTTTATTAATGGCACCTGGTTCAAAAGTACCACGGAGGGCAGCAAGAGCGAGGCGCCCGCCTGTCGGTCCTCAGCAGCAGCAGGATGGGAATGGCAGCTTGATCTGAGCAGGCGTGGACCGCACTGAGTTGTTACCATGAAGACACTTTGGGGTCTTTGAGGTGGCTTCTCCCTGTCCCCACATTCTCCTTAAAGAGTACCCACAGGGATCATGCCAGGCAGTGGTGGGGCACGCCTTCAATCCCAGCAGAGGCAGGCCATCTCTGCGAGTTCAAAGACATCCTGGTTTACAGAGTTCCAGGACAGCCTGAGCTACACAGGGAAACCCTGTCTCAAAAAACAAAACAAAACAAGAAACCAAAACCAAAACTCAAACCAAAAAAAAAGCAAAACCTGGGACCAAGCAAATCTCCATGTGAAAAGATGTTAACCACCTTTAATGTCTATACTCACAACCCTGGAGACAGAGACAGGAGAAGATATATGAACTTGAGGTCAGCCCCACAGTAAGACCCTGTTTCTAAAGGAAGGAAAGAGGGAAAAGAAGAATGACCTGGGCTTGGAGAGATGGCTTAGTGGTTAAGAGCACTGGCCTCTCTTCCAGAGGACCCTGTGGGAGTCAGGCACACATGTGGAACGCAGACATACATGCAGGCAAAACACCTACACATAAAACAGAAAGAAAGCAAGCCGCTAAGTAGTATGCTCTTAGTAGCTGTGGCGGCCACGAAAGAGGCCAGACGAGAAGTAGCTGCCGCTCAATCTCAACGCGTCCTCACTGCACATACATGCAGGCCGTGTTCGACTGTTCAAAGGAGCCCAAGTGGGGATATTTATGTGACATTTACCACAGGTTGAGCTGTGAGTGAGCCAACAAAAAGCAGGGGTGAAATCAGTCAACTGGAATACCACCCCCGTCCTGGAAATAACGAAGCATTTCAAGAGTCAAGTTCCCTATCAGGCCATTCCATCTGAGGAAGAACCCTCCCTGGACCCAGGTCCTCCCACTGTCAAATGGGAGCACTAATCACCAGGATGCTGCTTAGATTAGGGTGAGGCTGTGAGCCAGTGGTCCTCAACCTTCCCAATGCTGCGATGTGGTGACCCCCAGCCATAAAATATTTCATTGCTACCTCATAACTACAATTTTATGGCTGTCACGAATCGTAATGTAAATAGTAGATACGCAACTTCTGTGGGTCTGGGCCCACAGGTTGAGAAGCTCTGCTGTAAAGCATGGTTCTTTGCTGGGGGTTTCATATAGGGCCTTCCCCACCCATCTTTCATTCAAGGGATGGAGCGAGGACTCCCACAAGCTTCTGAATGGCTTACGCTTATGCTGGCTCTCAGAAAGCTGGGATGGGGGCTGGGGTCCCTCTGCCCCACAATTGATGCATCCATCTGCCAAGGACAACAAATTCTAAATAACTCCTGAAAATGTTGGAACAGTGCAGTTGACATTTTCTTTGGGCCACCAACCAGCTCCCAAATAAAGAAGAAGAGACTTATTATTACTAATTATGAATGCCTGGCCTTGCTAGGCTTGCCCACTAGCTCTTTTAACTTACCCTGTTTCTATTCGTCCACAGTTTGGTTCGGGTCTTTTCCCTTTCTTTCATTCAGTATGTCCTACTTTCCTGCTTCCTCTGTGCCTGGCTCTGTCCTCTTCCCCATCGCCCCACTGATGCATCCGCACTACTACGCCCCTTCCTGTTACTTCCTGTCAACTGGTTGTTAAACTGAGCCCAGGCTTATTTTATTTAATTAACAAAAACACAACATATCTTTACATAGTTAAACAAGTGCAGCATAAACAACTGCAACACATCTTTGCCAGGCTGAACAAATGTTCCACAGCAGAACAGTACAGCAGGAGGATGGGCCAGTGAGATGGCTCAGCGGGTTAAGATGCTTCCCACCAACCTGACGACCTGAGTTTGGTTCCCAGAATGCATGGGGTAGAGAACCGACTCCCAAAAGCTGTCCTCGGACTTCTACATGTTTGCCATGGCACGTGTTCATGTGTGCACACACAAACAAACCGATAATAATAATAATAATAATAATAATAATAATAATAATAATAATAATAAAATGTTAGCGAGAGAGCCCTGCTTTGCTCCCGTGCTGTGTGTCTCTTTCCCTATCTAGGATGTAGCTGTAACAACCCCTCCCAAGTTCTAGCCCCTGGAGTACACAGGGTGAGGTTTTGTTTATTTAAGAAGAAACCAAATAGGAGAGGTAGGATCCCTGAAAGGGCGAGGCCAGCCAGTACCCGGCTGGAGGTGTCCATCCACGCCAAACCTGGCAAAGGCCTCATAGCAGTGCTTTGATTTTAGAAAATATATGAAATTGAAAGCAGAAAGAAAGAGTTTGGGGGAAGGGTGAAGCTGTCCTGGGAAGTGGGGGAGGGGGCACAGAAACACATAAGGGCCAAGCTGCAGCCCGCCTCTCGGAGCTCTCTCTCCCAACGAGATTCAATTAATTGATAACAAGAGGCATCAAATTAATTTCTGGAGGATGTGAGATTCTGATGAAGGGAAATCTCGTCGATGGGGATCAGGCAGGAGGAGGCAGACAGCACCCCTTTTGATCAGGCTCTGGCTGTCTAATTGGCAAAAAGGAGTCTTACATGGGTCCCAGGGTCCCTTGCCCTGAGTCCCACAGCGCCCCCTTCAGGAAGCCCTTTTAGGGCAGTAGGCCAGGAACATGCCATTGAGAAAAAGCCTGGCCAGAGTCAGGAGGCACAGTAGGAACCCTGATACTGAGAACAGCAGGCCAAAGGCCAGGCAGTGAGTTAGGATGTTAATGGCGCCTTACAGGGATCCCAGAGAGGCATCCCTGAGCACAGGGAACACAGCACTGAGGGACACTCTAGCAAAACACAGATCATGAAGTCTGAGCCTGCACAACAGGCATAGGTGGTGGAAGCCTGTGCTCGGGTGGATTGGTCTCACAACCCACCACTGCATTCCCAGGCTCGGGTCTCAGTCCTCTGCCACCTTCCATCAAGGGACAAGGACGTGGGACTCAGGGGAGACGCCAGGGGAGTCATTCAGAGCTTCCATGGACACTGTGCTCCAAGCACAAAGAAGGACTCTGGGGGGACCCACGGGAGATTCTCCCAAGGGACCACAGACACGACCCTCCACACAGCCTACCTCTCCGAGCGCCACCAGTGCCTGCCTTTACCCCCCGGTACTTCTGGCCAGTGCCCCCCACTGGACCTAGGGACATCTTGATGTCTCTCTGGCAGGGTATTTTCCTTCCCCACACAGGGAACTCCTGCAGAAAAGGAGGAAGTCATTCTTTGGGAGTGACTTCTTTAGACCTGGGTCCACTAGAAATGTGAACTCCTAGAAACGCAGGCCCAGCCGCATTGTGTACCAGGAGCCAGCTCTGGCTTGGCAGGATTGAGGAAACCAGAGCTCAACCCTCCTTAGCTGCCCATCCCTCCACTTTCCCCTCACACTGGGGGGCCACGGGGCTAAGGCAAGAACGCTGTCCCAGCACCTGTACCTGTCAGCCTGCTTGTCCCCGCACCCACCTCAAAGAGCCACGTTCCCCCACTCACTCCATTTTGGGTTTTCTGATTTGCAAGAGAGCCCCCTCTTATTTCCTCCTCTCTGGGTCCTGCCAATGTGTCTGCTGAATGCGCACGGTAGGCACAGGGGCTTCAGAATGAACATACGGGAACGCCCATCTCTACTCCCCAGACCCTGCCCTCGAGCCTGAAAACCATCACTTTTCCCTCTCTCTTCCTGCCAGTCAGAAAAAAAGACATGCCACGCTCCACGACACAAGACAGACAGACAGACAAGATAGACTGGGTCACTTCTGGCCCTTCCCTACTTCAAACAAATAACATGCTTAATTCTGCATACTGTCCTATTATGAGGAAATCCATTTGCTCCCTCCTGTAGGAAAGCAAATTTACATTTACACTCCTGTAGGAAAGCTAATTCCCTTTACCTATACCTGGCACCACCACGCAGTTCAGCCATCCTGCAGCAGTGGTGCAGAGGAAGGGTCCCGGGAGATGAGGCGACACCTCGGACTTAGGAAATGATGCATGGCTTTATTGCACTTGTGTGTGTGTGTGTGTGTGTGTGTGTGTGTGTGTGTGTGTGTGTGTGTGTGTGTCTGCGCACGCAGGCGCATCTATCTGTCCTGGAACCAAGGAGGGTGACCCAACAAGGAAGCCTGCATGGCCCGCCATCCTGTGGTTCTATGCAGAAGGCACCTTTTGTGTGGGGTGCTCTTGTTTTCCAGCAATCAGTGTGCCCCCAGGCCTTCTGAGAGAGCCCAGAACATGTACAAAGTCAGATGTCAAAGGCAGCAGGGTTCCTACTGAGACCAGTGGCTTGGTGCAACCGGTAGTAAGGAAAAGTGTCCATTTGCATACAGAATTCCAGATGGTGATGGGACGACAGACAACTTCAGCCTCCCTGCAGGGAGAGAGGTTCTTGCCTCCTGAGATGGCCCTTCAGTGGTAGGTCCCAAAGCCGAGGCTCTCTGCCTGTTCCTATATGGACAGGAAGCTCCATTTCCAAACACTAGGAACTTTCCCCTTTGAAAAGATGCTACTCTTCCTGCCATACTTTTCTTCTCCATCTTCGGGAGAATTCTATCTCATTTGTATTTGTCTCTATTACCACGCTAAGATGTCCTAAGGGACAAGCCAGGGTAGGTACAGGCGCAGGGACCCCTAAGAAAGGCAGGCAAGCGGGACATAAGGCTCTGACAAACCAGGGAGAGAGGAGGCTGGGCCGGGCTGGCGAAGGGCTCCGTCCTCTATTCCTGCCCTCTCCCTTGCCCTGATTGGAGGCTCCAGTCCCTGGTTATTCAGGAGCCTGGCAATTTAGTCTCAGCTCTACACCTGGGCAGCAGCAAAAATCTCACACAAGCTGCCAGTTCTCTCTGGCTTCATGTTCCAGCCTATAAAATGAAGGTTTATTCTCCAATATTTCCAGTATTCGGCCCAGTAAGTGCCGGTGAACTAGCTAAAGAAACAGAAACGAAGGAGGTCATCATTGGATGGCACTCCGATGGCCAGACACTTGCTGGGGTGTGAAACTTTACCTTGGACTCAACTCCCAAGCTGCTGCTTTACTCTGGCATTGCTGACCTACTTTACAACCTAAGAAAATTGGGGTTCCAACAGCTTAATTAAGTTCCCTAGAGCCTTATCTCAAGTGCCAAGCTCCAAAGCCCTTTTTACTCTGACACACGCACACCCTAGGGATGCTCCAGCTGTGAGTGAGCCCTGGGTTCTAGGGCTCCACCTCTGAGGAAGGTATTATCAGCCAGAGGAGTCACAGAATCCTGACAGAAATAGGCTCATGGCTGCCTGGGGCCTGGGGAAGCTGAGAGAGGATTGGAAAGGGCAGAAAAAGCCCCTAGGATGGAAGGAAGTTAAGAATAAAGGTTTGGGCTTTGGCACATTTTGTCTAGAGGGGAAATCTCCGGAGAAAGGACCACGGGCATCGAAGGGTTAAAATGTAGGAAAGGAAGGATGGCTTCATGAGGTGGTGACCCTTCCCTCCTTCACACAGTCCAGTCCTCAGAAACCAAACCCCTCCCATGCCACCCCACCTCCCCACCACATCTGTCTCACGTATCCCAGTGAGCTGAGGTCCAGAGGAGGTTCCACAAGGGTACCTCAATACCCAGCCTGGGATCTGCCCAGGCAAGGTAGGGGCTCAGCAAAAGCTGAGGAAATCACCAGATCAAAGAAAGCCACCCTCTTCCAATCCTCCTGGGGCCCTCCCCTGCTAGGAAAAGGTGTGTTTGGAGTCAGGGCCCAGTAGGACATGCACATTCCTGGCAAGAAGGGAAGTTTTTGGCCAAACGTAGGGAAAGGGGTGGGGATATCTAGGAAGGAACAGGAGTGGGTCCTCCAGCAGGTCGGGCCAGCCCTACTCCCCAGTGTACAGAGGTTCCTCAATTCCAACCCAGCCTTAGCCTCAGAAGAGACTGGAACCAGGGTCCCCTCCAACTTCTAGAGTGGGAGTTAGGGTAAAATGTAGCAGGAGCTTGGTGAGGTGTGTGGAGAACATACCTGTAATCCCAGCATCCCAGAGGCTGTGGCAGAAGGAACCGGCCTAAGCAACATGAAGAGACATCGTCTCTTCAGCCCTCCCAGAAAACAAAACAAAACAAAAACAACAAAACACAGCCAGGCACTGAAGAGTCCCTGCAAGCTGAGGTTCAGTATCACCGGGTATCGCCGGGTCTGAAGCAAGTGTGGAAGACAGGGTCCCAGAAAAGTCCCGACACCAGGCTACCTTGCCCAACTGGCTACAGTGGTGGTCCAATACATTCTTTACACGCGCTGTTCTAAGGGTACCTCAGAGATGATCCAAGTGCCCCTCCAACCTCCAGATGACAGTCCCTGAATCACCCTGGCAAGGTAAAAGTTTCTTAAATTTAAAAAAAAAAAAAAAAAAAAAAAAAGCCGGCAGACTTCCCCACAGCGGTTTTCCGCGGGGGCGGGCAGAGGTCGTCTGAGGCCGACCGTTCCCCTTCAGGAGCCTCCCCCTGGCTCCTCGGTTGATCTCAACCAGGGGCTTAAAATGCCGGTGCCGCAGGGTACCTAGGCCAAGGCGCTGGCCCACTGAGGTTCGCGGGGGCCAGGGCGGGGTGGGGTGGAGGCTTAGCATCTCCAGGAAGCGGTGGAACAGCGTGGACCACCCGCTGCTCCTTTCTTCGTGGGAGATGGGACGCTGAGGCAAACCACAGCAACTGTCGCGGACGCAGCGCTCTTCCGACCCTGAATTCCAGACCCTGCGCCGTCGACTGCCAATCCAGGCAAAGACGCTTTAAGTTCAAGGTAAAAATCCCGCATTAGCCAAAACTCTTTTCGAACTGCTCCGGAACCGCCAAACGGTGGCTTTGGACTTAGGTTTGTTCCTTCTGGCTCCCAGACCCACCCAGCTCGGAGCGCCACAGTCCACCGGGTGGGCAGAGCCGTGCAAGGGTGCACCACACGCGCTCATCTCCAGATATCTGAAATCTAGGGTGCCAAGCAAAGGAACGTGAAAACACGCACGGCGGTGTTGGTATAAGAGGCCCGGGGTGCAAAGGAGAGGGGCACTGTCTGAGAGCAAGGACACCCACACCCTTGTCCCCCCCAACCTATAGAGTCAGCAGATGCTACATGAGGGTGTTCACGCGGTCGCCTAGCTGGGGAGAGCGTCAATCTGTAGTGGTCAGGACCCCCTGCCTAAGAATCCGCCTCCCACGAAATCACGCGTTCCTTCACACAGGTGGCCGCGGCCCCACGTCTCGAAGGGCATTCAACATTCTGGCGCCATCGGGCTCTGCTCCGGGACAGCCCAAGAGGCAGAAGTTTTACGTAGAGGCGGAGTGCAAGGTTTGAGCGCCGCTGAGGGTGGCCGCGGGTCAGCGGGGTGTCGGGGAGACGAAAGGGCTGCCTAGTGAGTCCAGACCCTCAGAATGGAGGAATGGGGTCCAGCTTGGTCACTCCGACAGCCTCATCTCTGATGGCACTGGGCCCTCCCTCCAGTCACTTTACTCCCCCACTACCCCGAGGGAGCGCTGTCCCAGGGGAAGATAGCCACCAGGTCAGTCCCCTACCGACCAGCCCCGACACACAAATCGCAGGGGCCTTTACTCGTCTCCCTCAAGTCCCCCAGAAGTTCTCCGCTCCATCACAGGTCTGATTAAGGGATGCGGGGAAAGAGGGTGACTAGTCTCCGCACTTCCGAGGTGCGACCAAGGCAACGAGGTGTTTGAGTCTTGGTCGCCCCCCTCCCCCCAAGTCCCTCTTGGCTCCTGCTGGTCCTGGGGAGTCCCGCGTAGACTGGACTTGGGGGGATCCCACTTGACCACTTCCCTTCCCGGCTCAGGAAAGTCCGGGCCGGGAGTATTCTTTGTCTCACTCCGGGAGGGGGGGTCGCGCCCCCTAACACCCCATTCCCAGCCCCGAAGTCCGGAGGGGGCGGAGCCCAGATTCTTAGGGCAGGGCGGGCCTCAGTGGCCTCTCCAAACCGCCCCCAGGGCCGGCTTCCCGCGGCCCCCCAGCCCCGCGCCGCAGCCCCCACCTGTTCCCCAGACAGTTGCAGCCCGCTGGGGGCCCGGGCCGGGGGCAGGGTTTCGTAGCTCACCCGGGGCAGTGCGACGCGCTAGCCCCGGCTGGAACAAAGTGCTCCGGCCCGGGCCGGGCTCCTCCCGGCGCCCGGCGCGCCTCGGGCCGGCAGTTTGCAAACACAAAGTGAGACAGGGAGCAGGCGAGAGAGTGAGCGAGCTGGGGAGTTCGACGAGTCGTCAGCCCAGCCCCCACCCGGGTCCCTGGGGTCCCTGGATCGGCCACCTACCTGTCCGGCCCGGCCGCTCAGTGCGGGCTCCGGCCCGTCAGCCCGCACGGGGCATGGGGCTCGCTCGGGTCGCAGCCCGGGCCCGCCGCCACCCGCCGGGACTGCCCCTGCGCGCCGCGCCGCTCCGAGGCGATCTTTCCAGTGCCGATCGCCGCGCGCCTCAGCCCCTGGGGGGCATCGTACTTTGTAGGAAGGCTCGGCTCTCTCTGGCTTCCGATCGTCCGTCCCCGGGCTCCCGCGACGCTCCTGCGCTCGCTCCGGCTCCGGAGCTCCGGGACCCCGGCGTCCCCGCCCCCGGCCCAGCCCTGGTTCCGGCCCGGGCTCCTCCCCGCCGCGCCGTGGCCGCCTGCGCCGCGCCCTGATCGCGTGCTGGGGGGCTCCGTCCCGGCCGCCGGTGGCACTGTCCGGCTCGCAGGGGCGGCCGGCTCCGGACTCCGAGGGGCTGCGACTGAGCTCCGGCTGCGAGTGGCTGCGAGCGGGCGGCGCGCGGGCGGGGCACACCGGGCGGGGGACCGGAGGGGTGGAGGGAAGGAGAGAGCGCGCCGAGCGACGGGGAGGAGAGAGCGAACGAGAGAGCGGCGGAGGGAGGGGAGACTAACTTCTAGTGCTACCATAATTCGCCTAAAGCAGGTGCAGCCACTTTTCCCCCCGCGAGGCGGCCGGCGGCGAACCGAAGACCACGTGGACCAAACTTTGGGGAAGGAAAAATGGGGACGTGGGGCTACAGATCTGCTAAAGTAGATAGGCCGCAGAGGTTCACTCTGGGCTAGGGACCCTTCCATGGGACGCTTTATAAACTCTAGTCTTTTCCAGGAGCCTGGAGGTACGGCCAAGTCCTGCTGGCACACGGTTCACTGGTTTCGGGCGGGCTGCGCCTGGCGCGGGGAGTGGTCAGGGCCCCCCCCCCCCCCGAGTTCAGAGCCGGCGTCCGGCGCGGGCCCTGCCTTGTCTCCTTCCGACTCCCCACTGTGTGGGGGCTGGGGCTGGGGAGGCTCTTTCTGGGCTTTGTGAACGAACAGTCGTTCTCCCAACCCCGCGCACGCGCTGCCTTGGTCTGCAAAGGGGAATTTCCTATAAAGTGCTGTGAGAACCAATGAAGAGGGGGCTTCAGGCTGGATCCACGCGGGCCAAGCGCAGAGCAAAGTCGAGGCAATTATCTGAACAAATTAGATTGTAAACAAAACTCGGCGTCCCTGAATACCGCTTGTGCCCAGAGGGACTGGGAGGGTGGAGATGGGGACAGCGGTGTGTGATTGGGTTGGGAGGGGGAAGTCCGGGCACGGAAAGGCCCACATTCGTAGGGGGATGGTTAGATTGGGTAGCAGGCGCCAGGCTCAGACTGGTGGAGACTTGGGGGTAAAATCCTCCCACTACTCTCTACCCCAAACGTCTTCCCTGTCTGGGTGTGTGAAGTGATGAGGGGTGCCTCAGGGTCTCCATGGTTGCCCTCACCCTGCCCATTGATGCCAAGTCCCCTGGCTCCTGCTATGGGGTGAGAGCAGGAAGGTGGTAGCTCTGGAAGGCCCTGATGGCTTCAGGTTATCTTGAGGCGGGTGACCAAGGGCAGGCAGACCCATCCATGCCTCAGTGGAGGATGAGCTGGTTAAGGACTGGGCCTAGTTTCCTAGGGACACATATTTTGGAGAAAATGCTTTAAAAATGGGTCTCACAGACGATGCTCAAATTCAGCCCTTTTTGCTGCTTTCTGGGGAAGCCACAGCCAGGAGTTGAAGAGTTATGATAACTATGCAGGTCTAGAACATCTCTGTTTGCCCAAGTGGGTAGACAACAGGAAGACACAGATCCTGCTGAAGTCTTGCAGACAGGTAGGTGTCAAGTTGGGAAGGACTGTTATGCCACTTATTAATTAGTTATTTGTCTGGCTGGAGAACAAATCAGGCCTCATAAATGCTAAACGCATAATTCTCCCCCTATTTGGACATCATGGTGACCTTTCCAGTAGAAATGGAACTCAATGATGTTGATGAAGGCAGAAGGTTCAGGCATTCAAGGTCATCTTCAGTTACCGATGGGGTTCCAGGCCATCGTGGGCTACGTGAGACCCTGTTTCAAAAGTCCAAGACAGTGCTGACTAGGTGGTTCAGTGGGTAGAGACGCCTCCTATCACCTGCCAACAGACCTAACTAAGTTGGTCCTACACATGCGCACACACACATAAAACTTTATTTTTAAAACATCTCTTAATCTAAGACAATAAAAAGCAAGGGTTAGATGACAGCTAATATGTGAATTCTGCCTCATTCCAGGTATGCTGGCTCTCCTTTAATCTCCATAATTAGCACATGAGGTAGATAGTTCTGTCAGCTCCATTTTACAGAGGGGGAGACTGAGGCACAAAAGGCACCATGTGTAAGTTCACATAGCTAGGGTGAAGGTCACTTGTCACTCTGAAGAGTTGTATTAGTTCTATGGAGAGGCAGCCTGGTGGCCATCGATCATGGTGACCCTGCTCCATCCTGTCTACAACAGAGGCTGCGGGTGGAGTGAGCATCAGGGAGGTTTGCTGTCCTCAGGCCTGAGAACTCTGCCCCTTTGCCTGGCTACAGCAGCGCCTCCCCTTCCCACAGGGCACATGGGGAGGGGGAGGGATGTTACTTTTGTTTTTCTTTTCATTTCAGCTTGCCCCTCTACGTGGGCCCACTCAGTCCCATCTTGTCCTGATTGCGGCAACTCAGTGTGGAAAACGTACCTCTTGAAAGAAGGTAATAGAACAAAGAATGTCTTAGTCATAGTAGCCAGTCATGCCCTTCCTCAGAGTGTGAGAGTTTGGAGGGGCTCCCCACAGGAGCTGTAAGTTCCCGGGGGGGGGTAGGGGGGGTGTCACTGTACCTTCTTGTCCCATCCCAGAATGCATGGCAGATGCAGAAGCTTCAAGTGGCTGCTGCAGGCCTGACTGGAGGGCACAGGCCAAGGTTAGGACCATGCGGGCTACAGTCAGCACTTACAGATGTGTGATCTGGACAGATTGTAGGTCCCAGCCTCCCTTCCTTCAGTCACAAAATTGAAAGGATGCCTTTTGAGAGGGTGGGTAGGAGGGTTTCGAGACAGGGTTTCTCTGTGTAGCCCTGGCTGTCTGGGAACTCTCTTTGTAGACCAGGCTGGCCTCGAACCTGGAGATCATCTGTCTGGTGGGAAGGGCGCCTTCTTAAGGGCATTGGGAGGAGAGAGAAAAGAAAGCATGAGCAAAGCCTGGTGATCTCCTCAGGGAGGGAATTTCCCTATTAAATACTCAGCTTTTCTCTTGCGAGCCCCACTTTCCTTTTATAAAAATGAGGAGCGGTCCCTGAAGCGGGATACCCCAGAGGCCTAGGACAGATTCAAACAGTAATGGCTAAATAAATAAATAAAAACAAAAACAAGTCAATGAAATGCTTCGGGATGTTATTCTGCTATACTCATAGATTGGTACCAGCCCAGCTGTCATCTGAGGGGCTTCAGTCAGCAACTGATGGAAGCAGATGCAGAGACCCACACCCAAACATTAGGGAACCCCGAGGAGGAAGGGAAGGAAGGGTTGTAGGGCCCAGTGGACTTGAGGGCATCACAAGAAAACGGACAGAACCAACTAACCTGGGCTTACAGAAAGAGCTCACGAGACTGAACTAACACACAGGGAGCCTGCATGGGACTGACCTCGGGCCTCTGCGTGTATGTCACAGTTGTATAACTTGGTCTTTGTGTGGGACTCCTAACACTGAGAGTGTGGATGTCTCTTGACTGTGTTGCCTGCTTTGGGGACCTATTTCTCCTGCAGATTGCCTCATGCAGCCTTGGTGGAGGAGGGCATGCCTGGTCTCACTGCAGCTTGATATACCATGACTGGCTGGTATCCATGGGAGGCCTGCCTATATCTGAAGAGAAAGAGAAACTGGAGGAGGAATGGATGGAGCAGTGGGGAGGGGGGGCTGGAAAGAGGAGGGAGGGAAAGCTTTGGGTCCGGTATAGAAACAAGCAAATAAATAAATAGTGAGGAATGATGACCTCTGAAAGCAAGAAGTAACCAAATCCAAAGAGCTGCCAGTTAGGAAAGCCCGTGAGTGCTAGGTTACCTGCAGGGGCTCTTGTCCATTCCACATGCAAAGATGCTCGCAGAGGTCAGATAACTTGTTTCAGTCACAGAGCTAGGAGATAGGCCAGCGAGTGTTTGCTCTCCAGTCTTCTTTGAACTGGAAGCAGATCGGCCTTCTGAGAGGGCATGAGCTAGCCAATAGAGGAGCTTGTTTGCTGCAGGAGGCCTGAGAGCACCCTCAAGAGCAGGATGGTGGTATGTGATTAGAAACAGTGTATTTAATCCCATACTCTGAACACACCTAGACCCAGATTTTTTGTGTCAGTTCATCTCACTGCTAGGGAGCTTATCTTTTTTTGCCCTCAAGAGTTTTTGATTATTTTATCTTTTTAGATTGTGTGTGTGAGAGAGAGACAGAGACAGAGACAGAGAGACAGAGAGAGGTGTTTTGCTTGAACACATATATTTATGTGTATCACATGAGTCAGTGCCTAATGAGGACAGAAGAGGGTGTCAGATTCCCTAGCACTGGGTTGTAGGTGGTTGTGAGCCACCATGTGCTGCTGGGTACTGAATCCAGGTCCTCTGCAAGAGCAACAGGTGATCCTAAAGGCTGAGCCACTTCTGAAGCCGCCATCATTTTTTTTTTTAAGATTTTTTTTTTTAATGTGTACATGCATACAGAAATGTGTTGGGTACCTGTGGAAGCCGGAAGAGAGTATCAGATTCCTGAAGCTGGAGTTACAGTGGTTGTCAGCCACTTGATCCGGTTGCTTGGAACAGAACTCTTGATTTTCTGGAAGCACATCGTGTGCTCACAACCACCAGCGTCCACGGGACAAGTTCAAGGCTAGCCTGTTCTACACTTGTGTCTCCAGACAACATTCCCCACACGTGTGTCACGTTCTTTACCACCTCCCCTGACACTGATGGGCCGTTAGACTCTGGATGCTTGCCCATCATGGTCTCACTACAGACCCCTTCTCTTTGTGACCCCCATTTCCCTTCTGCTGAGTTGTCCCTCCTCTCTGGAATTTTCTCCCCTCCCCATCTATCCCTTGCAGTCTTTCAAAAAGACCCAGAGTCTGTGCTGAGTGCAGGTGGGGGAGGGCTGCAAGGGTAGTCTTTCCACCGAGGCCTCTGCTCCCCGAGATAAATGGCAATTTAAACAAAGGAATATTTCATTAAGGGTTGATATCTTAATGAGCTGTGCCAGAATCCTTCCAGGCACTCTGTAGACTCCCCCTTACATTAAGAGGGGGCTCCAGCCCTGCAGGAGGCTTATCAGTTTACCATATTGGCCCGAATAGAAGACCATGCTGTGGGGCTATGTCCCTGGCACTGGGGTTGAGCCCACGGGACTAGGTGAGGTGGCATTGACCTACGTACCAGGGCCCTAGGAGATGCTTGCAGAAACCTTGAAATTAAGGAATACAGACACTTGGATTTTGTCTGTGGTGGTGGACATAGGGACTTTGGGCTGCTTGATTGGAGATTTTTCATTCAAGATCAGGAAATGAACAATATCATGACAGATCATGAGCAGTCTTCCATTTTTGGAGAACAGTATCTGTGGCTGACATGAGATCTCCGGCATGGAGAGGCTTCTGTGTAGGAACAGTGAGACAGACATAGCTTGAGCATAGCAGGAGAGTGGCCCTGGCATGTTAGCCTTCCCTCTATCAGTCTTGAGGGACATAAGGTTGAGATGAAATCTCATTGTACACCTTTGATACCAGAATTCTGGTAGCAGAGCCAGGCAAATCTCTGTGAGTTTGAGGGCAGCCTGGTCTGCATAGTAAATTCCAGTACAACCAGGGCTGAATAGTGAGACCCCATGGAGAGAGGGGGAAGGAAGGTGGTGGAGAATAAATTTCACAACATTGCCTTTGCCCAGGCTGGTCTCCAGGCCAGTACTATGGAAGTCCTCCTTCCTCGACCTCCCTAGTACTGGGACCACAGGTGAGAGCCACTGTACCATCTACGCACTGTGGCATTACCAGCCATGGAAATCAAGGCTGTATCCCAAACAGACAATGGATGTAGGGTGAACAAAAGAAAAGATAAAGGAGCCTTTATATGTTCCTGCTGGATATGGAATGTGAGCTGACCTGTTCCCTGAGTTCCTTACACTGTCCCAGCCGTATTCTATGGCCTCAGGCCCAGGCTCCCTTCCGGTTCCCTCGGATCCCTCATTACTCAGGGTCCACTTTCCTCCAGTGTTGTGGAAACTCAGTTATCCAATAGCCTTTGGGGTACCAGCCCATTAAGGCATGGTCTTGGGTACTCCCATGTGAACTGATAAGGGAGAGAAGATGCTCTCTCTCCCTCCCTCCCTCTCTCTCTCTCTCTCTCTCTCTCCTCTCTGGCTCTCCCTCTCTCTCTCTCTCTCTCTCTCTCTCTCTCTCTCTCTCTCTCTCTCCTCTCTGGCTCTCCCTCTCTCTCTCTCTCTCTCTCTCTCTCTCTCTCTCTCTCTCTCTCTCTCTCTCTCTCCTTCTCTCTGGCTCTCTCTCTCTCTCTCCTTCTCTCTGGCTCTCTCTCTCTCTCTCTCCTCTCTCTCTCTCTCTCTCTCTCTCTCTCTCTCTCTCTCTCTCTCTCTCTCTCTCTCTCTCTCTCTCTCTCTCTCCTCTCTCTCTCCTTCTCTCTGGTGATGTTGAAGATCTGATGGCTTCCTGAGCCCCTAGGACAGAATACTGCTGCAGCTCTCTACCTTTAGTGTGTGTGTTCCCCAAATAAATATTTGATATCCTTTTACCCAGGCTCTCGTAGACTCCCTTATTCACGTCTACACTCCAGTCTCATCTGTATTTGACCTCGGTCCTGCTTACCCCCCCCCCAATCTCTCAGTTGTCAGGTAGCTGGCGATTCCTAGAGTTGAGCTCTAGGCTTGAGCTTGATGTCAGCTTGAGGCTGGGTGTCAGTGGGGCAGATGGACCCTAGGATCAGTGCCACGCATTCTGTACAGATCCCCATCTCCTCCCATGTCCATGGGCACTGTGGCTGCGGTCTTGTTATACCCTCACCCTGACCCCTTACACCCTTCAACTCCCCATAACCAGCAGCTGCTTTTCCTTGCTGGGGTTCCCTTCAAGCATTGGAACCCACTCTGCATGAGTGTGGGGAGCTAAGCCCTCCTAGGAGAGCCCTCTGCCATAACAGATGGGAGCTGATGGCTAAGTATCCCACTCCAAAAAAAAAAAAAAAAAAAAAAAAAAACCCACTCATGCGTAGATCGGGAATGTAGCTCAGGGGTGAAATGCTGGCTTAGTGTGTATACAGCCTTGAGCTGGATTCCCAGCTCTTCAAAAAAAACAAGAAAAGAAGGAAGGGGGAGGGGAAGTGTGGGTCCCAGCGTGGATCACACCTGTAATCCAAGCACTAGGGAGGCTGAGGTAGGAGAATTGCCATGAATCTGAGGCTAGCCTGAGCTACAGAGTGAAGATCGGAGTGAAACCCATCTCAGTAGCACGCACAGCGCTCAGGCAGTCATACCCATACCCAGGGTTTGCTGATGGAGTGGGGACCACACTAGCAGCTGACTTGATAGCATCATTCATTCCTTGCCTTCCTCTCCCTTCTTCCATCTGATGGAGCAGGCCATCTCCTTACCCATCTCCTGGGTTTGCCTCAATGCTTCAAGGCATTTTCCTGTTTTGTTCTGTTAGGTTCTAACTGGGGGCTGGAAGCTGGCTCAGCAGTTGGGAGCACTGGCTGCTCTTGCCAATGACTTGTTTGGTTCCCAGCACCCACATGGTGTTTCCTGTTTGTAATTCCAGTTCCAGGGGACCAGACGCCCTTTTCTGGCCTTTGAAGACACCAAGCACATATGTGGTACACATACATACATTCAAGTAAAATACTCATACAATAAAATACATTTTTAAAAATTATTTTGGGAGCCAGGTAGTGGTGGCACATTCTTTTAATCCCAGCACGCTGGAGGCAGAGGCAGGAGAATCTCTCAGTTTGAGGCCAGCCTGGTCTACAGAGCGAGTTCCAGGATGGCCAGGGCTACATGGAGAAACCCTGTCTTGAAAAAAAGAACAAAATTAGTTTGGAGGTAGGGGGAGATAAAGAGATAGCTCAGTGGCTAGGGTGCTTGCTACTTTTGATGAGGACTTGAGTTCAGTTCCCAGCACACATATTGGATGGTTTACGACTGTCTGTGACTCTAGCTTCAGGGTATCCATGCCTTCTTTCTGGCCTCTAAAAGCATCTGAACAAATGTATATATACATACATACATACATACATACATACATACATACATACATACATACACACACACATACATGTAGATATGAAATGCCTATAATATTTCATTTTTATTTATTCATGAGTATATGCTACTTCTGTACAGGTGCCCAAAGAAGTCAGAAGATGCGTTAGATTCTTTGCAGTTGAAGTTACCCACGGTTATGAAGCATCCAGTATGGGTGCTGGAAACCAGATTCAGGTCCTCTGGAAGAGCAGTAGGCACCCTGAACCTCTGAGCCGTCTCTGTCCTCCTTGCCATTCTCATCTTGAGAGCAGAAGGTGAGGAGCAGGTAGGTCTGGTGGATGCTGTCAGGACGTGGAAAGTATTTCCGTGCTCGTCAGTCTCTTGGGTGTCCCCAGGGTCGCTGGATGACAGTTCTAGTCAGAACTCAGATTGTAGACTGAAAGCTAAGAAAGAATAAACACAGGCTGGAGACATAACAAATGGAGGGAAGAAGCCATGTGTATGTATGGGGCGTGGGGCACAGAAGGTGACCGTGCCTGAGACTGAAGAGTGCGTGCAAGCTTTTGCTTAGACAGCACTCCCTACAAAAGCACCATTGAAAGTGGTTTGTTTTGTGGTGCTAGGGACTGAACCAAGGCCCTTTTACATGCTAGGCAAGTGTTGTACCACTGAGCTCCGTGCCCACCCAGGAAAGAATTCCTCACTGCTGAAGTGTGTTCAGCTTACATATGGGGTGTCCCTGCTGAGAGCCTTAGGGCCAGAGGACATTGAGTCTGCTTCTTTTAAAAATACCTATTCTACACGTGTGCGAGCACATGCATATGTGCACACACACCACATCCAAGACCCCATGGAGATCAGAGGAAGTTACAGGGCCCCTGGAACTGGAGTTAGAGTCGTGAGGTGCCATGTGCATGCTGGGAACCAAGTCCAGTCCTCCAGGAACTCTGCAAGAATAGCAAGTGCTCCTCACTCTGAGTCATCTCTCCAGCCCCTTGAGCCGCCTCCTATTAATATGGATGCCGAGGGGGCCACTGCAGGCAGGATGACCTGATGCCTTCTAAGTTACACTTGGAGAATATGCCATAGCGTCTTCTTTTGTCTCCCATCCTCCCAGAGGCAGAGCAGCCATAAGAAGTCCAATGTTTGTTTAGGGGTAGTTTCAGAAAGTAATTGATGGGAAGTGGGGTGGTGAGGAGGGACAGAAGGCAGCAATGAAGAAAAATCACACACCCAAGGAGCCATGCGGGACGCCCGGAGTCACTGTGCAGAGGGCCAGGGAGATGATGGAGCCTGCATCCTTCTCCTCCAGCCCCTCAGAGTCACTGTGCAGAGGGCCAGGGAGATGATGGAGCCTGCATCCTTCTCCTCCAGCCCCTCAGAGTCACTGTGCAGAGGGCCAGGGAGATGATGGAGCCTGCATCCTTCTCCTCCAGCCCCTCAGGCACTGCTCCATGCCTGCTTGCAGATGTCTTATCTCTCCCACAAGCCCATCTGAGCCTGGGCTGGAGCCATGGGTATTTCCTTGGCTGGAAAAAAAAACACATAACAAACCCTCCCGGCAAAGAGCAGGTATGGGTTGGGAACCACCTTCTAAGTTTCAGAATCTTAGATACAGGGAAGGGTGCCAGTGTCTGCTACACTATGTCCTTCTCAGTTTCCCCTTTTCTGTGTTTTGGTGGCTTCATTCCTATCCCACTGTCTCCTCCTGTGTGCTTGGGCTGTGGTAGTTTGAATATAAGTGGCTCCCATAATCTCATAAGGAGTGGCATGTCCCATCAGGCGGTGCTAATACTGGAGTGGGTATGGCCTTATTGGAAGAAGTGTGTCACTGTGGGGGCGGACGTAGAAGTTTCCTATGCTCAGGGTACCACTCAGTGCTTCGGTCAACTTCCTGTTGCCTGCAAGATGCACCCTGTCTGCCTGCACGCTGCCATGCTCCCCACCATGATGATAATGGATTCAACCTCTGAAACCGTAAGCCCCAGTTAAATGTTTCTTTTACGAGTTTCTGTCTGTGGTCATGGTGTCTCTTCACAGCCATAGAAACCTTAAGACAGTGGGGTTTTTGTGCCTCCCAGCTGGATCCAAAGCTGTGCTCACTCTTGGACAATCCCATCTACTCTCATGGTTTGGTTTAGTTTAAATGACTTTATAATGCATCAACATTGTATATGTATGTATGTATGGTCATGCATGCTATAGAACATGTGGGGGTCAGAATAGAACTTTCTGGACTTGATTTTTTCCTCCCACCTTTGTGTGCGTTCTGGGCACTGGACTCAGCTCATCAAGTTTTCGTCATTGGGTAACGATGACTAGATGGCCTTTAACCTCTGTGCCATCTACCCAGTCCTACTCTTTTATTTTTATTTTATGTGTATGTATTGCTATGCATGTATGTATTTCACATGCTTATCTGCAGAGGTCAGAAGCGGGCATCAGATCTTCTAGAACTGTACTACAGATGGTTGTGAGCTACCATGTAGGTGCTGGGAACTGAACTCAGATCCTCTGGAAGAGCAGCAAGTACTCTTAACCACAGAGCCATCCCTTCAGCTCCTTACCCTCTTGATTTAGCTACCACCCGTATGTTGCTGGCTTCTTGTACCATTCTGTCTTAGATTTTTACTCCTGTGGGCCTCAAGGGTTATTACACTCAAACTGTTTCCAGCCCGAGTCATTATCACTAAACTTCTGGTCCCCCTGCCTCTGCCTCCTGAGTGCCTTGATTACAGCCTGTTTATGTGGTACTGGGGACCAAACACTGGACTTAGTGCATGCTAGGTGGCCATGTTACCATTTGAAGTGCATCCTCAGCCCTGGGATCACTGCCTTCATCTAAGACATTGATCTGTACAAACCACTGGGCTCCCAGGCTGGCCTCGAACTCAGTGATCCGCCTGCCTCTGCCTCCTGAGTGCTGGGATTAAAGGCGTGCGCCACCAATGCCCGACTCCACCATGTGGTTTCTAAAGCATTTCCCGGAGCCATTCATTCCTTCTTTGACACCCACACTCTGTTTGCCACTAGGATCCCTGTTACTAATGACCTGGGACATTCTGGCTTCTGAGCTGGACTCTTACTTTCAGTCTGATTCTCTCCAAGAACTTCCCTTCAGTGCGTCCGTCATTCATAGTGGTCAAAAAGCTCCAGGCTTGACGTGGTGATTCCCACCTGCAACCCTGGCAAGCCGGAGGCTGAGGCAGATGAGCCATAAGTGGTAGGTCATTCTGGGCAACAGCAGGGCAGCATGGACTGAGCGGGTGGGGATACAGCCCAATGGGTAGAGTGCTTGCCTAATGAATGAAGCTCTGGCTTTGGTCAGCACCACATGACATGAACAAGGCATTATGACACACACCTATAGTCCTAATACTCAAGTGGAGCCTGAAAGGTCAGAAGTTCAAGGTTATCCTTGGTGAGTTCAAGACCAGCGTGGGCTACATATGCAAGCCTGTACAAAAAAGAAAAAAAATAGTTCTATGTTCAAGAAATGTGCAATCTAGGGCTGGAGAGATGGTCAGCCGTTAAAGGCTAGGCTGTCAACCAAAAATATAAGGAATGTGCAATCTAATGTGGGAGGGGGGACTTTTAACTATCCTGCATTCCTGAGCCATGGGTTCAGTTCCCAGAAGAGCAGGCAGAACATGCTCCACCCAAGAGCCATTCCAGGGTTGGTGAAATGAAGACCATGTACCCCTATCCTTCTGGGTTGGGTCCCTGCAACCCACAGCAGAAAGAGAGCAGTGACTCCTGAAGTCTGTCCTCTGGCCTCCACCTCCCACACACGATCCACGAGCACCTGTAGTCACAGACACACACACCACATAATACATTCTAAATTTGGCACCTGGCCAGGCTCACAGGGTGCAGGGTGTGCTTGCTTAACCCTCCCATTCCATCCTGTCCGTCCCTAGCTTTGTCACCCGACACCTGTGACACACATGCTGCCCTCCATCCGGAGTGTCCTTTCTCCGGATTGCTTTCATTGCTGATTCTAAGACCCATCAGGATGCCACCTCCTCTTGGAAGTCTTCCCTGAATGCCCCAGGCTGGATTACACGCTTCTTTTGTGAGCTTGTATCAGTGCAAGCATCAGAAAAGCCACTTCAAAGGGGCTTAAGTAACGATGGGAATGGATCAGATGCACTCCCGGATGTTCGGGAGCCAGGGTCAGGATTGCTGCTGTTACTGTGTGTTCTGAGGCTTAAAACAACACCCCAGCCCCTGCTATTGCTCAGAAAGGTCTGCCTTTCTGAGCGGGCTTTGTTCTCAGAGGTCCCGAAGTCCAGGAGACTGTCACCCAGCCTGGATTGGTCCAGTGAATTGTTCAGGAAAGGCTGGCTCATCTGGTCCCTATGGAGGCTTTCCTTGGCTGTCACCATCAGGATGGCTAAGGGCTCCAAGAGTTCTGCTGTGATGCCTGAATTCCGACACCCATCTATCTGTACCAGATGTTTCTCTTTTGGGCCATCAACCAGTTCCTAAATCGTGATGTGGAAACGTCTCATTAGTTGTAAGTGCTTGGCCTAGCTTAGGCTCATTTAACTTAACCTGTTTCTGTGTATCTACCTTTTACCTCAGGGCTTTTTACTTTGTTTCTGTATATCTTACTTTCACTATTTGCTGGTTGGCTCTTTCTCCTTCTCCTCTTCTCTCTTCAGCCTAGATTTCTCCTCCACCTACTTAATCTTTTTCTCTGCTAGCCCCACCTATTCTTTTCCTACCCAGCTACTGGCCACTCAGCTTTTTATTAGACCAATCAGGTGCCTTAGGCAGGCAAGGTAAAACAGCAATACATCTTTACATAGTTAAACAAATGCAGCATAAACAAAAGTGACACACATTTACACAGTTAAAGTAACATTCTGTAGCATAGACAAATGTAACACATCTTTACCTAGGTAAAATAATATTCCACAACAACCATGGTTTCTGTATGTAAACTGTTTAGAGACATGGCCACGCCCATCTGTCTTGTGCTACATTGATAGGTAAGAAGTGGAGAAATAGACCAGCACCCTTTCTTGCACAGTGATAGAGAGTAAATATTTTAGGGTTTGCTGCCCAAGAGACCAAACTAAGGATGTTATGTAAGGATTCATAAAACATGTTACTGATGAAATAATAATAATAATAATTACCATGTCTTTTGGCCTGATATAAATAAGAAAAGTAGAATTCAGGGGAAAGAGGCTCTCTCTCTCTTTTTTTGATGGGACCTTAATATGTAGTCTTTGCTGACCCAGAGAACCAGGCTGGCCTTGAATTCAGAGATCTGCTTGCCTATGCCTCCGAGTGCTGGGATCGAAGACATGTGCCACCACGGCCAAGCTTCTGTTCTCCTCCCATTCACAGGCTTTCGACTAAGGCCATCAGGCACGGTGGCAAGCACCTTTGTTTGCTCTACTGTCTTGCCAGTCCCAAAGTTTCCCTTCACTGATAACATGGTACGCTTGGTCCCTAGCTGGTGTCACAATTTTGGAAGGTTCTAGAAACCTTGAGGATGTGGGGCCCTGGCTTGAGGAAGTCGGTCACTAGAGGTAGGTGGGCCTTTGATGATTGTTCCTGTCCCTGGCTCCTGTCTTGTTCTCTGCTCCCAAGTTGGCCATGATACGAAGAATATTTGTCACATGCTCTTGACACCATCACTAAGCTGTTCTGCCGTGTCTGTTTCCCTCTGATGGGCTCTCTGAAACCGTGAGCCACCCCTGCTTCTCCTACTCTAACTCCACCCCTGCCTCTCCCACTTTAACTCCACCCCTGCCTGTTGTGCCCGCCTAGAGCTGTGGTCTGGAAACTGCAAAAGTAACTGTAAAAGTGACACACACACCTTAATCCTAGCACATGGGAGGCAGTTACACCCCCTGTTGGTACATATTTGTGACTTCAAGGCCAGCCTGCTCTACACATGGGAAGTTCTAGGCCAAACAGAAGAGGAAGAAGAACAGGGACATATAATATAATTGGATTAAAAGTGTTAAAACTCCCTATTTTCAAACTCTTACCTATTATATTTAAATAGTTACCTATTATAATTAAAGCCGGTCTGGGACTGGGGGTGGAGCTCAGTGGATATAGGGCTTGCCTAGTATGTGTGAGGTGATGGGTTTGAGCCCCTGAACCACAAAACCCTGGTATGAGTCCATGCATCTGTAATTCCAGCACCTGAGAGGTGGAGGAAGGAGGTTTAGAAGCCCAAGGTCATCCTTAGTTACAGAGGAAATTAGCGGTCAGCCTGGACCACAGGAGATTCAGTCTCAACACACACACACACACACACACACACACACACACACACACACACACATGCAGGCAAAGCACTCACATACATAAAACTAAATAAATCTCAGCTTGCAAACCATACAATACAAAAGCAGCTGGGTCTGTGGTCTGCAGACTCCTGATGAAGCAAGGCACTGTGGAGGCTGAGAAAGGGTGAGGCAAATCACTCTGATGGGTCTTAGTGCAAGGGGCTATCTTCGTGAGGTGTTAGTATCAGAGTCTGTAAGCCTGGTAGTCTCTAAGATAGCTTTAAGTTTTATTTATTTTGTGTAAGCTTGTATGTGGGGGTGCCATGGTGCGAGTGTGGTGATCAGAATCTATTATTTCATTTCTGCAACTTTGGGAGTCCATTCTCTGCTTTCACCGTGTTCCACACTCAGGTTGTTGGGTTTAGAGGCAAGCACATTTACCTGCTGAGCCATCTCGACAGCCCACGGCATTTCTTTTTAAGCAAGCTCATGGACAGTGGGTCCCTTCATGGCGACACACTGCTGTGACATTGGTGAGGCTGACCTAGTCCTTTTCAGAGGGAAAGGATACCCAACAAGGTAGGCCTGAGATACAATTGAAAAGTTGAAGACACAGGCTTTTTGACACAGGCGCTGTGATGGGACCATTCTGATATCCTCAGAGTTGGTGACTGAGGTGGCCCAGCTGTTCTGTGGTGGACTGGGTAGTGGGACATAGACCACACAAATGCTGACAAATCTTTGGGCCAACATCTCGGTGGGTTAAGGCTCTTGTAGTCAGTCAGTACTGGTCACTTGAGTTTGAAGCCAGCCTGGTCTGTGAGACCCTATCCTCAAAAAACAAACAAAGGCCATTCAGAAGACGGTTGGGAAAGGGTCTTCTCCTCCAGATCCTGGGGCCCCCTGCTTCCTGGCTAGCAGACACCTCACTCCGGTCTCCCTGAGGTCTTCCAGGGCATTGTCTCCGTATGCTGGTGCCTTCATATGAACAAGTTTGAAAACCCAGTCATAACACCTTAGGGCCACCCAACTCCAGATCCAATTTCTCTCTACTGTTTTCATTTACAAACGTCTGGTTTCCAAATTAGATCATATTCCAAGGTGCTAGATGATGGGATGTCATATGTGTGTATATATATATGTGTATTTATGTATGTGTGTGCGTGTGCAATTCAGCTTCTGACATCCCCCATGGCCGTAAACTCTACATGCATGCAGTATTCTCCCATAGTGACACATATCTATCTACATACACCCACATTCCAAGGTCACACATACTGGAATATGCTACCAGGACTGCACGTTTCCACGGCCTAATACAGCTCAGCACAGGTCCTCTGGCTCCATGCTCCAATGCCACACAGTCGTGATGGCCACACTCAGAAGCCAACCTGGGGAGGTCATGCTCAGAGCCCCAGGCATCTGTAGACTTAGACTGGTCCCCTGGTCTCACATCCCCTCCCGCCCATGCAGCCTTCTCTTGACTCCTCCCTCCGGCTCCAGCATCCCCCTCCCACCAGACCTGCACCTGGCAGCTCTGTCCTCCACTAGACCCAACACCAGAGAATGTCCCCCTGCCTTCTCAAATCAGGTACCCCTTACCCAACAGCCATTCGTCCTCATAGATGATTCTTCCTTGCCCCTCCGCAACCTTCTGGCATCAGGAGTAGCAGACACATTCTCTCTCTCTCTGTCTCTCTCTCTCTCTGTCTCTCTCTCTCTGCCTCTCTCTCTCTCTCTCTCTCCACACACACACACACACACACTCACACACACACACACTCACACACACACACTCACACACACACACACTCACACACACAGACACACACACACTCACACACACACTCACACACACACTCACACACACACACACACTCACATACACACACACACTCACACACACACACACACTCACACACACACACACACACACACACACACCAGCCCCTACAGCAGCCTTACAGCAGCAGTCTGCTCTTCATTATGGGCCAATGCGCCTGTTTACTCACCCAGCTGGAGATGGTTAGAGAGTGATAAATAATGAAAGAGAAAACAGGCTTTTCCCCCTCTGTGACTTCTATTTATGTAACATGTGTCACAGCGGACTCACAGACTGGTTCTGAGTTGCTCGCAGGAAATAGTTTATTTTTTCCGGACAGTGGCTTGAGGGGTGGGGTAGAGGGCCAGGGTTTGGGTTTCTGGTCTCACACCCCTGGGAGTTTCAGGATCTGGCTTCCAGAACCCTCTTAATGGTGCCTTGTTCCTTGACAATTTCCCACTGCACTGCCCTCCACCCTGGAATCACACGGTGGCTTGGGACTTCCTCATAGCAGGGGTTCTCCCATTGCAATGATATGAAAGGAACCTGCCTGCTTGGGGCGCCTCCCAGCCACCTCTGAAACCCCTCAAACAGATGGGCTTGTCTTAAGAGCCCGATGGCTGGGGCTCCGTGAAAAGAGCCAGTTGGAAAAGGAGTTTTTTAGGTAGCCTGCACCTGTCATGGGGGAAAGGATGCAAAATAATCCAAACTCTAAAGAATGAGGGGCCAGCTTGGCGGTGGCAATGCATGATTCTAATCCCAGCACAGAGGTAGGCAGATAATCTGAGTTCCAGGTCAGGCTGGTCAACATAGTGAGTTCTAGGACAGCCAAGGCTACTCAAATACACAAAAGTAAAAGCCAGAAAAAAATAATGAATGAATGAATGAATGAATGAACGGCCAGAGAAATGGCTCAGTAGTTGAGAACACTTTCTGTGCTTCTGGAGGATGAGCTTGATTCCTAGCACTCCTAAAGGGTGGTTCACCACTGCCTACAGCCAGCTCCAGGGGACAGAACACTACAGGCCGCCAAGGCACCTGTGCTCACCTGTACATACCTATACAGATGCACACACACCATGATTAAAGATTAAAAATAAGATGGGACACGGTGCTGCACGCCTTTAATCCCAGCACTCTGGAGGCAGAGGCAGGTGGCTCTCTGTGAGTTTGAGGCCAGCCTGGTCTACAGAGAGAGTTCCAGGACAGCCAGAGCTGTTACACAGAGAAACCCTGTTTTGAAAAACCAAAAAGACATTTTTAAAATAAATATTTAAAGAAAGTAAGAAGGAAAGATTCCTATCCTGGTTCATGTCCAGTGTTGTGGACCTGACGCTGGGGAAGGACTTGCTTTGCCTGCCCAAGTAGCCGTGGTAGCCAGGACATCAGACTCAGGCCCAAGGCTCCTGAAAAGGCCTCCCCTTCCCCCATTGTCTCCTTCTCCCAGCAATAGCACCTACCTGGCTGGTGGGAAACTCTATGAGGGTGTCATAGGATGCAGCATCTGGGAATGTGAACTGTGAGCAATGGAGACATTCTCCCTCGGTCCTTCCTAAGGGGGAACGCTGAAAGAACCTGGGGGATGGAGGCGGGAGAAAGCTGCCTGCAAATGAGCCTCCAGAGTGCAGGCCACCGCCTGGCTGAACCTGGTTTCCCCTTCAGGGCATGGAGCCCAGGCCACTGCCCAGAAACCCAGAGCAACCAAGGGACCGTGGAAAGAGAGGGTTCACCGTGCGTGGGAGCGAGCGCTCACCTTTTGCTAGTTATACGGGAGAGGTTAGGGTTCTAGTCCAAGGTCTCAGAGTTATTTGCATAGTCCTCTCCTGGCTAGGGGAAGAGGCTTCCACCCTAGCTACGAAAGACCTTACACCTTGGCAACGTAAGGACTGACAGTGTAGACCTAGTGCAACAGAGAAAAGTGGAACTAGCTGGCCCCAGCTCACAGAGATCTGTCTGCTTCTCTAAAGTGCTGGGGCTAAAGGCGTGTGCCGCGTGTGTGTGTGTGTGTGTGTGTGTGTTGCGTGCATGCACATACATATATGCATGTCAGGAGCTGGTTCTCAGCTTCCATCATGTGGTCCTAGGGACTGATTTCAAGTTGACAGCCTTACACTTTGACCCACTGAACCATCTTACTTGACCTGTTTTGTTTTTGGAGACAGGGGCTCCTGTATCCCCGACTGGCCTTGATCTGCGACCCTTCTGCCTCAGCCTCCCAAGGGTTGAGTTGCAGGTATTTGCCAGGACATCTAAGAAGGAGGCGGTTTTCAACAGGAATGGGAGTCAGATTGAGTAGGGCTGCTTTCTGGGATCCCTCTGCAGGAGTCCCGGGATCTGCCCACAGGCACTAGTCCCTATGAATACTGAGATTAGCTTCTGCTGGTGGTTTTCCAAACACTTGCAGCAACAGCCCCTGAGGGGTTCCTCACAGCATTCCCCTCTGTCATACCGGTCAGGTTAGGCAGGGATTTCCACAGAGTGGAATCCAGCTGGAAACCAGGGAGGAAATCGGTTTGAAGGAAGGCAGAAGTGAAAGGGATTTTACCAACACCGATTAAGGACCAAGAGAAGCCAGGGCATTTTGACTTGGTTGCTTGGACATTTGGGGCTGACCAGACATGCTACGCTAGACAGTTGAGGCTGTCTAGCCTCAACTGTATGGGGACTCAGTAGCTTCTTAGGGCTCTGGCCACACATGTTCTCATGCAGTAATCTTGGATACACACCATTCTTTTTTATTTATTTATTTACTTACTTACTTACTTTACTTACTTTATTTATTTATTTATTTATTTATTTATTTATTTATTTATTTTACACGGGGTCTCTCTGCACGTAGTCTTGGCTCTCCTGGAGCTTGATATGTAGACCATATCAAGCTCCTGAAGAGCCTCCTGCCTCTGCCTCTGCCTCCCAAGTGCAGTGATTTAAGGCTTGCATTCCATACCCTGCTCCAGTATCATTCTTGAAGACTCTAGCAAAACTGAAGATTCTCATGACCTTGGGGACAGCTACTGGCATGGTGACAGTCACAACTGCCCTGCCCGTGAGGACTCTGTCATCACAATGATCCTGTAAGCCATTACTATTGTCACTCCCAACCTTAGATGGGAGAGAAAAGAGGCCCAGAAAGCCAAGCAACAGGCCGGCACAGCTACCCTGTGACAGGTGAGTTTGGGGTTAGCCTCCCCTGCCCTGTTGCCTCCCCAGATGGCTGGTAGCACCTGGCTGACCCCTTCTCCAAACCACACCACCAAGTTCTTGGGGTTTTTTGTTTGTTTGGTTTGGGTTTTTGCTTTGTCTTTCTTTCTTCCTTCCTTTCTTTCTTTCTTTCTTTCTTTCTTTCTTTCTTTCTTTCTTTCTTCCTTCCTTCCTTCCTTCTTTCTTTCATCAGAGTCTCACTATGCAGCCCTGGCTAGTCTGGAAATCACTAGGTAAACCCAGGTGACTCTGAACTCACCATAGATCTGCTCGCCCCTGTTGGGATGCAAGGTGTTAAGCTTGGACTTGCATCTCCAAGTTCTTTAAGACAAAACAACCTTTTCCTTTTGCATTTGTTCAAGTGCTCAACCCACCAACCCAACTTCATACATGTTTGTCACACAGGACACATGTAGAGGTCAGAGGTCAACTCTTCCTACCCTGTGGGTTCCAGGAATCAAACTCTGGTTGTCAGTTTCGGTGGCAATCACCTTTACCCACTGAGCCATCCCCCACTCTAACTTTTGATTTTCTACTCTATGTGACCCCAGCTCCTTCCCCAACCCACTCTAGACGCCTGGAGCCCTCGCCGCCACCAGCCCCCCCCCCCCCCCCCCCACCCACCCCCCCGCCGCAGACCCCAGCACTTGGTCCCTGCCTTGGCAGGCAGGCAGTACTGGCTAGGGCCCTGCCTCAACTCCAACCGTCACCCCCTGAATCCTTGGGGTCCTGCCACCCCTATCCTGACTCCTCCTCAAAAACACCAGACCTGGCAGACCCCGCTCCCCCCACCCCCTGCAGCCCTCCTCCCCGCCGCCCTCCTCCCTGCAGCCCCCCTCCTCCCGCCGCCCCGCGGGAGCCCAGGTTTTGCTCCAGGGCAGCGAGTGAAGCAGGCGGTAACAGAGAAACCTCAGGCTCCTCTTTAAGAGTCCCCAGAGGAGGCAGATCTGAGGAAGGGCTGCCGAGAAGGTGCCTGCAGCAATGTCAGCTCAGAACAGCCGGCTGACAGGAGGCTGAGCGGGGATTAAGGTCGGGATCAGGGAAGCCGGGGAATGAAGGCCCGTTCCCTGTCTCCCTGGTTGCCGCCACCATAGCCGCCTCTGGGTTTGTCTTGTTTGTTCTTGTTCTTGCTCTGGGAAAGTGGTAGGGAGGGAAGTGGGCAGGGGACGACTGGAGAAGCGGGGCAAGGACAGAAGATGGGTAGAGAAGGACAGGCGGGGCTGAGAGGAGGCCAGCCTTCCTATGTGTTTCTGGGCAGGGACCTGAGTGTCCCAGTCAGCTGGTCAGACTGGTGGGCAGGGAGGCACAAGCTCTTCCTGTTGGTAGGGGTTGCAGGACATGTGAAAATCGAGCTTGAGACACTCCACGTGGATGAAGCAAAAGCCACCTTCAGAAAGAGGACAGCCTGGCCCGTCCCAGTGCCAGCTGATCCCAGCCCTGGGGAGGTGAAATGGGGAGGGTCAGGAGGCAAAGGTCATCTTCAGCTACATAGCCAATTCAGGACCAGCTGGGCTACAGGAGACCCTGTCTCAAAAATAAAGAGAGGGTGTATGTAAGGGGTGGCTGGTGCGCCAGAGCACTGGCTGTGCAAGACTGATGACCTAAACTCAATCTTCAGAACCCACTGTGGGAGAAACAACTCCTGAGAGCCATTCTCTGATCTCTATATGTAAACTGTGTCCTGTGTGTGCTTATTCATACGCACACTACATAAGATAGAAGGTGTTTTGTTTCTTGCCTTGGCTGTCCTGGAACTCACTCTGTTGACCAGGCTGGCCTTGAGATCCATAGAACTCATAGAGATCCACCTGCCTCTGCCTCCTGGGCCAAAAAAAAAAAAAAAAAAAAAAAAAACTTTAAAAAAGAGGGCCAAGTGTGGTAGTGAACTCCTTTAATCCCACCCAGCACATGGGATGCCGAGGCAGGAGGATTTCTTTGAGTTTATGGCCAGCATAGTCAAACATCCAGTTCTAGGCTATCAACAACTGCACAGTGAGACTCATTTTCAAAAACTTAAATTAAATTAAAAGGGTTAATGATGCTTGAGGAACATCTAAAGCTGGCCTCCCTTTCTCTCATACACACGTACACATACAAACATGCACATGCATACAAACATGCACATGCATGCGCACACATAAATAACGGTAGCGTCAATAACTGCTCAGTGTTGATCATCAGCTGGGCAACCATTGATGTCCACCCTTCCCCTGGTCCTGAGCTGACATCCTCAACAGGGCATGTGGCTTAAACTAGCTACTTTCAGGGTTCTCCCAGTAACCGAGTGGTGGTTACAGCTGCTAAGACACATGTCTGTCTGCTCACCTGGCCACTGGGTCACCCTTCTGGGGTCCCAGCCCGTCCCCCCCCCTCTGGACATCAGGCTGAGGTGATGACAGGGTTTGGATGAGATGAGGACTCAGAATGGGGGTGGGTCTGCTGAACTGGGAATGGGTCTTGTTTTTAGGGCAAAACCCTGGGACCAGTTGTCAAGTCTCACCATAAGTATGTGGGGCCTCCCTCCCTTGCTGGGAATTTAATCTCTAGGATATTGGTTCCTAGAGTGTTAATCTCTGCCATTTTATGATAATCAAAGCTATGTATATTATAAAATTTCAGAAAACATACCTGGGCATGGTGGTGAACAGCTTTAATCTCATCACTAGGAGAGAGAGCATGAAGCCAGAAGATCAGAGTTCAAAGTCATCCTCATGCATAGAGCAAGTTCAAGGCCAGCCTTGGCTACAGGAGACCCTGTCTCAAAAAAGACAAAACAAAACAAAAAGCAAAAACAAAACACGTAGATACAGAGTAAAACTTAGAAATGCAGAAAAACATACTCACAAGGAGATAAAGATCATCTATAATCTAAGAGCCCAGAGATAACAATGGCAATGTTCCCTATATGCACTAGTTTACATCTTTTGACATATATACATATGTGCACATTTACAGATTTCAGGATGCTCTCTGGATGTTTGTTTGTTTGTTTGTTTGTTAGTGAGAGGGTTTGCTGTGTAACAGCCCTGGCTGTCCTGGAACTTGCTGTTAGACCAGGTTGGCTTCAAACTCAGACATCAGCCTGCCTCTGCCTCTCCAGCATTGGAACTAAAAGTGTGCACCTCCATGCCTGACAAAGATGTTCACTTTTAATACACATATATAATTTCTCTGAGACAGAATCTCATATAGTTCAGTTTGGTAGTGTTTCTCTAGCATGCTCAAAGTCCTGGGTTCAATTCCTGACACCCAACACATGCCTGTCATTCTGGAGGTGTGTGTGTCTCCGGAGGTCATTCCTGAGAGTTAAAAGTTCAAGGTTGGGGGCTGGGGAGATGGCTCTGTGGTTCGGAGCACTTGTTGCTCTCGCAGAGAACCCAGCACCCACATTGTCTCGAAAGAAGTCATACGTCCAGTTCCAGGGAATCTGACGCTTTGGGCCTCTGCAGGAACCAGCATACTGCAGGCAAAGCACTCATACACATAAAATAATAATGTAAAAAAAAAAATTCAAGGCCAACCTTTTCTGTATAGCCCCTTCTAGGCCATTCTGGGCTCACAGAGTAAGAGTCTGCTTCAACAAATAAACAAATATATATGTATATACATATATACATGCATACATACTTATGCCTATATATAGGGGCATGGCTGGAGAAAGGGCTCAGTACTCTCAGGGAGTTGGATTCCCCTTGTAAGGGGTGGTTTACAACTGCTGTAACTCTAGTTCCAGGGGATCCAACACCCTCTTCTGCCTCCCCAGGATACTGTACACACTGCACACACTTATGCATACAGACACAAATACACATTTACAAAGCTTTTAAAAGAGGAATGCTCTGCCTTTTGGTTTATTAGAAAGCATTTCAGCTGGCAGTGGTGGCACATGACTTTAATCCCAGGACTTGGGAGACAGAAGCAAGCAGACCTCTGTGAGTTCAAGGCCAGCCTGGTCTTCATAGCAAGTTCCAGGACAGCCAAGGCTACAGAGAGAAACCCTGTCTCAAAAAGAGGAAGGGAGGGAGGGAGCGAGGGATTGGTAAGCATTTCATCTCACCTGTCCAGTGGTTGGTTATAGAGGCTGTTTCTGGATTTTGTTTTTTCCTGTGATAAAACAGTGCTATGGACACATCTTCAGAAAGAAATGTTCAAAGGGGCGATTTATTCCGTAACTGTTTGTTTATTGTCCAGCTACCCTCACTTTTCACGTCTGCCCTTTCTTGGAAAGGGTCAGCATCGATCTGCCCTCAGGACTCCAAAGCCTAGCTTGGCCCTGATTCTCCATTGGCATTGAGGGACTAGCATCCTGGGGCAGACACCCTGGCTGATGGGGACAGAGCCCAGCTTTCCCGCTAGCATGCTGGGCCTTCTAGGAGAGGTTGTGTGCAAAGCCTGCAACCTCTCCTAGAAAAGGGTGTTTCTAACCTCAGAATGACTAGTGAATCCAGATTCCCTGATCATCTCTAGTCTTCTCTTGTAAACCAAAGCCTGCCTCCCAGGCCAGGCTCCTCTCAGACCTCCATCCCTAACTCTCTCTGGTTCTTTTGCGTTTTAAAGCTGACGGCCACTTGTGTGGTACTGTGTGTTCTTTTAGCAGCACACTTTGGCAGGGCCTGCAGAGGCGCCCTTCTCGCCCTTGTCCACCTGCTGCGGCTTCCCGGCTTCCCGAACAGCAGTTCTAGCCCTGAATCCAGTTGCTGACAGTCCTACCAATGGCTCCCGCATTGTCCCAGCATCTCCCACCCAAGCCCGGTCCACACACTGCCTTCCACCACACCTGAGAAGCTTTGTCTCTTTCCCACAGAGCTCTAGGTAGAGGCTGATGTTCTTATGTAGATCTGACCACAGGTTTGGAAGCTAAGCTCCATCTCCCTGCTGTCCAATGGCCTTTGGGGGAGGGAGGGGTGTCTGGGCTGGTAGAGGGGGTGTCTGGGTTGACAGAGTGCTCGCCTAGCACACAAAGCCCCGAGTTCAAGCCCCAGCAACACAGGAGGGTCAGAAGTTCTCAATCCCCCTCTAGCCTCGGATATAAGAGACCCAGAGTCAAAAAATAAAATAAAATAAAACAAATAAAAATGAAAATGAAACAACAAACAAAATTTGGGAGGTGAAATCTACTGATTTAATGTCTTTCTGTCCAGCACTCATGCTCCCAACCTTGTGAAATTTTCTCTTTAAATCTTTTCATCCCTTTCTTACTTCCTCCCCTATTCATCCCTCCTCTCCCTCTCAGTTCTGACCCATAGTCTCCCACCCTCCTGTCCTCATCTCCCCTCCTCTCCCCTTTCGGTTTTTTAAGTTTTTTTTTTTCCTTTTAACTTTCAAGGTCATTCCGGACTCCTGATGCTGCCAGTCCCTTAGTGAGACTGAGCGCCATTGGCGTCCGTGGCCTCTGTTTCCGTGGCAACCCAGTAACCATTAATTTTCAATTAAAGGAGACAAAAAGCTGGATGACAGCTCCGGGTCTGCTGAAGATGTCAAGAATCTGTATTAATATACAGCAAGAGAGTATAATTGTGTGTCCATCTTCCAGAGCGGCGAAAAATGGAGGGATAATTACCGGCTCGAAAGCCACTCTGTAATTTAGTTCTTACTGTCACCACAGCCCTACACATTAGCATAAATTAAAAGCGGGGTTTATTGTTATCAAAGTGCATTGATATAGCCAGACCCGCTTTCTTCCTTTTAACTGTTTGTTGTGGTTGAAGTGACTCTCTAGTATTCGCTGGGTCTCCTTGGCATAGAAAGGGAAGCTCAGTGCTGGACCTGGAAGGTCATAATCATTTTTTTTTTTTTTTTCTGCCATCATTGGGTCCTCTGGAAGACCAGTGGGAAGATAGCGTCCCCTGAGGAGAGCGGTGGGTGATGGGCAGGTGTGCTGGCTTTCATTTCACCTGTCATGTCTGAGGGCTTTGTTATGTGTAAGAGTTAGCTAGCTCTTCCAATGTCGCCTCTTAGGGCCAGCTCCAGTTCCAAAATCCATTGTGGGGGTGGGGGTCCAATGCCGAGCACAGAATGGGCCCTCAAGGCCAAACTGTTAAGGGGATGGACCTCTCCCTTTCTGAATGCCAGAGGATGGGACCCTCTTGATTTCCTGGTCCAGGGGGTTGTCAGCGGAAGTAGAGACACCCCAGGCTCCTTCTGGGCCACCCAGAGCCCCAACTCCCCAGGCAGAGCTCTCTGGAACACACACACACCCCAATTTGGTCATACTTCCCTGTGGCCTTGGGTCTTCCTGCAGTCTCCTCTCAGAGGAGTCAAAGTGCCTTGAAGTATCTCCAGAGTGCCAGTGACAGCCACAGAGACCCAAGCATTTCCACCAACAGAGATGTGATGTGGGGGTTTTCTTGTGTTCTATCCAGAGAGAGCTGTCCTTCAGAGGGGAATTTAGTGTAATTACCCTTAAGGGAGAGATCCTTACACAGCCAGTCACAACACTGACCTCCTAGCTGAGGTTTGACAGCAAAATTACAGGCTGTGTACTCAACACAGGGGCATCCTCCCTTTTGGGGGGGCGGGGGGAGGAAGGAGGCGGCGGCAAAGGAGACACGGGTGCTTTAAAAAGACAAGTACTAGCTTCCAGCTGCCAAGCACGAGGGTTCTCCTTGGCAAGGCGTCGACAGGGCAAAGAGAAGGAACCCCGAGGTCCCGGGCACTCCAGCTGCTACAGAGGAGGGGCTGAGGCAGCAGTCCAGTCCTATAAACGTCTTCGCCGTGGTCTACAATCCTATGATCCCAGCCGAAACTCATCTCATTCCAGGTTGAGTTTTAGAGTGCTAGGAATTACTTGATAAGATACTTAAGTCTCCCCTATACACCTGTCCCTCAGTCTTTCCCGTGGGGCTGGAATGTTCTTGTATCGAGAACACTTTCAAGGCCTGTAAACATCACCTTTGTGGCCTGGCTAGCGCTCATAGGCTATATTGTGCTGCTGGTCCAAATTTAGCAAGCGCTTATCTCTCAGATGTGTGCTGGCCTCTCACATGGCAGGACACTAAGGACGAACAGCAGACAACTTTTCCCGAGGACTGGAGAAAATCTTGATGGACTTTGGAACCCCCATAAAGAGTGGTGGAAAATCCCCAAATCTTAATGTAGCAGTGGCTTCAGACACCTGATGGCTCTAAACTCCTCATAGGGCAGTCCTCTCTCTCATCTCTGTTCTACCGCTGCCCAGCACCCCTCAAAATCCCTTCCACTGGTTGATAGCATTGACTTTTGGATTTCCTCCTGAGTGTGACAGAAAACCCATTGTTCTGGCATTCCTAGCCACAAAGCCAGTCTGGACTTTCTCCTGTGAGAGGGTCCTTCCAGCGCCTGCAGACACCTTAGCTGTCCCTCATCTCCTCCACAGTCCTTCCTTCCATCCTCCCACCCAGGGAGGAGACGGTATATTACTCCCACTCGCTAAGGAGAAAACTAGACCAGGAAACTTTGAGTTGCTTGTCTGGGTCACGTGGTTAGGAAGACCAGTCCACTTGAGGACTTGTCTTAAGACCTCTGCTGCTTCTGATCTGGACTCGTAGGGTGCCGTCGTGTTGGAACTACGTCAGGAGTGGCCTGTCTACCTGTCCTCAGAGCTTGTGTCCTTGATGCCTGGAAGGGACGAAGGATTCTGGGGAAAAGCCAGTCTGAGTCTCACACCCCCCACCCTCTACCCTCCCACCCCTGCCTGAAGGCTCACCAGCCCATACCCACCTCAGCAAGGTCACCAAGAACGTGGACAGTGCCATGGATCTTCCTGCCCATGGAACCTGTTCCAGGGCTCTGTGGAGCACTCATTCCTCCAGATAATCGACCAAACTCACCTTCAGGGAGCCTCTACCCCTCACTCCCGCCAGTCCCTGGTGCCTATTTCCTCCCTCAGTTGGGGACTCCTCAGCGAGCCCATGCTCACAATCATGTCTGCTCGCCCGGTGTGCAGAGCTCTACCTGTTCTGTTTTACCCAAGTCCCTCACATGGTGGGAATCGTGTCCTCAAGACATTTGGCCAGTGGAAGGAGGCAGGCATCCTCATGTCACCCTGAGGCCGGCCTGCCATGGTTGTGGAGGCTGAGCAGATCCAGGTCTGTGTGAGTTCTCTCTGGTGTTTGTTGGGCTGTGGAGTGTAAGGTATGGGGCGTGGGCCCAGATCTTACTTCCATTCTGAACTCTGAGTATGGCAGAATGGATTTCTGGCAAACGTAGTTTTTTTAAATTTAGTTGTGTGTGTGTGCATGTAGCATTGTATGTGTGTGGTATATATACATACTAGTTAGTGTAGATGTGGCAGCCCACGGTCAGCATCCAGCATGTTTTGTCAGTTGTTGATGACTTTTATTATTATTAATTATAATTTATTTTATTAATTTTGTGTGTGCATGTGTGTACAGCTTGCATATGTATGTCAGAGGACATTTTGCCAGAGTGTTTTCTTCTGCTACGTAGGTCCTGGTAATTGAACTCAGGTAGTCAGGCTGGGTGGCAAGCACCTTTTCCCTGAGCCATCTTGCTGGCCTTCTCCACCTTTACTGTTTTGAGACGGGGTCTCCCAGTGAACCTGAAGTTCATCAGTTGGGCAAGGCAGGCTGGCCAGTGAACTCGGGGATCTTCCTGTTTCCACACTCCCCCCTCCCGGAGGGTCAGGCTCTCACACAGGTTCTAGGCATCTAAACTCCCTTTCTCCTGCTTGTGTACTGAGCTGTATCTTAGCTCCTTTATGTGGGATTCCTGCCCGCCAGCAGGTCCTTCTGGGTCCCTTCCCTTCTAAAGGCTGCAGACTAAGAGCTACTTCTAGACTACCGTTAGCCCAGGAGGGCCCACAGATACAGCCTGGTTCATCTCCCTCCCCCAGGATTCAGGTGGCTTACCTGGGCTGGAGACCACACCCAGGAGTCCAAGGTGCCCCTGGGAGGCTCCCACCCTGGCCTCCAAGTGGCTCCCCTCCCCACAGATGTAAATCCTGGCCCCAGAGTGGCCACACAGAGCATGCCTCTTAAACAAACACTTCTCCTCGCTGTTTATCTCCCTGGCCTTTAAACAAACTCTTTCAAAGGATTCTGCTGATAGGGGTAGATTTGCTGAAAACTATTCCTTGCTTAAAAGCCCTGGGTTTACGCTGCTGGGTGGGGGTTGTGGGGCCTTCAGGCCTGGCGTTTCTCAGCCCCAGGACCACATGTTTATCCTCTGGGCCTTGATAGAGAAGCAGCAGAGACTAATCTTTATGGAAAAGAAAATAATAAAAGCAGGAAAGGGGAGGGGGGAGCCTGGGGAAGGTTTGGTTCTTGTCACAGACTCCAAGAGGCCGTGGCAGGTTGGGGCGTGGCAGTGCCCACCGCTCTGCTGTGGGGGTGGGGCCCAGTGCCAGGGTGGGTGGGGCCCCCTGGACTTTGTACCCAAGGCAGGTGAACCTCCTCCTGGACTTCCATCCCCTACAGAGGCCAGAGTGGGCCTCTCCCAGGTGCATTGGGCAGGGGTAGGGGTAGAGGTGGGGGTAGGGGTGGCGCCTGAAAGCAGTCACATGTTTGGAGCTGCTTGTGCTCTGCCTTCAGTCAGCCTGAATTCCTCCGGAAGCACCATGGCCTGGCTTTTCACATGTCTTTAGCATTGTTGCTCATCTTGTTCAAAATCATTCACTTAATCCAGTGGTTCTCAGCTTGCAGGTCACAGCCCCAAGGGGTTGACGGACCCTTCCACTGGGGTTGCCTACCATCATTGGAAAACACAGATATTTACATTCATAACAGTAGCAAAATTACAGTCATAAAGAAGAATGAAAATAATTTTATGGTCGGGGTCACCACAACCCGAGGAACTGCGTTAAGGGCGGAAGTGTTAGGAACGTTAAGAACCGTGAAACCTATAATACCACATATTCCAGGAGTGCATTTGCCATGAGCTTGACTTGCATCTGGGGAAACAAAGGCACAGAAGTAAAGGCACACCCCTGAGGTTTGGGCTCACTTGGGGTGACGTGTGGATGTAAAATTCAAAGACTTTTCCCAAGTAGGGAACTGTTGTGGGAAGTGACACTGTTTCCCTAGCCCTCCCAGAGATCCAGGGTCAGCTCCTCAGAGTCTCCCAGAGCAATGACCACACCAGTTTACTTTATTTTGTTTTACTTTAATTTCTTTTTGGAGATGTGAATTCTATGTGTAGGCATGTGCATATATGTATAGGTATAGGAGGAGGCCAGAACCGTCAGATCCTAAATGCCAGGACCATGTGTTGCTAAAAATATGGAAGGTAAAATAATGGGCCTCTTAGGTTTGAGGTTTATGCTTTTTGTTTTGTTTTGGGGGTTTTTTGTTGTTGTTTTTTGGAGACAGCATCTGTGTATATAGCTACCCTGGGCTATACAGAACAGGCTGACGGCCTCCGCTCACAGAGATCCCACCGGACTTCTGCCTTTGTGCTGGGATTGCAGCTGCGTGCCATGGTAGCTGGCTTCTATCTGAGGTTAATGAAAGAAGCAACAGAGAGGGGCTGGAAAGCTGGCTTAGCAACTACGAGCACTGGCTGGTCTTCCAGAGGACCTGAGCTCAGTTCCCAGCACCTGCATGACGTCACGGCTCACAGTGCCTGTAACTCCAGGATCAGGGGATTCAGTGCTCTCTTTGGCCTCCACGGACGCCAGCACATGGAGGTGCACATGGACACACTCAGGGGCACACATACACACACAGGTAAAATAAAAATAAAAAGAACATGTGAGAACGTCTATGACTGCAGCATAACTGGGTGATTTTCACTTTTTAACTCCTACCCATCCCCAAAGCCTCAAGGCAGTCAGCCGCAGGAGCACATGGGGTAAGAGGCACAGAGGCCTGGGGAGGGAGGGGTGGCTTGGGCTGTAGCTTGGCCGGCATATGCAAAGCCTTAGGCCTGAGCCCCAGCAAAGCGTAACACTGGCTTTGGTGGTGCATGCCTACTCCAGCAGTTGGGAAACAGATCACAAGTTCAAGGTCACCCACAGCTACCAGAGACGTATGGGGGTGGGGTGGGGGTGCTGAAACAAAGAAGCCGGAACCTCTGGACCTATGCCATCTCCAGAATCCACTTCGATGAGGTGGCAGGATTTGAGCAACACTTTAGTTCTGACACCTCTCCTTTTCGCCTTTGTCCATTGAAGAAGACTCTGGAATCCAGAAAGGTCAAGTGACTTGGCAGCTTCAGGATGGCCTGGGAAGTGGGCCGGGCCAGGCCTCAGGTGGTGTGGGCTCCTGGGTGCTGAGTTTGTCTGGGACCTTTCAAGGACTGAGGCTCAGGCCGGGGCAGGTGTCTCTCTGACTTCCGCCTCTGCCTTGTTTGTTTGTGAAGTTGCTGCCGTGGCAGGTAGAGCTGGAGCAGAGGGCCAGGTAGGAATTTCCACTGCTAGCACCAGCCGGAGCGCAGGCAGGAAGCCACTCCCTCCTCGTGTTGACACGCCTGGGGCCACACCCCTCAAGTTAGCACAGGCGGGTGCCCCTCCCCCACCCTCCTGCTCCTGCCAAATACCTTTCCCCTCCAGAAGGCACCTTTCACCACCTGAGCTGCCCCCAGGAAGGAATAGCGAGGGGAGGTTCAGGGTAGAAAGAGGTGAGGTGGGGAGGGCTGGGTGAGTGGCTGTTGCCCACTTCGCTCCTTTATAGAGAAACATCCGGTTTCCAAAACTTTCCCTTCCTCCTAGCAACTCTTGCTGTAAGATTCATGACCCACATCAAGGTAAACACAACTAGAGACCGCCTCCAACGCGACCCTTTCCAGGGAAGAGCCTGGGCAGCTGGCCCCTTTGCGCGCCCTTTGATTCGCTCAACAGTTTCCCCGGCGTTCCTGGGAGACCATCCCTGCCCCTCCCTTCCCCTGCTGGGACAGCGCTGTTCGGCGAGCCACTGCCCAGGCACCGGACTCTGTGGGTAACAATATCCATCCTGACTGCTGGACTTACATTTAGCTGTGCTGCTAGCTCTCTTTTGTTGCCATGCACAAGAAAATGTTGGGGGACCTTGCTTAGATTGAAAATGGGGGTGGCCTGTGCTGTCAGGCTGTTCAGCTTGGACCCTAGGAAGCAGGACAGGTGCTCACTCGTGTACATGAAGTCCAGGTGCAGTTCTCAATACTGCATTAGAATCCTAGCACTCAAGAGGCTGGAACAGGAGGATCAGCCAGGGCCACCTAATGAGTTCAAGTCTAGCCTGGGTTGCCTAGTGAACCAGGGCTTCTCCCTTTAAAAACCAAACCAGGAGCTAGACTCAGGCTATCGTTACTCACCAAGCCCAGAGCTTGGACAGTGGCTTGTCAAACAGTCTGAAGATGTCTCATCAGGGACTGTACAAGAAGTCAGGGGCTGGGGGCACGGCGGATGGAGCACTGAAGGCATCCCTTGGAAAGGTCAACAAGCACGAGGACCTGAGCTTGGGGGCCCAGCACTCATATTAAAAATCTGGTGCTATAGCGCATGGCTACAATCCCAGAGCCGGGGAGTCGGGGGATCCCCGGAGCTCAAGGCCAGTCAGTCTAGACCAATACATGAAGCTCCTGGTTCAGTGAGAGATTCTCCCCATCTCTCTTCCCCAATCTAAGTGCAAACCTAGCACTTAGGAGGTGGAGGCAGGAGGATCAGGAGTTCAAGGTCAGATCTGACTGCATAGGAGTTCCGGGTCAGTCTCGGCTATGAGATATGAGAGACCCTATTTCCAAAAATCGAAACAGAGGGATGGAGACAGCTCAGTGATTAAAAATGCTTGCTGCACAAACATCAAGTCCCTCACCGCCTCAACCCCCCCAACCCCCACTCCCACCCCACCTCCATCTAAGTAAATGCTGGTCCTTAAAAGGCTGAAACTTGACCCCCAGAGCAAGCAAGCTGGCTAGGAAGACTATCCATATTGGTGAGCTCAGTTTAATTGAGAGACCCCGTCTCGATGAGTAAGTGGAAGAGCGAGGAGGGAATGATTCCTCACATTGAGCCACCGTACATGTGCACATGCATGCAAAATAAGGCATGGATATGTACATGCACACCACACACACACACACACACACACATACACACACACACACACACAATGGAAAAACAACAATAAAACAATGTATTGGGGAAGTGGGTCCATTGGTAGAGCACTTGTCTAGCATACATGAGGCCCTGGGTTTGATTAATTAACAGAGCCCTATGAACCGGGCATGGTGGTGCACGCCTTTAAATCTTGCAAGTGGGAGGTAGAGACAAGAGGATCAGAAGTTCAATATAATAGTGAGTTCAAGGTCAGCCTGGACTATGTGGCACCCTGTTTCAATCCTCCAGTATACCCCAAATATTCCCACATAACTCAGAAGAATGTATCTTGCTTCAGGCTCAGCCTGCAGAGTGCAACATTGTTTTCAAGCTCAATTCTAGGCCACTTCCTTCATGGAGCCGTTCCTCAGATCCCACGCCATCTGTTGTCCTTCCTCTCTCTCCTCACAGCCCCATTTTCTTCATTTCTGCTCGGCTGGTGCGGCTCTCACTCTACAGACCTCATAGAAGCTGAGCAGGCTAACTGTCAAGCACCCAGCCTTCACCTCATCCCAGGATTCTTCCCCAGGCTGTGGGGCGACTTTGGGCACACAGGTGGAGGGGCTGCTGGGCCTGTGAATGGATAGGGCACTGACTTTAGTAGAACAGTTATTTAACAGGAGAGGGCCCCAGAGCCCTCAGAGCCTGGGGATAAAGGTCACTGCAGTCCCTAGCAGGCCTCCATGTCAGCACCAAGAAGATGGACAGCAGAAAGGGAAGCAGCAGAGGACGAGAAGCCTGGGCTTCTCAGGCTTGGGTCTTGAGCTCTGCCTTTGCTCTACATAGCCTCCAACACTTTGAGGGCTGTTGACACAATTAGATCTGCAAGTGCTTAGCGCTTGGCCTAATTGCTTAAAAGCCACTTGAGGATCTAGCTGACCTAGAGTCAAGCCTCGTGTGGGCAGGAAAGGGAGGGTGGCCCTAAACATATTGCTGCACACCTTGGACCAACACTGGAGTGACGTTGGGGGAATGCCAAGAAGGGGGCTGGGTGGCCCTCAGGCAGATGGAGTCACTGTAATCTAGGTCTGTCCCCGGCCCTCCCATCAGGAAACCCACTCCTAACCTTTCCTTAGACCCCTTCTCATGCAAACCCAGCATCCTTCGGGTGGTTAGACAAGATGTGTCTGTAAGTAGCAGGGTTCAGAGCCGGAAAGGAGCCAGGCCAGCACGAAGCTTGTCATCTGGTACTGTCTTCACCTGGTGTTGTGGTGGTAGGGGACTTCTAGACATCGGAGTAAAATGGGAGCCCTGGTAAACACCAAGCAGGGATGACCTGGCAGACTTTCAAATTCCAGTTTATTGTTATTATTAGTTGTTTTGTTTTAGACAGGGACAAACCCCCTATGGGATTACAGGTCTGCAACAACTTACCAAGTTTGGGTTTGCTTCGCTTCTTTGTGTGTTTGCACCTTCTCATCCAGTTTCTTTGGTGCTGGGGACCAATCTAGAGCTATGTGCATGCTTGAAAAACATATAACATTAAATATATGTTTGGTGGTGGTGGAGGCTGGGCAAGTGCTCTACCACTGAGTTACATTCCTAGCCTTTGATGTTCTGAGACTAGGTCTCTCTAGCCCAGACTGACCTTGAATTGGGATCCTCTGCCTCTGTCTTCCAAGTGCTTTGGTTACAGATGTATGCTCCCATGCCCAGCTGGAAACACATGGTCATTTAAATTTTATTTATTTATTTATTTTCCTTTTTTTTAAGACAGGGTTTCTCTGTATTGCTTTGCAGCCTGTCCTGGAACTAGCTCTGAAGACTTAAATTTTTTAATTCTGTTTTTAATTCCGTGCATGCGTCTCTCTGTGTAGGGTATGCGCACGAGTGTGCAGGGGTTCTTAGAGGCCACAAGGGGGCATCAGATCCCCTGGAGCTGGAGTTACAGGCAATTGTGACTCACTCTATAGCAATAGTTAAGTGCTCTTAATTGCCGAGCCGTCTCTCAAATACTTTAAAAAGTCATTATTAATATTACATGTTTTTATTTTTGTGCTTGCCTGTGTGTGCACAGTACTCAAGTTTTGGGAGTAAGTTCTCTCCTTCTACCATACAGGTCCCCAGGATCCAACTCAGGCCATCAGCCTTGGCAGCAAATGCCTTTACCCACTGAGCCATCTTACCAGCCTGCAAACACATTTTTTAAAAGGGCTTTGATGCTGGTATAGACCAGGCCTGGAGGCAGGGACAAGAGTGGAGGCAAAGAGAGCACTTGGGAAGCTATTGTGATGGCCAGGTAAGGGGTACCAGTCCTGAGAAGCAGCCAGCTCTAGCTAACGTGGCCCAGCTCATCGGTCAGTGGGTGGGCTTTTGGCGAGGGGCAACTGCAGGAGGTTTGATGCTGAAGCTCTTGTTATAGGAGGATTTGTGCATTGATGATGTAGCTCAGACGGCAGAGAGCCCTGTGTTCCCAGCCACAGCACTGCAGAAACCAGGCAAAGGTGACAAATGCTTGTAATCCCAGCACTCAGGAGGTAGGGGTGGGAGGACCGAGGACCCAGGGTCATCCTAGGCTATACAAGACCTTGCCACCAAACAATGCAAAAGCTGCAGGCTAGAAGAAAGGAAGAGGCTAGAGGCTCAGGGGCTGTTTCTTTCCGCTGAGGCCTGGGTAGAACTCTCATCGTTAGAAAGGATACTCACCAGCCTACCAGAACAGGATAGTTTTATTTAAGTTTGTTAACTTGATTTATCACTTTTAAATATTTAGACATACGGAACATGAACCCCCATTTGTACTTTTGCCCCATCCAGGGATGAGTGGGAAATGTCTGAAGGCTGCAATCATGTCCTCTGTGTCTTGTTCACCCCACTCTGGGCCCCTGGGCCTGGGTAATTACCCTCAGTCTGGAGGAGAATCAGATCCCAGCTGGGCAGTAACAAATGTGTACTCTGTACACTTCGGGAAAGGCTAGACTCTCAGAGGTCCTTAGTACATGTGGCCTGGCCTGGGAGAGGATGGCAGCTGACCCTGGTCCCAAGGGGAAGGAGGGGCTTGAAGACATCATGGGTCGGGAAACCAGCTTAGCTCTCCGGGATTTGCTGTTACTCAGCTCCTGGCGTGTCTTGCCAATCAAGATGATGCGTATAACCTCATTGTCCCCTCTCAGTCGGCTGGGGGACACAGGGTCTGCATGCAAGGCCTTCTAGACAGCATTGATTATTGCTAGCTCATAAAATGGCCCATTGGAAAATTACATTCTGTTTATTTATGTGGTTCCCTCCTTCCCTATATGGGTCTGTGGGATTGAACTCAGGCTGTGGAGCCTGGCTGCAGATGCCTTTATTAGTGGGATCATCTCGAAGACCCCTGGGAGGAATATGTGAACCAAGGTAAGGGATAGGGCAGCCAGGGGGACAGTGTGGGAGTCTGCAGGACACCTGGCTTAGGAGAAGGACCAGGCGTTAAAGCTTAGGGTGGACTGCATGAGACACTGTGTCAGAACCAAAAGCTCTTGCTTGGGCCAGTGAGATGGCTCTGTCGGTGAAGGCGCTTGCTGCACACATCTGACTGAGTTTGATTTCCAGGTCCCATGTAAAGGTGGAAGGCAACAATGCCATACAGTTTTCCTCTGACCATCATGTGCACCCTGCACATCATCATCATCATCATCATCATTATCATCATCATCATCATCATCATAATAATAATAATAATAATTTAAACAATAAGAGCAGAGTATGGAGGTGCATGCCTTTAATCTCAGCTCTGTGCAGGCAGAGGCAGGAAGATCTCTGAGTTTGAGGCCACCCTGGTCTACAGAGTGAGTTCCACGACAGCCAGGTCCACACATGGAAACCCTGTCTTGAAAACCAATTTAAAAAAAAATGACAAAGTAAGTCCAGCTAAGGGATGTTTCCTTGCATTCTATGGATGTGGGAGAAGTTAATTGTGGTGCCATACTGTCCCAGGGCTGTGTGGCCTTCGTAACTTGCTCTGATCTGTTTCTTTATGTTCCATCCTGTCATCTCCAGGGACCGTGGCACAAGTCTCTCCTGATGATTCACTCTTTTCTTCCTTTTTTAAAAACATTTCTTTCTTTCTCATGTGTGTGTGTCATGTATGTTCAGTGTCCAGGCCAGAAGTGGGCACCCCTGCAGCTGTAAGCCAGTGGTTGCTGGGGACCCAATCCAGTCCTGAGGATCAACAGACCTCCAAGTCACTTCTCCAGCCGACCCCTTACTGACTCTTTGGTACTTTTGAAACAAGATATCATGCAGCTCAAGCTGGCCTTAAACAAACCATACAGCCTTGAATTTGTGCACACCCTCCTGCCTCTGCTTCCCGAGTGCCGAGAAAATCCGCCTGCACCACCATACCCTGCTCAGTTGATGCTGCAATTAAGCTCAAGGCTTCACACGTGCAAAGCATTCTCCCCAACAGCACCTTCCTCCCCAGCTTTTGGAAATAAGATTTCCACAAGCAGCCTGGGCAAGCCTCAAACTGAGATCCTCCTGCCTCAGACTTAAGGGGTAATAGGAGTAAGCCACCACACCAGAGCATGGTTTTGAGGGTGGAAAAAAGAGTCTACTCAAAGACCCATAGCAAAGCCGGGCATACAAGGAAAGCTACAAGATGGATGTTAAACACGGCTGGACCACAGTAGTCCTGGAGGTTGCCCAAATTTGGCTCTCATCCTTCTTGACGTTTGGCTTAGATTGAGGCCATGAAAATTCAGCTTTTAGCATCAGAGTGTGGCGGCACACATCTGTCATATCAGTGCTTGGGGTTGGGTTATCCTGGAGTTTTCATTAAGTATTATTTAGTGTGTGTGCGAACACGCGAGAGTTCCTGTGTGTACACATGTGAAGATGTCAGTTCACTCCTTCCCTGTTTACGTGGGTCACAGGAACTGAAGTCATGTCATTAGGCATGTATAGCAAGCACTTTTATTGGCTCAGCCATATTGCCAGTGGTCTCAGTTTTACTTATTCTGCTATGATAAAGCCCACAGCTAAAGGTAGCATGGTGAGGAAATAATTTGTTTCAGCTACGGTTTGCAGTCCATTATGGACAGAGTCAGGGCAGGAACCTGGAAACAGGAACTGAAGCAGAGGTGGAAGGCTACCTCCTGGCTCGTTCCCTACGGCTAACTCGGTTTCTTTTCTTTTCGATGTATTTATTTATTGTTTTGTTTTTATTCCTCTCTCATCTAGAACATCCCACCCCAGCTTGCCCCCTCCTCCCCGCCAAGATGTGCCCCCTTCTCTCTCTCCTCAGAAAAGAGAGACATCAACCAAACACCACATAATACACGGCTATAATACCAGGCACATGCCATCCCATCAAGGCTGGATGAGCCAGCCCAGGAGGAGGAAAAGGGTCCCCCATAAGTAGGCAGAAGAGTCGGTGACACCCCCTGCTCCCACTGCCAGGGATCCCATAGGAACACTAGGCTACTCAGGCATAGAGCAGCCATAACGTACATGCAGAGGATGTAGAAGAGCCTGTAGGCATCTGACCTAGGTCCTCAGTTCATTTCTTATAGAACCCAAGACCCAGCTCATTTCTTATAGAACCACCCTACCCAGGGGTGGCTTCACCCACAGTGGTCTGGACCCTCCCACATCAACCATCAATCAAGACTTGCCCACAAGCTAATCTGATAGGGGCATTTTCTTTGTTGAGGTTCCTTCTTTCCAAATGAACCCAGTCTATGTCAAGCTGACAAAAACCTACCCACTACACCAGCTTTACTTATTTATGTGAGTGGTGTGTGTGTGTGTCTGTGTGTGTGTGTGTGTGTGTGGTGTGTGTGGTGTGTGTGTGTGTGTGTGTGTGTGTGGTGTGTGTGTGTGTGTGTGTGGTGTGTGTGTGAGTGTGTGTGTCTGTGTGTGTGTGTCTGTGTGTGTGTCTGTGTGTGTGTCTGTGTGTGTGTGTGTATGTGTGTGCACGAGCACACACGTGCATCTGCACTGGACAACTTAAAGGAGTTAGTTCTACCATGTGGGTTTAGGGGATCAAACTCAGGTTGCCAGTCTTGGGTGTAAGTGCTTTTCTCTATGGAGTCATTTTGATGGCCCTCTTTTGTTTTGGGGGCCTAAACACTGGGCAGGGCCTAGTAACCCTGCTTCAGGCTCCTGCATGCTGCGATTACGGATGCTATCCATTGACAATCCTGGCAACCACACGACTTTGGAGGCTGTGTCAGGAAGAGTCTGAGTTCGAGACCAGCCCAAGCACCATCATGGAACCATATCTCAAAATGCAAGGAATGTGGCTGGATATATCAATGCATACCTAGAGGGTGAAGTCAAGAGAATCAGAAGTTCAAGACCAGCCACACAGCAAGCTTGAGGGTGCCCTGCTGAGGTGGTGGGAATAAAAATGGCCCCCATAGGCTCATCACTCAATGTCCGGAAGGGTTGGAAGGTGTGGCCTTGTTGGAGTAGGTGTGGCCTTGTTGGAGTAGGTGTGGCCTTGTTGGAGGAGCTGTCCTTGGGAGTTGGCTTTGAGGTTTAACGGGGCCACTCCAGGCTCAGGCTTCTCAGTCTTCCCATCAGGATGTAAAGCTCTCAGCTTGTCTGCTCTCCACCACACGAATGGACCAACTATCTGAAATCATAAATGAGCTCCCAAGTAAATGCTTTCTTTCTTTCTTTTTTTCTTTCTTTCTTTCTCTTCTTCTTCTTCTTCTCCTCCTCCTCCTCCTCCTCCTCTCCTCCTCCTCCTTCTTCTCCTTCTCCTTCTTCTCCTTCTTCTCCTTCTTCTCCTTCTCCTTCTCCTTCTTCTTCTTTTCTTTTTGTTTTTTTCTGGCACTTTCTCTGTACACCAGGTTGGCCTCAAATTCACAGAGGTCCGCCTGTCTGTGCCTCCCAAGTGCTGGGTTAAAGGTGTTTGTCACCACCACCAGCTGTAAATGTTTTCTTTTATCAGAGTGGCCTTAGTCATGGTGTTTCTTCACAGCAATAGAACAGTGTCTAAGACACCTTTATTACATAAGACCTTTCAAACAACCAAAGACAAACAAACAAACAGACAGACAGACAGACAGAAAGCCCAAAACTGAGAGGAGATGCAGCTTAGCGTTACAGTGTTTGCTGAGGATGTCTCAAACTCTACTTTGGTCCTTAGAACCACAAAAAATGGTAAGTAACCAAGAGTGATGGTGCACATCTTTAATGCCAGCACTCTGGAGGAGGCAGCCTGGTCTACATAGCAAGTTCCAGGACAGCCAGGATACATAGAGAGACTGTGTCTCAAAACACTAAAGTAAGGGAGACAGAGTGGTGGTTCAGTAGTTAAGAGCTTGAACTGCTCATGCAGATGCATGGGTTCTATTCCCACGAGGGGAGGGACCGGTTGTTAAGTGTGCTCGAAAGGTGTAACCCCAGCACTAGGGGTCTGGCATCATCTGGCCTCTTCAGCCATCTGCACTCACATAAAGAACAATTTCCTCCCCACCCCAACATAATTAAAACTAAAATAAATCTTAAAAAAGGATCAGTAACTCACCAATATGTATGCTCCTAAGGGTGATGTTGAGGTGTGTGTAGGGGGTACGGAGGGTTCAGTTATCTATCAGACACTCCCCAAGACCCATGTCCACACACTCAGCCTAAATAGCTTTCTTCTCTGCAGTCTTTCCTGGGTGGACTCCTAGCCACACCCCCTTCAGATGCCTGATTTTCCTCTCCACCCTGCTCCAAGCCCTCACCTTGCTCTGCCCCTCCCTCCCTGAAGTCCCCACCCTCCTGCCTGCCATAAATCTGAAACTCTGTGGGGGGGGGCAGGGGGGAAGCCTGGTAGAAACCTGCAGCAAAGCAAACCAACCTCAGCTAATGAAAACGGTGATAAATCTCTGTCTATCAGGTCTGTTGTAAGCACAAACATTGCCAAACAAGGGCGCAGCTGGCCTGCAGGCTCTCCTCTCTCCAGTGTGCAGAACTTTAAATGGGAATGGCTGCTCTATACATCTATTTACTGCTTGGATGCAGAGGGAGGGACAGAGCCCAGGGTTCTTAGCTAGGAATCGGGAAGGATGCCAGGATGTCCTCCATCCCCTGTATCTGAGCACAGCCTGGCTGGCCAGTCCCCAGCCTCCTCTGCCCCTGTCCTGGCAAGTTCTCTCTGAAATTGTCCACTGGGTACAGATATAGGGGACAAGAGTTAGCCCTGCCCCAGGTAACTGATATTCAAGTTTACACAGTGCAGCCCCGGTTTGCCCCAAATCATTCGCTCCTGGCCAATAGAATCATTTCTTGCTCTTTTCAAAGTTCTCTACCCCCCTGTCCAGAGCTTTTCATTCTTTCCACTCGCTACTCAGAAGCACCCTAAGCCCCAGCTGCCCCAGAAGTCTCCCCCCGCGGTCGCTATGGGCTTCCCTGGGTGACATCCCATTAACGCCAGCCACTTAAAGCACACTCAGGCCTTGGGAAACCAGTGCTGGGCAGTGGACAGCTTGGCCAGGCCTTACCACCCAGGCGAGTCTATGTCAGATTCCTCCTCTGGAAAAAGAAAACAGGGACAAGGGCTGGAGATATGGCTCAGCAGTTAAGGGCACTGCCTGTTCTCCCAAAGGTCCTGAGTTCAATTCCCAGCAACCACATGGTGGCCTACAACCATTTTGCAATGAAATCCAGTGCACTCTTCTGACCTGCAGACGTGCACTATAGCTATAGTAAATAAATAAATAAATAAATATTAAAAAATAAATAAAGGGTCAAGCAGGCTAGGTGAATGGCTTGGGGTTAAGACTCTGTTGCCTAGGCTGAGTTTGAGTCCCAGGGCTTATATGACAGTCTGGTCTTCATATGTGTGCTGCAGCTATCATATGTGTGCACGGGAGTACATTCATGTGAGGGTGCACACATTGTATGTATGTATGCATGTATATTTATATATTATGTATGTGTCTGTGTGTGGGTGTGTGTGCATGTGTTCAGGGCCCCCTTTGGGTCCTCTGGAGCTGGAGTTACAGGCTGATGCAAATGGCCTGTAGTGGGTGCTGAGAACTGAACCTAGGTCCTCTGGAAGAGCAGCAAGTGCTCTTAACCACTGAGCCATCTCCTCAGCTCCACACCATTTTTTAAAAGGAGAAAACTGCCACCTCTGGCCCAGCAAATGAGCACAGTCACAAGCTTCAGTGCACCAACTCTGCTTCTTGGTGCCAGCCTGTAGGTCCCCTCTGCTCCAAGATGTGTGTGCACACCCATAAACTAAAAATTAAATAAAATAAGAAAGAAAGGATGAACAGTAAGGAAGGAGGGGGAGAGAAGGATACAGTAAAGAAAGAGTCTATTTATTGTTTAGCTTTATTGAGGCAGGGTTTTACTATTGTAGCCCTGGCTGGCCTCGAACTCACAGAGATCCTTCTGCCTCACACTTCCAAGAGCTGAGGTTAAAGCTGTGTGCCACCCATGCCTAGCCTTGACCCTTTATTTCTGAGGTTACTATGCAATGAGATATGAAGGGCCACAGGCATCCGGATGGGGCCAGGGGACATGCCTTTTGGTCCTCCTGCCTGTGAGTTGCACCACCGTATCTGCCCGCTTTTCTGCAGTCGTTTTGTTTGTTCTTTTTGTTTCGAGGAGATTTTTTAATTTTATTTATTTTGACAAGGTCTCACTTTGTAGACCTGGCTGGTTTGGAACTCATTATGCAGACCAGGATGGTCTCAAACACAGAGACCCACCTGCCTCAGCCTTCCCAATGCTGTGTTAATATGTGTCACCACACCCAGAAGTTATGTATTTATTCTTCTCTCATCTTACATCCCAACTGAAGTGTGCCCTCCCTCCAGTCCCAGTCCCCTTCCCAAACCCAGACCCACTTCTCCTCTGGTCTCTTCAGAAAAGAGCATCTTCCTGGGGAGATCAATGGAACACAGCACAACCAGTTACAATAAGGCCAGGTAAGACCAGGCACAGCCCTCATATCAAGGCTGGACGAAACAACTGGTTTATTTATTTTTTAAGTAGAATCTCATACTATCGTCTGGGTGGCCAGGAGTTTATGAGTTTCCTGCCTCAGCCTCCTGAGTGCTGGATTGCAGGCCTCCGTCACCACGGCATATGCACAACCCTGGCTTTTCCTACCCTGTTCAGTCTAAGCAGGTCTGTGCCACTTGGTCTTTGTCAGTTTGACACAGCTCGGGTCATTTGGAAAGAGGGACTCTCAATTGAGGACATGCCTTCATAAGACCGGCCTGTGGTCAAGCCTGTGGGGTACAGCCTTGATTAATGGGAGGGACCAGCCTACCACGGGTGGTGCCACCCCTAGGCAGGTGGTCCTGGGTTGTATTAAAAGAAAACGGGGTGAGCAACCAGTGAACAGTGTCCCTTCCCGGCCCCCGCATCAGCTCCTGCCTCCAGGAGCCTGGGGACCTGCTCCAACTTCCTTCAGTGATAGACTGCGATGTGGAAATATAAGCTAAATAAACCCTTTCTTTGCCAAGTGGGTATCTTATCACAGCAATAGAAACCAGGAGAAGACCCAGGAGAACCTGATTCCTGCCACAGCCCCCTGTGGGGAGTAAGACTATGACCTAAGCAGAGATGACAGAAAGTCCTGACTTAACAGATGAGGCCCGGAGTGGCCAGCCAGATGTGTCACCTGGAATCACATAGCAAATTTAAATAAAGCTCAGCCACTAGGATCTGGACATGGTAACCCCTGCTTGTAATCCTAGGACCCAGGTGGCTGAGACAGAGGACTATGAGGTCAAGGCTAACTTGGGATACACAGCAAGTTCCAAGCTAGCTAGGCTATGTGGTGAGACTCTATCTCAAACAAACAAACAAACAAACAAACAACAAACAACAAACAAACAAACAACCTGAAACAAAAACAAAAGCAAAAAAAAAGAAAACAAAACTCAAAAAACCCAACCTGGGTCATGGGGAGGGTCTAGGTTTTCTTAGTTCTTGACCCAAACCTTCTTTAGCCCACAGATCATCTGGGTTGGGTCTGTAGCAGAGGCTGTCAGAGCCCCCCTAGTCATGCCATGCCCTAGGCCCGCTCCTCACTTCACTCACAGCTGGTTTAGGAGGTTGTCGGCAGCCCCAGAGCACTTCGTTCCAAGCAGCCTTCCTGCCATTTGCTGTCAGCAGTTTCCCAGTGGCTGTCTTTCCTAGTGCTTACACACTGTGTATATAGCCCAACGGATAGCCAGGAAGGACCAGGGATTTTAAAACCCAGGAACCCTCAATTTTCTGTTTTGTTTTTGAGACAGGGTCTTACCATGTAGACTCAAACTGAAACTCACTGTGTAGACCAGGCTGACCTTGAATTCACAGATCTGCCTGTGCCTCCATAGTATTGGGATTAAAGGTATGTGCCACCACCTATGACTACATTTTTTTGTTTTGTTTTTGTTTTAAAACAGGGTCTCTTGTAACTCAGGATGGCCCTGAACTGGCTTTGTAGCCCAGGATAGCCTTCAACTGGCTTTGTAGCCCAGGAGATTTCAAGTAGGTAGGATTACAGGTCTGTCCATTACTCCTGGTCTTAGGTACAGACACTTTCTTTCTTTCTTTCTTTCTTTCTTTCTTTCTTCTCTTTCTTTCTTTCTTTCTAAGATTTATTTATGTATACAGTGTTCTGTCTGCATGTATGTCAGCAGTTCAGATGAGAGCACCAGATCATAGATGGTTATACTCCACCACGTAGTTGCTGGGAATTGAACTCAGGTCCTTGGGAAGAAAAGCCAGTGTTCTTAACCTCTGAGCCATCTCTCTAGCCTGGTACAAAAGAGTTCTTGGAGTCCTAGAGGCTTAAGGAGGTGATTAGCTGGGTAAGAATATTTGCCTGTAAGCATGAACACCTGAGTTCAAATCCTTAGCACATGTACAAAATGCTGGGAGTAGCTGTATGTTCCTGTAATCCCAGATGGCATGTGTGGGTGGGGGATGGGGGCAGGGTCAGTGCGGCTTGTTGCTTGCCAGTCTAGCTCAAGTTTTAGTGAGAGAATAGAGCAAAGAGCGATAGAACAAGACACAGCAGGGATCTTGAGAAGATGGGAGAGCCTGCTCATATCCAGGGTAAGTCCTCCTCTGGTCTCTGCACATACAGGCATGATCTGAAGCACCAAGCACCCATTTATGCATACACCACACATATACTAAAAGGAAATACATGTCGAATGGAGTAGGTATATGTACATGCACACAAACTGTTCCCAGAGCTTCTGGCTTCAGAATTGTATGTAGATCTTCCAAGCATCAAATCTCCGTTTAAAATGAGGCCCACACCTTTAATCCCAGCATTCCAGAGGCAGATGTGGGCAGATCTCTGTGAGTCTGAGGCCAGCCAGGGCTACATAGTGAGACCCTGTCTCAAAGAGGTTGGGGGAGAATTTGAAGTCCAGAGTGGCTGACACAAGTCAGGCTGCAGCCCCAAGTGTCTGTCTGGTGGCTACACAAGCAGAACAGGCTGGCTCACCAGGAGCCTTACCTACAGCACACAGCAGAGTCTCCCTGTTTCTAAAGGCTAGGTGTAGCCGCTGGGGGAGTGGGATGGACCTGAAGTCTATCTCCATGGAGTACAAACACATAGACAAGAGGGAAGGAGCCAGGTCAAGCCCGACGAGGAAGAAGGCAGGAAGGACTGGGTCTCAGCCTTTCCAGCACTTGGGAGGCTGATGAAAAACTATGAGTTCGAGGCCAGCCTGGGCTACATAGAAGGACGTTGTCTTAGATCAACAAGACCAAATTAAGCTTGTGCATTCTAAAGCTTGTTTTTCTGATGTGAAAAATGGAAATGGAAGTCATGTTCTACAGAGTTAAGGATGTAGCTCAGGTGGTAGAATGGCTTCCTAGTGTGCAGAAAGTTCTGGTGCTAAATAAGCACAGCACAGTGGTGTGTGTGTGCCTGTCATCCCAGCATGTGCGAGGTAGAGGCAGGAGGTCAGAAGTTCAAGGCTGTTCTCACCTACATAGACAGTTTAAGGGAAGCCTGGCCTATATGAGACTCTGTTTTTTTGTAAAAGTAAATCATGCTGTAATATGGTGAACATTAAAGAAAGGACTAAGTGAGTGAAAACAGGTATATGTGTGTGTGTGTCTGTCTGTATGTGTGTATATACACACACACACACATTTGTATGAAAAAAAATGGTCATGGGATAAAGGCTCTCACCAGGAAAACCAGAAAACCTGAGTTCAACCCCAGGAACTCACATTAAAACAGAAGGAAAGAACAGATTCCACAAGGCTGTTCTCTGATGGCCACATACCTGATATGGTATGCCTACACATGCTGGAGGACACACACACACACACACACACACACACACACACACACACACACGTACAACGCACGCACCCACCAATAATAATAGTAATAAATAAAAGTGTGTGTGTGCGTGTGTGCGTGCGTGTGTGTGTGTGTGTGTGTGTGTGTGTGTGTGTGTGTGTTTTAAAGCCCTACAGAAATGCCAGTAGCAGTCACTGCAGCTGGGCCCTGGTAAATTACTGTCTTGCTCCTGGGAGGAAATTGCATACTCACTGGATGCCAATTACCCAATTTTAGACAACTGTGACATTCTTTGAGCCCTTGCAGCTGATATTGGGATTGTGAACCAGAGAGCAGGCTCAGTGGGTAACCTTGCTGCACAGGTATGAAGATTCCAGTTCAGATCCCTACACAACAGCTGGGCATTACACATCAACACACCTGGAAGCTGGAACTGGAGTTGAGGGGACGGTGGAGGCAGGAGGATCTCTGTGAGTTCTAGACCAGCCTGGTCTACAAGAGCTAGTTCCAGGACAGCCTCCAAAGCCACAGAGAAATGGTGTCTGCAAAAACCAAAAACCAAACCAAACCAACCAACAAACAAAAAAAAAAACCATGGTGCTGGAGAGATGGCTCAGAGGTTAAGAGCACTGGCTGCTCTTCCAGAGGTCTTGAGTTCAATTCCCAGCAGCCACATGGTGGCTCACAGCCATCTGTAGTGAGATCTGGTGTCCTATTCTGGCCTGCAGAACAGAACTCAGGGTACATATTTACAACCCATAGGGTGGGGGCTAGAGAGGTGGCTCAGTCTCGGCCACTGTCAAGAAGGCTGGTTGCTTTGCAGGGGATTCAGGCTCAGTTCCCAGTGCCCTCATGGCAGCCATCTGGAGCTCCAGTCCCAGGGGACCCCACAGCCTCTTCTGACCTCCACTGGCACCAGGAGTGAATGTGGCACACAGACATAGGTGCAGGCAAAACACCCAGTACATAAAATAAATTTAAAAAATAGAAAGGTGGAGAACAGGAAGACACTGACTTTGCCCTCTGGCCTCCATATACACATGCTCACATGCCAGACAGATACACATGAAAAAAAGATCCCGGGTTTAAATTTATCGAATGTGGAAACGCCTCACTAGGACATTATGAGGGTCTGGCCAGTGAATACAAACAGGGATATGTCATGCAAGTTACCGAACATACTGATCAAATAAGAAATCATCTACCTTGCTTCTCAAAGCTTCGTTTGTGTTGTTTTTGAGACGGGGGCCTCAGTGTTTCAGATTGGCTTGAAACTTGATGAAGAACGGTGACCTTGAACTCCTGATCTCTCTTGCCTCTGCCTCCCAAGTGCAGGCAATTGAACCCACAGCTTCTAGCAGGCTGGTCAAGGACTCAACCAACTGCGCTACAGGTCCAGCTCCAACAGTTTGTAAACTTTGGTTTATTGACTTCCGGTCTGTGTCTGCGCATCTTTTATCTTTACTAAAATGTCAACTGTGCTGGACAAGCATATGCCTATCATGCTTACAGTGTGCCCCACACAATGTGTAACCGATATTTACTCGGCGAATAATGGAAACTCAAAAGCATGTCTGCAAGGATTGGAAGGCTCACTGGCAACGTGAGAAAGGCTCCCCAGTTTGGACCACCCCCAAGGGGGACACGGAGCTGCGCCAAGAGCTCTGTTAGGGAGTTAGAGGGTTGGCCTCTGGTCCTCTTTGCCGCCCAACTGCACTGTCTTTCAGAGTGCTTCCCCAGAGCGTGGGAGACAAGAGTGCACAGGGCTTTCCCGGGTAGATGCTGGGAGCTCTTGCCAGATGGGGAGTGTGGGGATTTGGGAATAATTCAGCCACTTAATTAATGAAGAGGAAGGAGAAGATAAAGACAAGGAGGGACGCAATCCCGGAAGAAAAAAGTCACCCTGCTGGCCAGCTGCTCCAGCCGCTCCCTTCTCTGCATGCCCCGCCAGTTCCCGCCGCCGCCACTGACTTTCTGACTTCTTAACTTGTCAGCAAATCCCAGAGTTAAAAATGCACACGCATCCCGGCCAGCCGCCAGCAGGCCCGTCTGGCCGCGGCTCCAGATGTGGGGCCACCGAGCGGGCCGCCCGCCCCGCCGCGCAGACTAAACAATCGGCCTTGGCCGTGAGCGCAGCGCAATTCCAGATGCCGCGTCGCCCGCGCCCCGCGCTAATTGGGCCGCGGGCGCGAGGCTCTGTCAGCGCCAGCAAGGCCCTGCCCCGGGCGGCCTTGGCACGACGCCGGCCCACTGGGCTACCTAGGCGGGGTGGGGAGACTGAGTAAAATGGGGGGGGGGGATAGGGGGAGGAAGACTCAGGCAGGCAGGCAGGCAGGCAGGCAGACCACACACACACACACACACACACACACACACACACACACACAGAGGCAGAGAGAGAGAGAGAGCTAGGAGACACAGGGACAGACACAGGAAGGGTCAGAGACACCATCCTAAAAAAGATGTAGCTAAAGAGACTGGGAGGACCAGAAACCTAGGCAGAGGGGGACCCAGAGCTGAGGAGTCAGAGAAACCGGCAGAATGACCAGGATGGGCAGAAACGTGGCTGCAGCCAGCGGCCGACCTTGATTGGTGTCCTCTTGTTTTATGCTCATTCTCACTTTTCTAACATTTTCAGGGCCTGGCAAAGCCTGGGAGTGAGTCTGTCCAGCAACGCAGTGGCCTAGGCCTCGTCTGGCTGGTGAGAAGACTTGTCCCCACACAAACCTGAAAAGTGGATCTTTCACCCCTAAGCACGAGCTTGAGACACCGGTCCACCTTGGACAGTGCTGATAGACCCTCTGAGGCAGAGGGATGTCCCAAATGACTCCTGCTCAGTACCCCTTGGGCAGCCAGCCCACTGGCATCCCTGTCTTATGTGCTGGGGAGGGAGCCAGTGCACCGGTTCAGGGTTGGAGAATGACCCGCTCCCGGAGGCCCAGGGCAGGGAAGCCCAGTGGGAACCACCCGTGGGAGCCAGAGCCAGCGTTCTGCCCCAGCTGAAGGCCCTGGCAGCCCAGGGGGCGAGCGCCAAGGGCAGTGCGGCGGCCGGGGCGGCTCTCAGAGGCCCCTCTCTGACAATCTTTCCTTTGTTTGTTTTCTTAAATCTGGGAGGCCCGAATTCCTGCCGGATTCCGTAGGTTTCACTCAGGAAGGAGGCGCCCCCATCCCCCTCACTCTGGGCCGGGGCTGAGCCCGGGGAATGGCAGGTTCTTCCCGGAGGAAGGAGGCAGGCAGGCCCGCGGCCGGGGCAGGACAAATCCCGGGCGCCCTGCCCGCGCGTGCCACCACGCAGGGAACATTTCATGGGGTGGGGAAAGCAAGATCGCTTAAGCCACACACACACACACACACACACACACACACACACACACACAGACACAGACACACACACACACACACACACACACACACACACACACACACACACGAACGTTGCTCCATCCCAGACCCATTATACAGCCTTCCACCTTCTCCCCCTCCCTCCCACCCTTTCTCTCTCTTCCTCCTCCCCCCAATTTTGGTCTCCAAACTTGAGTCTCATTAATTTCCAAAAAAAATTTCCCCCAATAAAAGGCAAACATGGAAAGAAAAACAAACTATTAGAAAACAGAGGAGGGCGGAAATGTTATTTAAAAGGTTACCAGACCACATCATTTTCCAGTGATATTATATACTCCCAGCAGTATCCAAAATATATATGGGATCTGGGCCAAGAATGAAAAAAAAAAAAAAAAAAAAAACATAAAAACCCCTCACTTAGACACAACATCTGGACCGGAGAGCGAACAAACCCTCCATTTATCACACTTAATCCTCCATAGAAGCAATCGACGGCTGACTTCTGTTTTGCTAATTTAGCTGCTTTCAAGAGCCCGCCCAGTCCAGACTGGGAATTCGGTGTCACTTGTGGAGCGCCCAGCCCTGCCCTGCCCCCAACCGTGTCAGCTCCCTCGCAGAGGGGAGGGGGAAGGGCCGTTAGAGAAGAACGTCATTTTATAAATCCTCTTCACTCCCGCCCACTCAGGTCAGTGAAATAAATCCTCGCGTCTGCCTTGCTTTGTGCTATCCCTCAGCACCCGGACACCCACTTCCTCGCGCGCCACACCCCTGCCTCTCCTGCGCAGGCTCGGCGGAGCAATGGCAAGGCCGTGTAAAAGCCAGCCTGGTCAGCTCGGCACGCATCCAAGCGTTGCCAGCCGCCTACCTGGCAGTGCCTGCTGGCCTGGCAGCTGGACCCTTGGGCCAGCTGGGAGAGGGCAGGGGAGGGCCGTGCGCCTGGAGGTGGGGGCCTCTGTTCCCTGGAAGCGAACGAGAGGCAGGGGGTCTTGGGGTGGCTGCCCTGGGTCTGCAGCTGGGTGCAGAGACAAAGGGAACTTTGGGGAGGGCCAGCCAGAGGGAGAATAAATCAGTGCGAGTGTATCATTTGGGGATTAGTCAATGACTCGCTGGGACCCTGGCCCAGTGGGACTGGTGCCAGGGGCAGGGCTGGCCTCAGCGCAGACCTTCCTTCCTCAGTAACCTCTCTCCCCTAAGGCCTCCTGGATCTTTCCCGCTCTTCCCATCCACTTCCCAACCTGTGTAGACTCAAGTTCGGAGCCCGAGACAAAGCCTTTGGTGTTCCCTCCCTCGGCAGCTGGAAGCCTAGAGCCGCGAGAGCGGCTGGCTGCTGTGAGGGGTCAGAGGGAGCAGGTCCTGCTGTCCAGAGCGCCCAGCTCGGTCCTCAGCACTCAGACAGCTCCCAACCACCCGTAACTCCAAGGGATCGACGCCCTCTTCTGGCCTCTGGGGGCACCTGCACTCATATGCGCATATCCATAATTAAAAATAAGTCTTTAAAAAGAGAGAGAGATGGGGGACTAGGCAAGATAGAAAGCCACCAAACCTTGCCTTGAAGTGATACCAGGCACACGGCTGTGAATGTGGCGACACCGCGGTGAATGTGGCCGTAGGCCTTCCCCTGCCACCTGTCTTGAGCAGGAGTGATGGATGCCCTACTAATTGTGACATCTCTGGAAGACGAACAAGGTGGGACCCTTGAAGTCCCCAGGTCTTCTGGCCCAGGCCTCCCATTCTATGACCTTAGACCTCCTGTGTGTCAAGATGTACTGCCCCTCTGGGCCTTGAACTCCTGACAGGTAAAATGAGCATCGGCTGTGCGTCTGCCTCTCCCTGATGCCCCCGCCCACCCCCAACCCCTCATCTCCCTTTGGGGTTTCTGTTCTTCCCTAATTCTCTCATGAGGACAAACAGCACCCTGAAGGCCCACACTGCCGTGTATCCATGCACACAGCCTGGCCTAAGGAGCTGGCCCTCTCCATCTGCCATCTTACAGGAGGGTCTGTCTCCAAAGGCCTTCCTGGTGCCCTGACCTCTGACCTTTGATCTCTGGGACAGTAAGAGAATGGCATACCAGCTGGGCCAAGAGAGTGCCTTATATGGGTTTTCTGTCCCAAGGGAGCAGTGGACTCTATCTTCTCACGCTCCCCATCCCAGGTTCAGGCAAGGGGACAAGAAAGGGAACCCTCTCTCGAAGCCGGCCACCGCCCCCTTTACAATGCCACCTGCAGTCCAGAAGCCCAGATGCCTGCAGGTTGTGACCATGACCAGTTTGCCCTTTATTCCCATCAGCCACGACAGGAGAGCCTATTGGGCAGCTTGTTGGAGGAGAGAGGCCGAGGGTGTCCTCAAGGACGTGCAGATAGCAAGTCTGGGGCTCCCGGCGGGCGGGCAGGCGGGCACAGTGCTTGGGAGTGCGTGTGTGCGTGCGTGCGTGTGTGTGCGTGCGTGCGTGCGTGCGCGTGCGTGCGTGCGTGCGTGTGTGTGTGTGTGTGTGTGTGTGTGTGTGTGTGTGTGTGTGTGCCTGGTTGGACTGGTTCCTGGGGGCAGGTAAACAGAATGCTGAGTGCTGGGTGTGGTGGAGGGGGAGGGGACCCGAGGCCACAATAGGCTATTGTGTTTAGGAGTCACCTTCAGCCCTCTATTCCCGCACCTTCAGCTGGGCTGAACAAATATCAAGACATATGGAAGGTGCAGTCATAAACAAAGGCTGTGGGGAAGGTGACAGCCACCTGGACTTGGACCCTTCTGCCCGGAAACAGACCACAACAGACCAAGCCTGTGCTGGGGGCCGAATGGCGCAGCCAGGAGGAGACAAGAGGTGCATTTGGCTTCTGCTGTGTGTTGACCAGGCTCTTACTGAGTAGGTGACAAAGTCCTGGCCTCATTCCAGCTACCCGACAGCTATATCTGTCCTCGCCCTCAGTGTTCACCTCTGCACAATGGGATGATAGTGCAGAACGACCCTCCCCTTTTGAGCTCATGGTGTGTGAAGTACCGGACAGAGCAGAGCCCCCATGACCTCGCTTTTGTGTATTTAGTTATGAATCCTCTTTGCCTGACGGGGCAGAGGTGAGCAAAACCAGTCTCTTGTGATGGATGACAGGGACACCCAGGACAGGACACCTTTCACGCCTTTGTTTGATTTTTCTTTATTTCCATCTTTCTTTTTATTTTATTTTCCAAGACAGGGTTTCTCTGTGCAACAGTCTTAGCTGCCTTGGAACTCATTTTGTAGACGGGGCTGACTTCGAACTCACAGAGATCCACCTGCCTTTGCTTCCTGAGCGCTGGGAGTTTATTTTGTCATTTTTATCTCTTAGGACTTTGAAACTCTAGCTTCCAAAAACGAGCAAGATGTGGGGACTAGAGCGATGGCTCTGCAGCTAAGAGCACTGGCTACAGTGGACTCAGGCTCACTTCTGGGTATCTGGATGGTAGCTTACAGCCACTGCTCATGCCATCGCCAGGGAATCTGATGCCCTCTTCCGGCCTCTGTGGATACTGCTTGCACACAGCGCACACACATGCGTGCAGGCACTAACACGTACACTTTTTTTTTCTAATGAGCAAGGTTGTGGGTTGTGTTTCTGCCTGTAGGAACCTCCTAGTGTGGAGGTCCTGAACACACACACACACACACGGACACACGGACACACGGACACACGGACACACGGACACACACACACACACACACACACACGGACACACGGACACACACACACAGACACACACACAGACACACAGAGCTACACACACACATGACACACACACACTCACACACACACGGACACACACACATACACATACACACACACAGACACCACACACACACTCACACACACACACCAGCATCAGTATACCATAAAGTCAATCTTTATTCAGTACTTACTGTGAATTGGGAATAATTTCAAACACTTTATTCTTTTAAACATTTTTATTATTTATGTGTGTGAGCATGTGTATGTATGGTTTGTGCAGGCATGCAGAGGCCAGATGTGTGGGATCCCCTGGAGATGAAGTTACAGCAGTTGTGAGCTTCCAGATGTGGTGCTGGGAACCAAACAGGTCTCCAAGAGAAGTGTGCACTCTTAACCAGCGAGCCATCTCTCTACCCCGGTTTCAGTCTCTTCATGATCGTTCATTCAGCTAACCCCTTTCCGTTCTTAGAGGAAGAAACTGAAGGTCAGACAGAGAAGGTAAATACTTTGCCTGAAGTCACATGGCTACTGACAGTGCCAGGACTGGCCCTGCCTGCTGCAGCTGGGGCTCTCGGGGCCCAGTGTACAGCATGAGCCTGAGCTAAGCAGGGTAGAAGGGTAGGAAGAGAAGGTCAGGTGAGGCTCTGAGCAAGCAGAGAAGTACAGGATGAGCTGCTCCCCGGCTTCCCCAGCACAGGACAGGGTGAAACTGGTTCCACTCAAAGCTGGATGGTTCTGCACCTCTTAGAAATGGGGGGCAGGAGCCAGGGGCCAGACCTAGCCATATGAGCCCATAATGACTGTTATTCTTCTGTCTGGAGGAACCAGAGTTTGAGGCCTGCCTCAGCAATTTAGTGAGACCCTGTCTCCACGTAAAAAGCAAAAAGAGGGTTGGGAATGTAGCCTAAGCATGTATGGGACCCTAACTTCTATCCTAGTTCTTAAAGCTATGGCAGGAAGGTTGCTGAAGCTTGGAGGCTATCTTGGGCTATGTAGTAGATTTCAGGCTAGCCTGAGGTACAGTGTATTCTCTTCAAAACGCACAGCCCCGCCTCAAGGCAGCAAGCAGAGTGGTCTTCCATTCCAGATGATGGAGGGCCAGTTAGGACAGGTCTTAAGTCTGTCTATCTGTCTGAGGTCCTTTCCAGCCCAAAGCTTGCCGTAGAGAGCCTCAGGAGGTCACAGCAGCTGACATCTGCCCCAAGGTAATTTTTATCTTCCGACCCCCAAAGCCTGTTGGTCTCTTGACCCCTCTCTTGTCTCGAATGTACCAGGAGCCAGGTGATATAAAATAGGAATGAGTATGTGGGGGTCCATGTTCACAGAGCAATCGATCAAGATAACCCACATTGAAGGAGAAGGAAGGTGACTATTAGTAATGGTGCCAGAACATCAAATAATCAGAAAGGATGGCATGTGCGTGCGTGCGCGTGCGCATGCCTGCATGCTGTGGTATGCATATGGCTATCAGAAGACAAGTCGTGGGAGTCAGTTTTCTCCTTCCACTTGGAAGGACTAGAACCCAGGTCTTTAGGCTTGGCAGCAAGCACCTTTACCAGCTGAGCCATCTTGCTGACTTTTGTTTTGCTTTTCTCTTACTGAAGCTGAGTCTCCCCTAGCTGCAGAGAAAGGCGGTCAGAGCTTCTCTGATCCCAGGAGAGCAGGGAGAGATGGGAGTGGGGCTAAACTCATGTCTCAAAGCAAAGATTTTTACCAGGCCTGGTGCCCCAGAGCAACAGACTTACTGGATGACTCCTATTGTCCTAGCTTGGCATCTGCCTCCAGGGCAAAGCAGATGGCTGGTGCTGATTGGCTGGGCCCACTCTGAGTAGGCAGATCCGAGGAGTCATGATTGGCAGCCATACAGAATGTATAGATGGAATGGAAGGGCAGTCATTATGTGAGGGGAGAAAGTATAGGTATCAAAATCCGACCGGGACCCTGGGTAGCATCAACAAGCACCACACACGGAGGCAAGAGAAGGGACAGTGCAATCCCAAACACACCGCAATTCATTGTAAAAACTGTGTCTGCGTGCATGCGTGTGTGCGCGCGTGTGTGTGCGCGTGTGCATCCATGCGTGTATGCATGCATGTGCGCGTATGTGTATGTGTGTGTGCGCATGTGTGCGTGCATTCGTGCGTGCGTGCGTCGGTGTGTGTGTGTGTGTGTGTGTGTGTGTGTGTGTGTGTGTGCGCGTGTGTACACAAGAGACCTTTGTTCAGTGCTCATAGAAACCGGAAGAGGGCAACAGAGTTTCAGAACTTAGCTACAGCGGTTTAGTTGTGAGTAGGTAGCTGTGTGGGTGCTGGGGACCAAACCTTGTAATAACAGCAAGCTCCTTTAATCACTGAGCCATTTCAGACTTCAGACGTGCTGTGTGGCTGGGGGTAACCTTCAGCTGATCTGCGTTTTAGGAGTATATCACCAGTGGCTGGGCCAGTGGTGGCACACAACTTTAATCCCAGCCCTCAGGCGACAGAGGACAGCCAGGAATGTTACAGAGAGGACCTGTCTCAAAAATAAAATAAAATAAAATAAGTAAGATAAACTTCTTTAAGTTAAATGGTATTTTAAAAATATAGAGGGTTTTATTGTTTTAGGTTTTTTTGGTTTGTTTGTTTGCTTGCTTCTTATTTTCAAGCCTGGATATCTTGGAATTCACTCTGTAGACCAGGCTGGCCTTGAACTTGGAGATCTGCCTGCCTTTGCCTCCCAAGTGCTGGGATTAAAGAAGTGAGTCACCATTGCCCAGTAATATATTTTTAGTTTATAAAGTACCTGAAAATTTTATTTGAAAATTTAAGGTTCATAGGCTTCTAAGTTTAATATAAGGTACAGGAGCTGGAAAGATGGCTCAGTGGTTTAAAGTATTTGCTGCACTTGCAGAGGACGTGGGTTGGAGTCCCAGCACCCACATGGTGACTCACAACCAGGGCACCCAACGGCCTGCCCTTCCCTGGCTGATTCTGCATGTACACGGTGCACATAAACACATACAAGCACATGCATGTAACATCAATTAATTTAGGATGTAAGCTACAAAGGCTCCGAACAGCTCAGTGGTAGAGTGCTTACCTGGGCGGAATGTCAGATCCTCAGCATTGCACAAACATTTATACACACACTTGTACATGAGTGTAAAATCACACACATATAGCACACAAATGCACACATGTGTGAAACACTGAGAGTTTAGCTGGGTGTGACAGCCTGTGGCTGTAATGCCAATACTAAGAAGTCTCAGGCAAGGGGTCGTAACTGAAGCAGCTTAGGCGACCTGGTAAGACCCTGTCTCAAAACTAAAACACAGTCAGGAATGGTGGCTCGTGTGTTTCATCTCAGTCCTCAGAAGGCAGAAGCAGGCGGATCTCCAAGTTTGAGGCCAGCCTGGTCTACAGAGCGAGTTCTAGGGCAGCCAGAATTAAAGAGTGAGGTCCTGTCTAAATAAGGGCTAGCAGGATGGCTCAGTGGGTAGAGGTGTGTGACTCCTGACCCACATGAGGAGGGATGGTTCCATAAAGTTGCTTCCCATTTTCACACATGTAGAGAATTATGTGATTGTGTGCTCTCTCCACCTCGAATATTCACATTAATAAACAATTTTAAATTGAAATAAATAGAATGAATTAATAAATGGCATAAGAGATAGGGTAAGAACTTATTCATCCATCCATTCACTCACATAATCCCTAAAACAGCCCTTGGTTGTGACTACATCTTCTTCCCATTTTAGAGATGAGAAACTGAGGCTTACAGGATCAGAAAACTTATCCCATGTAAATATGGAGTCCTTTGACAGCTGCCAATCAGAACAAATCTCCCACTTTCCATTTTCTCTGGAGGGCCTGGGGTACAGCGATATTCCCAGAAATAAAGCCAAGATGGGGGTCCACTAGAGGGAGAAAGGGTTGATTATCAAAGCCGAAGAGTGTGGTTGGGGGAGAGGGAAAGGAGGCTTGGGGGCTGAGGTCACCCGGAAGTTCACGGGCCATGGGACCTGAGAGCCTGATTTGGTGGTCCAGTGCTTCTGGAGGTATCTGGGGAGGGGGTGCAAGAGTCAGAGCCTTCAAGTTGTCTTTAAGCTGGGCTGGGGGTGTTTAATATTAATAGTAATGACTGTGGCGGGAAGATAATAGGCCTTAGTCAGATCAGAAGGGTAAGCGCTTATCATGGCTGCCGAGACAAGGCTTTCACCTGCTCCCTTAATACCCCTCTTTCATTCCCCCACCCACCCCTCCCACCAGCCCAGAACAAAAGCGGTATTATAGGCCAGGGTGTTTTCAGGCTGCAGCCCCTGAGCCCTCCCCCTCCTCCTCTGCCCTACCCCCCCCATCCCCAGTGTGAATGAAGCTTTTTCCTCCCGCAGGAGATTAGCTCCCTTTGACAAGGCAGTGAACTTTGGGAGGGGTAAGTGGGGGTCTCCAGAGAGCAGCCATGATGAACTGAGTGAATGCTGCCAGGAAGAGGCTCGGAGAGAACTCTAAAGACAGATAGATATACGAAGCCCTGAGTAGACAGACAGAGGCCGAAAGAGCGTCACAGTGGGCCTTGAGACACACACACACACACACACACACACACACACACACACACACACACACCACACGCACACATGTGTACATGCATCCACACACACACCACACATACAAACACATGGACACACACATACACCTACATGCACACATCAGAATGTTGTGCAGTGAGAGAAGCAACATGCAGGGAGACACAGACAAACACAAAGCAGAGCAAGAGAGAAAAGTCCTATACACACCCCTGCCCTAAACAGATGAGCCCAAAGAGAGACAAAAGCAGACATCACCAGAAATGAGGAGGAACAGAAGAGTTAAGGACAAGATACCCAAGAGACCACACACGGGCAAGAGTAAAGAAGAAGGGAGCAGAAGCAGCTGGGGTGACACAGAAGGAAACAGGACACAAAGGACAGGTGGAAGGAACTTTGCAGGAAAGCTCCGGGCCTGCCCCTGACCTCCCAGGCTCTACCTCTGTGGACTCTGGCCTCGGTCCTCATAGAACCAGGCTCTGGAATGGTGACCGCATGGCTCTGGGGACTGAGGTGTAAAGAGGACTTAGGCCAGATTGGGGAACTGTCCCAGAGCATGTCAGAAGAGAGGATGCCATGGCGAATTGTGTGTTACTTGGCGAAGTGGCCTCCTGTGGGGACACTGTCGAATGGGCATAAGCAGGCGCCTTGTGACATGCAGGGGTCTGGGCTCTAGGAATCCCCTTTGGAGATTTACACATGAAGAAGATATGGTGGTGAGGGGAGGCACTCAGTTGCTAGAATGATTGCCTTGGGCTCAGTTCCCAGCACTGTGTAAAACTGGGCATGATTAATAACCTCAGCCCTTGTGAGGTGAAGTCAGGGAATTTGAGTGAGAATATCCCCATAGGCTCACGTATTTGAGTTCCCAGTTAATGGCACTGTTTGTGGAGGTTCAGGAGGTGTGGCCTTCCTGGAGGAAGAACATGGGGGGGAGGCTTTGAGAGTCAAAAAGCTTGGGCAGATTTTAGTTACTTCTCTCTGCTTCGTGATCGCTGCCCCAAACATGAGCTCTCAGCATCCTTCCCCAGCCACCATGCCTGGGCTTGCTGCCCAACTTCCTCCCCATGCTGGACCCTTACCTCCACCCCCCCTCAACCATCAGCCAAGCAAACTCTTCTTTCTTTACATTATGGTAGTCACAACAGAAAAGTAATTAACACTAAGGGTCATAAGTTCAAGGTCGTCCTTTGCTACATACAGTGTTTGAAGACAGATTGGGGTATATGAGCACTAGCCGCTCTTTTGGAGGACCAGGGTTCAATTCCCAGCACCCACATGATGGCTCACATCTGTAACTCAGTTCTAGGGGACCCGACACCCTCACGCAGACACACAGGCTGGCAAAACACCAATGCATATAAAATAAAAATAAATGATAAAAGCTGCAACAAGTAACAATAGCAAAAGACTCCTTACTGTTTGTGGCTGGATGTGGAGAAGAAACAACACCCATTTCGGCAAGTAAGGTCCCCACCCTTGTCCCTATGCCCAAATGTCTCAATGAAGTTAGGTGCAAATCCCAACCTCACTACTGGCTGATGTCAGGTAGGGGACCTATTACATCTCACTGTGCTTTTCCATCTGTAGAGTGGGACTAGCCACAGCATTTCCCTTGAGGATAATTTCAAAACTCACATTGTGGTAAGGAGCTTGGGACCATTGAGAACCGAAGAACGTTTTAGTTTGAGGCCCTATTCCAAAGTGTTTTTCACGTATAATTATATTTTAGAGCACCCTTCCGTTCACAGACCATTCAGTACACACTAGGGCCATGGTTGGAATGGACAGTTGGGGCTCACTCCCCAGCACTGATCCTCTCCTGGTCTGTAAGCCATGCGGTCCCAGCTCCACAGTTCAGAAGGGATGCCCAGCCTTTTGGGGGAGAGCTCATTTTTAGGCCTCTTCAGAGACTGAGTGTATTGCTGGTGGAGAGCAGACGAGGCAGTGACGGGCTGGAACATGACCAAAAGTTGGCATCTAGGAGGAAATCCTCATTTGCCAATCTCCATGCTGTCCATGTTCCCTCCACTGGGGACTGTGAGCTACCAATGTGACATTTGCTAGTCTTGGGGCTAGAAAATGATGCCTATTATGTGACTGGCAAGCCCACATCACACAAATGGGCTCACTTAGTGAGGTCTGTGATGGGAGATGTCATTCTGTAAACATGTCTCTCGTATTGGTTAATGAATAAAGCGCTGTTGGCCAATAGGAAAGCAAGATTGGCGGGACGAGGAGACAAAGAAGATTAGGAAAGTAGTAGGAAGGAGATTCTACATGTAAGACCGAGAGAGCAGAATGCCAGGCCCTCTCTCCAGTAAGATGAGACCACATGGAAATACTTAGATTAATAAATATGGGTTAATATTTAAGACAGAGCTAGCTGATAAGAAACTAGTAACAGGCCAACAGCTTTATATCTAATACAGTGTCTCTGTGTGTTTGGGGCTGGCAGGGCTCTGGGACCAGGCCGGTGGGAAAACCGCTCTTAACAGGTCTGTCTGTAAATTCCCTTTTTACCTTGGAGCTTCCAGCCTCATCCAGGAGGAAGGAGGGCATAATGGTGCCAAGGCTGGTACTGAATGTCGGGTTCTCACCAGCATACGCACAAGTGCCAGCTAAGAAGCTCAGATGTGGAAGTAAGCACCTCTTACAATTCTAGCTCTTGGGAGATAGATTAGGAGGAGTTTAAGGCCAGCCTGGACTACTTGGGACTCTAATCTCAAAATCTCGACCCAAGAAACTCAAGCAACAATAATAAGAAGCTAAAAAAGAAAGAAAGGAAGGAAGGAAGGAAGGAGGAAGGAAGGAAGGAAGGAAGGAAGGAAGGAAGGAAGGAAGGAAGGAAAATAGGGAAGAGCTCCCGGGAAGCAGAGGCAGGGAACTCCTGAAGTTTGAGGCCAGCCTGGTCTATACAGTGAGTTCCAGGCCATCATGAGCAACATGGACTATCTTTTTATTTTTTTTTTTTCTTTTTTCTTCAAGACAGGGTTTCTCTGTGGCTTTGGAGGCTGTCCTGGAACTAGCTCTTGTAGACCAGGCTGGCTTCAAACTCACAGAGCTCCACCTGCCTCTGCCTCCCAAGTGTTGGGATTAAAGGTGTGTGCCATCAACGCCCTACCAGCATGAGGCTATCTTAAAGGTGGGAAGGTGACATAGCGTTGGCTCAGTGGAAAAAGGTGCTTGTGGCACAACTCTGATGACCTGAGTTCCATCCTTGGAACCTACATAAAGTGGAATGACAGAATTGATCCTCAACATTGCCTTCTGCTGTGCACATGTGTGCCCAGCACGCATGTTCACCCACTTCCTATCATTATATATATATTATATATACTATATCACACACACACACACACACACACACACACACACACACACACGTTTTTTGAGACAGGATTTCTCAGTAGCTATGGAGCCAGTCCTGGAACTGGCTCTGTAGACCCGTCAGGCAGAGAGAGATCCAAGTGCCTCTGCCTTCTGAGTATTAAGATTCAAGGACTGTGCCATCATGGCCTGGCATAAATATTTTTGAGACAGGGTTTCACTATGTAACACTGACTGGTCTAGAAGTCGCTACATAGACCAGGCTGGCCTGGAACTTATAGATACCCTCCTGCCTCTGCCTCCTGAGTGCTGGGATTAAAGGTGTGCAGAGCAATTCTTGCTGCAGAGGGCTGGGTATGGTTGTGGGAGGAGAGAGGTCAGCCTGAATAACTGGGAGGCTGGACTTCCTTCCTGAGTGAACAAGAAGAGTGCAGAAGAGCATACCTGGGACAGACTAGAAGAGGGAGGTGGTTGGTTACTAGTTCCCGTGAGCACTAGGGACTATGGTCACCAGGGACATCAGTGAGGTTGAGCCTGTGTATGTCTCAAATGGTGAGCCATGGGAGTTGGCACTGATTGTGGCTGTGACAGAAAAGACCAGAGAAATGATTCAGTGAGTACAATGCTCACTTACTGTGCATAAACGCCTGGCTTGGATTCCCAGCATGATATAAACCAGGCATGACAGTGCATGCCTGTTCTCTCAGCACTTAGGTGGAGCAGGCCATCCTCTGCTACAGAGTAGGCTTGAGGCTGGGCTCGGATCCATGATATCCTGCCCCCCCCAAGAAAATAGCATCACAACAAACCATTTAAATGTGATTTGTCTTGGTGGCTAAGGTTATGGTTTCTCCACTCCTGTTAAGTATCTTGCTGGGGTCAAGGCCCCGCCTGTTCCCAATGTCCATGACCCTCCATACAGACTTAATCTTACAGAGACATGAGCTGAGGAGAGACTGCTCAGTGGGGGCCTCCTGGAAGGAAATGTGGAAGATGCTGCCTATGTGGGCACGCTGCCGGTTGACCAGAAGTTCCAGGAGAGTGCACACCCACCAGCCCCAGCCCACCTGCCCATGATGGATGACAGCTGTCTGCTACTTTGTTAGACTCACGCCAAGGTTCAGCCCTGGATTTGCAAACAGCTTAATAAGCATTTGGAAAGGACAGGGAGCAGAAGCCTGGATTTCAAGGGGGTTACCCAGACCCAGACAGGAAGTAGCTTTTGCCCTGAATGAGCTCCCAATGGGTGGAGGAGGGAGGATTTGGTTTCACAGGGACACTTGTGGTCCAGAGGTGAGGACCTTTGCTGCAAGCCTTCTCTGGCACCTCTGGTCCCACACCAGGGAATGTCCTGGTCACTGCTGGGCAAAGCAGGACACAGTCAGGCTAAGGGAGAATGGATGACAAGAGTTTGTCCCTGTTATCTTGGGGTTCTGAACTGAAGAGGGCAGAGGACACAAAACAGCTCTACCCTCCCAACTGCTGCCTCCATGTCTCACATCTGTGCGTGCGTGCGTGTGTACTCATGTGCACGTTCGGGCCAAGGCCAGAGGTCCACCTCAGGAGTCTGCCTCAGTGAATTTCCAGCTTACTTTGCAAGGCAGGATCTTTCAGCTAGGCTAGACTGGACAGCCAGCACACACTTATGCAGCAATCAGTTCATCCAGTAAGAAAGAAGGAAAAGCAGGAGTTTTGGGTCAGGTCCTTTCTAAGATTAATCAGTGGCTTATGTAGCCCAAGCTGGCCTTGAACTTGCTATGTAGCCAAGACTAGCTTCAAGTTCCCAGTCCTCCTGTCTCAGCTTCCCAGTGCTGATATTACCAGTGCATGATGCTGAGTCTGATTCCTTCTAACAATTCAGTATCTTTTATGGCTGGGAGATGGCTCAGTTTGTAAGATTCTTGCCACATAAAAACCAGGCCTAGAGTGTGATCTGTAACACTGTAATAAAAAGCTAAGTGGTGGTGCACACTTGTAACTTCAGGACTACGATTCCTGGGCCCCACCAGCCAGTCAGTCCAGATAAACCAAACGGGTATAGTCCAGATCCTAGGGAGAAACCCTGTCTGAAAAACAAACAGAGAGCAAGGTGGAGGGGTCCAGCGAGATTGCTCAGGCAGTGAAGGTGCTGGCTGTCAAGCCTGATGATCTGAGTCCCACTCTCAGAACTTGAGAAAGATGGAAGCAGAGACCGGACTCCACAAAGATGTTTCCTGCCCTCCATGTGCTCCCACCGCATACACACAGACACAATAACAATATAAAAAATAAACCGGCCGGGTGGAAGAAAGTCTGAGGCTGACCTCCGGCTGGCATGAGCCCCCCCCCCCCATAACACACCTATACACACAAGAATTTAGTCCTCTGACAGCTTAGTGTGGTTTACGGATTTACACTGCCTGGGAAGCTCCTGGGACCAACACTCTCCGGATGGGCAAGTAGATGGTCTGGGTCTCTCTTGCTCCGCCAGTTAAATGGGAACAGTTGTTTGCCTCATAAAGTTGCCAGGATGGTTACTGGAGAGAAGGAATTTGTCCTGTGCACGTGGCTTAGAAAGTCCCTGAAACCTTCTGTTAGTGTTAGCTGGCTCATGACCACCTATGGCAGAACAGACACAGAGAGTTCTAGAATGTTATAGTTGGCCTTTTGTATTTTACCAAATACGTGTATTTATGAATAATCCCAGCGGCAAACCCTTCCCCCCCCCCCAGGAAATAAAGTGGCTGACAGGAAGCTAGAGAGAGGCCACATTCTCAGTGGAACCTGTGCTTTGCACCCAGCTTTTCCCCTCCTGTAGCTCTGTTCCTGGTCCTCCCCGCCCCTGTCCCCTGAGACTGGTCTGCTGATCCTGGCCTGGGCCAGAGCTTCCCTTGCCCAGCTGCAGGAGTCAGGCGCGGGAGCCCCAGCTCACAGCCGAGCTGGGCTGGGGGCCAGCGCACATCTGGCATCCATTACCAACGGTGGCTGCCGAGTGGACTCCTCTGCCTGCCACTCACCTATCTGCGGGGGTGACAGAGGAGATGTGGAAAAGGTTTTCACAGCTGGAATAAATTGAGGGGAAGTGGAGGGGGAGGGTAAAAAAAGAGACAAAAAAACAACACTGAACTCAAGACCGAAAGAAAAGACAGTGTTTGAGGAGGTAATGAGGAAAATATGTGTGTTTCGTGCACCCGGTGTGCGTGTGCTATGTGTCTGGGGAAGGTGTGAGTGTGGGCCTGTGTTTGCAAATCAATGTGTCTGAAAAAGTACAAATGCAAATAGATTTGTTTATGTGTCTATGTATGGTACTTACAAGCATGAACACCTGTGTATTGGTATGTGAGCAGAAAGTGTCTGAGATAATTTTGTGTGTCTGTGTGTGAGTGCATAGTAAGTGTATGTATGTGTCTGGGATAAGTGTGTGTGTGTGTGTGTGTGTGTGTGTGTGTATGCAGTAGGTGTATGTCTGTCTGGGATGAGTGTGTATGTATGTATGTATGTATGTGGGGTGTATGTATGTGTCTGGGATAAGTGTGTATGTATGTGGGGTATATATATGTGTCTGGGATAATGTGTGTGTGTGTGTGTGTGTGTGTGTGCAGTAGGTGTATGTTTGTCTGGGATGAGTGTGTGTGTATGTATGTATGTATGTATGTATGTGGGGTGTATGTATGTGTCTGGGATAAGGTGTGTGTGTGTGTGTGTGTGTGTGTGTGTGTGTGTGCAGTAGGTGTATGTCTGTCTGGGATGAGTGTGTGTGTGTGTGTGTGTGTGTGCAGTAGGTGTATGTCTGTCTGGGATGAGTGTGTGTGTGTGTGTGTGTGCAGTAGGTGTATGTCTGTCTGGGATGAGTGTGTGTATATGTATGTATGTATGTATGTATGTATGTATGTGGGGTGTATGTATGTGTCTGGGATAAGTGTGTGTGTGTGTGTGTGTGCAGTAGGTGTATATCTGTCTGGGATAAGGTGTGTGTGTGTGTGTGTGTGTGTGTGTGTGCAGTAGGTGTATGTCTGTCTGGGATGAGTGTGTGTGTGTGTATGTATGTATGTGGGTGTATGTATGTATCTGGGATAGGTGTGTATGTGTGTGGGGTGTATGTGCATTGGCTTGTATTTTATTTGGGGTTTCGGCCTATGCTGATTGAAGTTAGGGAGATGCTAGGCACGGTGCTGCACACCTTTGGCTCCACCATCTGTAGGCAGAGGCAGATAGATCTCTGAGTTTGAGGCCAGCCTAGTCCACAATAGTGAGTTCCAGGCCAGCCAGTGCTAAGTAGTGAAACCCTGTCTGAAAAGAAAAGAAAGCATATGGGGGTGGGGGGAGAAAGAAGAAGAAAGGGAACAATGGGAAAATGTGGCCTTCAAAACGGAAGAGGTTGTGTGCCCCAAAGCTTCAGCAGGCTTGCAGCAGCTCGCCACCTGGAGCCTGTCCCTCCCTCTTCAGTCTCCCTCAGAGCCACACCTCAGAAGCCTGCAGCAGGAATTGCCCACCTCCCCCATCTGCTCCCATTGACACGGCAGAGCTTTCAATTGCCTGCTCATTAGTCACCAAGAGTTTTCCTTTGGAGCCCTCCCCCTGCTCCTCTGCTTCCCCGAGCCAGGGTACAAGGGTCTCAGCCTCCCACCAGGCCTTGTCTGCCACACGGCTCAGTCACAGCCTCATCAGACACAGAGGCACTGGGAGTGAAGACGCCCTCTGAAGCGTGTTTGAGGGGCCCCTGACTGCGAGCAGCCCACTTTAGGGGATGGCTGCCCCCTCATAATATTAGCCCTGTTGAGTTCATAAAAGCCCCCTCTAGTGTTACAGCATTTGGGAGACTATTAAGTTTTAAGGCTTTGGCCCTCCGGGGAGGAGGCACTGTGTCACAGGTGTGGCCCTCAGAGGGGGCCGACTGACTGACAGGGCCTGAGGAGGACTGCACAGGCCACAGGGGCAGTGGAGAGGGGCGGGACCAGCTTTAGGGTCAGCTCTCAAACTTTACAAGTCCATCACAGGGCAGGCCAGGGCTGCTCCGAGAAGCATAGAGGTGGAGGGCTCTCTTAGCCTCTGGGCTTTGTGTATGAATGTGTGTGTGGAGATGCGGTAGTGAGGCCAAGGCCAAGACAGGAGTTTCTCCTCAGGTGCCATTGGCTTTGGTGGTCTTCTGTTGTTTTTGAGACAGGGTTTCGCTGTAGCTTTGGAGGCTGTCCTGGAACTCGCTCAGTAGACCAGGCTGGCCTTGAACTCACAGAGATCTGATTGCCTCTGCCTCCTGAGTGCTGGGATCAAAGGCATGCACCTCCACTGCCCGGTTCGCTTTGTTTTATGAGACAGGGAATCTTACTGTCCTAGAGCTGAAGATTCCACTGAGGCCTGGGGGTTTGCCTGTAGCAAAAAGAAAAGTCAACTTTGGGGCATCAATATGGCCTAGAGAGTAAAAGCACTTGTTTTATAAACTTGATGGCTGTGTCCCAGCCCTGGAACCCACAGGGGAAGGAGAGAAAGGACTCTGCAAAGTTTATTGTCTGACTGCTACATGCATGCTGTGCATTGTGTGAGAGCAAACACACACACACACACACACACACACACACACACACACACACACAAAACCTTCTTTCCTTTTTTTTTCTTTATTTTATTTATTTATTTATTTTTTGAGACACGTTTTCGCTGTATAGCCCTGTCTGTCTGTCCTGGAACTCACTTTGTAGACCAGGCTGGCCTTGAACTTACAGAGATCCTCCTGCCTCAGTCCCCCGAGTGCTGGGATTAAAGGCATGCACCTCCACTGCCTGACTGTTTTTCATTTATTTACTTTAGTGCATTGGTGTTTTGCCTACATGTACATTTGTATGAAGGTTTCTGATACCCTGGAATTGGAGTAGATGGCTGTGAGCTGCCATGTAGGTGTAGGGAATTGAACCCCTGAGCTCTTAACCCCTGAGCCATCTTTCTAGCTCCTTCTCTCTCTCTCTCTCTCTCTGTCTTTCTCTCTCTCTCTGTCTCTCTGTCTGTCTCTGTCTCTGTCTCTCTCCCTCTCCTTCTCCCTCTTGCTTTTTTTTTTTTTTTTAAAGGCTTGGTGGTATTCACCTATGACCCCAGCACTGGATAGACAGAGACAAGAAGATCTATGCCATGCAGGTTGCTGTTCATCCAGTGTAGACAAATTGCTGAGCCCTAGGTTCAGTGAGGGGCCCTGTTTCAAAGATAAGGTGGAGAGTGGCAGAGGGGTTGGTTACCCAACATGGACTTCTGGCCTCTGCATGCATACACATGTTCTTATGCACATATACAGCCCTCTTTACATACATATGGACAGAAACAGACAGAGGGCCACGTTTCTGGTTATTCTTAGCATGAAGTACTTGCTCTCATGGCCAGTCCCTCTGGGCCCCGTCCTTCTCTGGACTGTGTGGAAACACCTGGCGGAATAGTCACACCAAAGCACTTAGCGCATAGCTAGGCAATATGGGGGATTCTTCACCTCTCAGTCACTGCTGTGATTATCACCTTGTCACCATCGTCCTCATGGGCTAGAAGGCCCGGCTTCAGCCAGCTCAAGAGGAATATCTCCCAGACAGCAAGCACCCAGAGGAGTGGGTCCCACCCAGAGTTGACCTGGAGGCAAAGGAAGCTGCTGAATGCTGCCCCACAACAGTGTCCCTGAGTCTTTTTTCCTAGGGCCTGTGACTTGGAGGTGACAGTAATAGCAATACCTTGCATTTATAGAGCGCTGTCTTTGGAATTCCAATTTAATTCGACAAATATTTGCTGTGTGCCAAGCATGTGAGGAGCCTTCAGATTGATTATTTTCCGCTAATAGGCAGACTGTCTCCCCTGGCCCTGGCCCCACACCCCATACACCTACTTGCACACTAGTGTGAGCACAGACAGACACACGTGTGCACGCTGCACGTGGCCCTTCCAGCCACCCCTGCCTTCAGAGGTGCTATTGACTCGGGTAAGTTCACCTTGGACTCGGAGACCCTGAGCAGCTGGCATTGCTGACCTTTGAAGCCACCCTACAAAGCCCTCTCCGGAAGTGGGGTCCCATGGGTCATAGAAAGGCAGGTTTTGGGTGCTTAGCACAAGGGCTTGGAGCCACCAACCTCATTCAGATTCTTGCTCTGCTTTGACATTCAGACTCTTTGGACAAATGACAACCTTTCGGTGCCTCAGCTTTGTCATCTAATGGAAGTGATGATGACAGCCACCTCTCATGGTCACAGTGATGAGGGAGGAAGACAGCCTAGTAGAGGCTAGCGCGTGCTGACTTGACTCGTAGGACTGCTTTCCGTTAGTGACCGTTCCTCACAGGTGGGACTCGAGCACCTCTGTGAGGGAACCCAGTGGAAATCTGTGCCCTTTGGTTGCTCAAGGTCAACCCATGGGGCTAATATGTTTGTTCACCACTTAACCGCCCCTAAAGTTTAATAGCTTGCCACTCCTTGCTCTGTGAATGTGTTTAGCAACTGATGCCTCCGCCCACAAAAACACTTCCCTATCACTTCCTGTGGACCAGGATTCTTCTTCGTAGAGGGGGAGACTTCGGTTATTGCAGAGCTCTGAGGTGGGGAACGCAGAAGAGGGCCCTGCCTACAGACGGAGTGAAGGGCTCTGGGGAGGGGCCCAGGAGGAGAAGGTATGGGAAAGAGGCCAGATTTTAGAGCTCAGAGCAGTTCAGAACGACATCCCTATCCTCTCCCTTAATGTCTACCTGCTCTGGGCATTTGCTTCCATTGCTCAAGCTTACTTGTGTGTGTGTGTGTGTGTGTGTGTGTGTGTGTGTGTGTGTGTGTGTGTGTGACTGCTTGCATGTCTATGCATCACTTCTCTCTGCATCACTTTCACACAGTGCCAGTGTGGCCAGGAGAGACTTTGGAAGCTTTGGAACAGAAGTTGTAGGTGCTGTGAGCTGCCATGTGGGTGCTGGGAAGAGCAGCCAGTATGCTTTAAGGAAAAAAATTATATTTAGTTTTTACATTCCAATCCCAGTTTTTTTTGTTCCTCCCCTCCTCCCACTTCCCCCTCTCATCTGCTCCATGGAGAGGGAGAGGGTAAGGCCTCCCCTAGGAAGTCTGAGTCTGTCCCATCATCTCCTTGAGGCAGGACCAGTGATCTTAACCACTAGTCATCTTACCAGACCCATTGCTCAAGTTTAATCAGAGAACTTACAGTTCATCTGTTCTCTCTCCCTATTCATCCATCCACCCATCCATCCATCCATCCATCCATCCATCCATCCATCCATCCATCCATCCATCCCCCATGAATGAATGAGACTGGGTCTCATGTAGCCCAGGGTGATTTCAAACTCCTAGGAAACAGAAAGGATTACCTTGAACTTCTGAGCCTCCATACATTATATACCACCAAAACCGGGTTGTGAGGTGCTGGGGATCAAACCCAGGGTTTTGTGAAAGCTATGTGAGCATCCTACCAACTAAGAGATCTAGCCCTTTCCTGGTTCCAGAGCCATTTAAAAACAATTTCGTGTGTGTGTGTGTGTGTGTGTGTGTGTGTGTGTGTGTGTGTATGTGTGTGTATAGATGTGTGTGTATGTGTATGTGTGTATTTATATGTGTGTGTGAGTGTGTGTGTGTATGTATATGTGCGTGTGTGTGTGTATGTGTGTGTGTCTGTGTGTGTATAGATGCGTGTGTGTATGTGTGTGTGTATTTATATGTGTGTGAGTGTGTGTGTGTATATATGTGTGAGTGTGTGTGTGTATATGTGTGTGTGTGCATATATGTGTGTGTATATGTGTGTGTGTGAGTGTGTGAGTATGTGTGTGTGTTAGCATTTGCTGCTCTTGCACAGAACTGGGTTGTCTCTACCACCCACATAGCAGCTCACAATCATATATAACTCCAGATCCAAGGGGTCTGATGTCTTCTTCTGGCCTCCACAGGCAACACTTACATAAGCACACACACACACACACACACACACACACACACAGTGCACATACGTGCAAACACTATTGCACATAAAATCAAAATAAATAAATTGAAATAATAATAACTTTGGAAGTTTTGTTTTGTTTTGAGTCAGAGTCTCTTTAAATAGCCTAGGCTGACCTTGAACGTGAGTTCCTTCTAGATAAAAATCCCAAATGCCAGTGCTCTTTTAACCTTTTCTTAAACAAACAAACAAAACAAAACAAAAAACCAAAGCAGGGTCTCCGTATGGATTCTAGGATAACCTGGAACTCACTGTGTAGACTTGGCTGTCCTCAAACTCACAGACACCCACCTGCCTCTGCCTCTACAGTAGTGGGATTAAAGCCATGAGCCACCGTTCCTGACCTGGGACCAGTTTTCTCAGCACTGATCCATCTCTCCAGCCCTAGCCTTGAATTCTTAAACTCTCTTGTTGAAGGTATGGTCTGCTTGACATATCCATGCACACACAGGCATAACCCTGAGTGTGCATTGTGACACCCCGTGAATATAGCTGTGTAAACAACAATCCGATGAAGAAATAAAATTTAGGCTTTTGGGGAGGGGTTGTTGTTTTGTTTTGTTTGTTTGAGGCAGCGTCTCATGTAACCCAGATTGGTCTCAAACTTTCTATGTAGCTGAGGCTGGCCTTGAACTCCTGACTCTCCTGGCTCTACCTTCTGAGGTTGGGATTGCAGGTGTGCTCCATCACACTTGGCTCAGGAAAAAGACTCTTGAGTAGCATCTTGGAATGTTGCACGGTGCTCTGAGCAGTCACCGTGCCCCTGAAAATACTACCTTTTAGCAGCATCACTCCGTTTTGCCTGCTTTTGAACCTCCCATAATACAGAGTTCGAAAACTGGCTTCTGTCGCTCAAAAATATACTTGTGGGGGACTGGAGAGATGGCTCACAGGTTAAGAGCTCTGGCTGTTCTTCCAGAGGTCCGAGTTCAATTCCCAGCAACCACATGGTGGCTCACAACCATCTGTAAAGAGATCGGGATCCCTCTTCTGGCCTGCAGGCATACATGAAGAAGGAACATTGTACATAATACATCTTTTAAAAAGAGTATATTTGTGAAATTCCTTGATTTTGTTACACAAAGAAGTAGCAGTTGAGTATTGATTGGTGTGTGTGTGTGTGTGTGTGTGTGTGTGTGTGTGTGTGCATGTGCGTGTGCGTGTGTGGAGCTCAGAGGACAGTTTTCCAGAAATTGGGTCTGTCTTTTCACCTTTCCGAGGCAAGGTCTCTCTTACAGATGTGCACCACTGCACCTGGCTTCCTGCCTGGCTTCTGGAGATCAATTCTAGTCATCAGGCTTGATTGGCTGTCATCTGTAGGACTGAACCATCTCCTCCAGGGTCAATTATGATTCTTTCCCCTTCTTGGTAGCCAACTGTCTAATTCACTTGGATGATTGTTGCATTCTACCACTGACTTTTCCACATTTCCACTATTATCGATCCCATGGCATGAACATTTGCCAATCAGTGTGGTTTGGGGTCACAGGTTATGCACCCGCTCAGGTTTAGAAGCCAATGCTAAGGAGTCACACTAATGGTGGAGCCAATGCACACTCCCTTAGTAGGTCAGCAGGACGTCACACTCTCCTCAGCCACTTGGCTCTGTGACTTTAATTTTAATCGTGCAAAATAATGGTTTTATTGTGATATTTGATTTTTAAAGGATTATTTTACTTTCATATGTATGAGTGTTTTCCCTGCATGTATGTGTATCACTTATGTGTTTGGTGCCTGCAGAGGTCAGAAGAAGGTTATGGATATGAACTGGGGTCCTCTGTAAAAGCAAAAGGAGTTCTTGACCTCTGAGCCCATCTCTTTCGCCTTGAGGGGTTTTCTTGGTCAGATTATTTGAAGCAGGAACACCCTTAAATGTGGTGACACCCATGTAAGAGGACGTGGAAGAAGGAAGCTTTGCTTTTTTCCTGCTTGTCCTCACTCTTGCTGGCAAGTTCACCCATCCTGTCGCTACAGACTTCCTTCACGGCTGTTAGAAACCTACGTCTTTGGGATTCCAACGTAGCCTGAAGACCAGCAGCTCTCTAGGAACCTTCCAGGGTTTCAGTTCTAGATTGGGAGCTCAGAGACAGCCAACCTCGTGGGCTGAACACGTGAACACTGGATTCTTGGCCTCTCCAGAGTGAGGCAGCTTGAGTCACATCCTGCGAACCAATCTAAGTCAACCCTCTTAATATGCATACTTATTCTGTCAGGTCCCACCTGTTATGGGACCTTGACTAATACACCAGAGAAGCTCTGTACCTCTCTCTGAGCCACGTTCCAGCTCATTGAAGTATTTTGTCGATCATTTTTCTATTGGTTTTCTTCTCTTTCTTTCTTTGAGACAAGGTCTCACTAAGTAGCTGTGGCTGTCCTAGAACTCACCAAGTAGACCAGGTTGGCCTTTAACTCACAGAGGTCTTGCCTCCCGGTTGCTGGGACTGAACACATGCACACCACACCCACTGAAACATAGAGTCTATCTGTGTGTCTGTCTGTCTATCATCTGTCTCCTGGGTTTGTGTTCTACTAATACCATCTCCATCCTCTGGTGTGTCTTTTGCTCCCTTTAAAGTATCTTTTGATGAAGAGAAGTTTTAATTGTCATGTTGGCCAACTTAGCAGTTCTGTCCTGTAAATGATTTTGTGTTTTCTTTAAAAACAACATAACACACACACACACACACACACACACACACACACACAAACTGTTGCCAGACCCAAAGCCTCAAAGATATTCTCTGTTTCATCTTAAAAGTGTTGCTGGTTCATTGTTCTATCTGGAGCCTATGTTTGTGTACGCTGTGAGGCAGGGTCAAGATTCATTATAAAATACAGGCTAGCACCATCTTGACCTCTGACCCCACCCACTCCTGATGAAAGACCCACTTTAATCACGAAGGGCTTTTGTGTCCAAATGTGTACTTTGACAGCTGAATTTAGGAGCAGCTTTGGGGCCTTCAAGCAGGGGTCAGGGTGGGTCTCTCAACATGGGAGGTCCTGAGCATGTGTGGCTCATCTCTTCCAGGGACAAGTTTCTGAGAAGAGGGATGTTTGGGTTCAGGGATGAAGTGTTTCCTCCAATTATCAGTTAGGACTGTGTCACCCACAGAACTGGCAAGGTTCCTAGAATCCTAACTCCGGGGCTCCTCCTGGGTACCTGGAACTTCCTGCTCTTAGGTATGACCCATACAGAGTCACTCACCTTAGTTTGTCTGCTCTTCACTGGGCACCGGTCAGTGAAGATGCAGAGATACAGGAAACAGACAGCAGAACCCTGGCAGTGCATGCCTGTCATTGTCATCCCAGCACTGGGGAGGTGCAGGCAGGTAAGCCAGGAGTTAGTCATCCTGCTCTGCACAGCAAGTTGGGGACCAGCCTAAGCCGTATGAGACCTTGCTTCCAAAAACTGGAGAAACAAGCTGGGCAGTGCTGGTGCACACCTTTAATCCCAGCATCCAGGAAGCAGAGGCAGGCAGATCTCTGAGTTTGAGGCCAGCCTGGTCTACAGAGTGAGTTTCTGGACAGCCAAGGCTACACAGAGAAATCCCTGTCTCAAAAATGAAAAACAAAAGACAAAAGAAAACAAAGTGAAACATATGAACGAACACAGTGATTGCTACAGGAGGAAAACAGAACAGGAAAAAGAATTACCTAGTACCGGGTGTTCAGGTGAGGTGGGTATCACCGAGAAGGTGACACTTGGCAATGTCTAAGGATTCGAGCGTGGGGCGGGGGAGGGTCCTAAGTGTAAGAGTCGGCAAATTCAGAATTACAAGGGTGTGAATGGCCGAGGCAGCGTGGGAGCTCAGGGATGAAAATCACCTGGTGAGGACTTCGGTGAGGAGGAGCTGTGACTAGAAGGGCCAGAGGTGGCCTGGGTCTTTTCTTACTCCGTCCCTCCGCTCTTCTGACAGCGCCTCCTGCTGGCGAGCCGACCACGGACCGGAGCTGGGAGCAGCAGCTCTGGGAGCCGCATCTTGAAACAGGAAGGCAGCAGGCCAGAAGAGAAGGGGCCTGGAGAGGGCTTGCACGCTCCTGTGGTGGAGCCCCCGCGCTGCATAAACTGGGGGTGGAGGTGCCTGCCCAGCACTTGGTGGAAGCACGAGAGGCGTAAATTCAGGGTCGTCTGCGCTACACATTAAGTTTGAGGCCGGCCTGGGATGCATGACCTGGGCGGAGAATGCACTGGAGGGTACACTGACTTGGACAATTGACACCTCCATAGTCTCATTGGGGCCACCCACCTACAAAAAAGAAGGGAGAAGAGGAGGGGAGAGGAGGACATGAGGGAGCAGGAAGATTGAATCAGGGGAAGAACAGAGGAGAGCAAGAAAAGAGATACCATAATAGAGGGAGCCATTATAGGTTTAAAGAGAAATCTGGCACCAGGGAAATGTCCAAGGATGACCCCAATTAAGAATCTAAGCAATAGTGGAGAGGCTACCTTAAATGTTCTTCCCCTATAATGAGACTGATGACTACCTTATATGCCAACCTAGAGCCTTCATCCAATAGGTGATGGAAGCAGAAGCAGACACCCACAGCTAAACACTGAGCCAAACTCCTGGAATCCAGTTGCAGAGAGGGAGGAGTGATGTCAAAGGGGTCAAGACCAGGCTGGAGAATCCCACAGAAACAGCTAACCTGACTAAGTGGGAGCCCACAGACCCCAGTCTGATAGCTGGGGAATCTGCATAGGACTGAACCAGGTCCCCTGGAAGTGAATGTCAGTTAGGAGGCCTGGGCAGTCTATGGGGCCTCTGGCATGGAACCAGTATTTATCCCTAGTGCACAAATGGGCTTTGGGAGCCCATTCCCTAAGGAGGAATAATTCAGCCCGGATAGAAGAGGAAGGGCCTAGGCCCTGCCCCAAATGATGTGGCAGCCTTTGATGATCCCCCATGGAAGGCCTCACCCTCCCTGGGGAGTGAATGGGGGTGGGATGGGGCATCAGTGGGGGGCATGGGAGGATGGGAGGGAGAGGGAACTGGGATTGATATGTGAAAGAAGATTGTTTCTAATTCACATAAAATTATATATTAAAAAAAAAAGAAACTTACAACCATATTCTTGGGGTGTCCTTGGATTTTTCTCCCTTGGAGTATGAATCCACAAGAGTCTGGAAAAGGTTCTTAAGAATTTATTTAGGTATAAAGTAGGGTGAACACTCACTGATACAGACCAGACTAGACACGGCTATTTCAGTCGCCTTCATTTAGTTGCTCTGTCCAGGGGAGAAGAACACCAATAGCCAGCTGCCAGCTCCACTCCGACCACCCAAGAAAGGGCTCAGCTTTTAAGGTGTCACATAGTCAGACAAGACCACACTTCAGGGCTTGCAGCCCTAAAGTCATTGGTTAAATGGATTAAAATCCCACATCACTTCCCAAGAGCTTTTCCATTGTTTGTTTATACATTTATTCATTTATTTTATTTTATGTGCTATGAGTGTTTCCCCTGTAAGTATGTGTGTGTATATGTACCATGTATATGATGTGCAGTACTTGCAGAGGCCAGAAGAGGGCGTTAGATCCCCTGGAACTGTAGTTGTATGTACTGAGATAATCTGTTCCCTGTAAAGATGTGTCTTTGCTTAAGAAGCTTTCTGATTGGTTTAATAAAGAGTCGAATAACCAATAGCTAGGTAAAAGAGACAAGGAGGGACTTCCAGGGAGAGAAAAGAACACTGGGAAGGCGAGAGCTGGGAGACAACAGCGAGCTGTGCAGAATGGGAGAGAGGTAAATGCTGCATGGCAGCATAGCTTAGCAGGAACAGGTTAATTCAAGTTAGAAGACCTAGCTGGGCCAGGCAGCGGTGGCACACTCCCTTAATCCCAGCACTCAGGAGGCAGAGGCAGGCAGGCAGATCTCTGTGCGTTCGAAGCCAGGCTTGTTCCAGGATAGTTCCAGCACAGCTAGGGCTGTTACACAGAGAAACCCTGTCTCGGAAAACAAACACACAGATGAACAGAAGAGCTATTTGAGAACAAGCCTAAGCTAAGGTCAAGCTTTCATAATTAATAATAAGTCTCTATGTCATTATTTGGGGGCTGGCGGCGGACAAGAAAGTCTGACTACAGTTGTGAGTCTTAACCAACAAGCCATCTGTCCAACCCCTCTGTGTATTTTGAATATAATCTCCACCTCTGCTTTAGGCTGGCTAGTCCTGAAACTCTTTCTGCGTTAAAGCCGAGAATCTCGGGTTTGCCTGAGCTGAAGTCACTAAAAGGTTAAGGGACTCCCTTGGGCTGTTGAGGGTGACAGTGCGGACGAGGCAGGGGTCTGTTATAAGGTGGAGGCTTGAGTGACTGCCTAGCAGAGCCTGCTCAAGAGCTGACTAATGCTGCCCTAGGGTATCCCCAGGCCTGGGTCTGTTCCTCTCTCTCTCCAGCCACATAACAATTGGGATCCAGTTAAACCGGTCTATCCAATTGCTCCCAAAGCCCAGGGTCCCCTCTCACCCGCCTTGTCTAACTCTGGGTTAGGAGACCCTGACATTCTACTTCTTCCTAAATGCTTCCTAAGTGTTCTGCCTTCTTGGGGTACACCAGTCAAGCTTTTCCCACAAAAGCTGGGGAGGAGGAGGGCCAGCCAAGCTTTGCAGTGGCAAAAGAAAAAAAAGCATAGGCTGCTGAGATGGCCCAGCAGTAAAGGCACTTACTCCCAAGTCTGTGGCAGGAACTGAATCCCCAGGGTTCCTATGGAAGGAGAGAATAAACTCTCAAACCTTGTCCTCTGACTTGTACAAGTGTGCTGTGGTACACACACACACACACACACACACACACACACACACACACACAGAGACATACACACACACAGAGGCATACACACACACACAGAGGCATACACACAGATACACACACACAAACACACAGATACACACATACATACACACACAAACACACACACAGACATATACACACATACACACACAGAGACATACACACACAGATACACACAGATACACACACACACAGACAAACACAGACAAACACACACACACACTGACATACACACACACAGATACACACACACAATCACACACCACACACAGACATACACACAGAGACATACACACACACAAACACACGCATTCACACACAGAGAGACATACACATACACAGACACACGCACACAAACACTCATACTCTCTCTCTCTCTTAATAAACAAACAAATACATGTAATTAAGACAATAACAGTACAGGTTCCTTGACCGCTGGGGCCTCACAGGTCCCGTCTGAGCTCTGCTGCAGAGCTGTCCAGCCCTGCCCGGCTTTTCATTGTGGGACACTAAATTCAGGGTCCCTACTGGGTTAATGTTACACATGAATTGCATGTCTTTCATCTGTCTGTGGATTAGGAGTCTTCTGTTGAGCATGGACTCAGTGATGGGGTAGGAGGGCCCTATCCAGGGAAAGAATGAATGAAATGAATCGATAACAGCAACCGTGGAAACCTTAGGGAACTATTTGACTTCCCTGGAACTGTGATTTCCAGTTTCAGCCCCAACCTAAAAGCTGGAGTCAGAGTGGAGGGAGACACAAAAAACATGCATGGCCAAGTCCCATCATGTGAGGACTGCCAGGCATGGTGTCATCTCAGCGCTTGGAAGGCTGAGGGATGCTCAGGCATTCAAGGTCGTCCTCAGATACCAAGGGAGTTTGAGGCTAGCCTGAACCTTACCCGCTCCTCATCTCTTCAAAATCTTTCATGGGATCATAATTGCTATGGAAATCTGTATATGTCTTCTTTCTTGGATCAGCGCTTAGAGGAAGCTGCAAATCCCAGTGAATGTGCCAATCCACAGATGCTTGGCTGGAAGACGACCATGCATCCAAGTTTCCAGCCAGGACTCATGGTAGTGAATGTCCCCTACACCAATGTCCTTCCCGTTCTTGGAGAAGCAGAGACTCATTATAAGTTTACAATGGCAGAAAACTGTTCATTGTGTTTACAATGACGGAAAACCGCCAGCCACGCGGCAGAGGCCTGCAGTGTGCCCTGCCCAGCTTGGTTTTCACGTATCCGTGGGTGTGAGATGCTTTCTGCACAGTCCACTCTTGATAAATGTCTGGAGTCTGGTTGGAGGGTGAGTGGGATGATGGCTCAGCAGACAGAAACCTAAGTTCAGTCCCTGCAACGCACATGGTGGAGGGTGAGAACTGACCCATGAAAAGTTCCCTCTGACCTCTTCAGGTGAGAGATGCAAGCATGCACGCATGCACGCACGCACGCACGCACACTCACATGCATGTGCACACATATAATTAAAGATTTTTAGAAACTTTTACATTTAAAAAGCAAAACAAAACAGGAAAAAAGTCACTCTTCAAAAAGTAGCCCCTGGAAACTTCTACCTAATAGCTAAATGTATAGAGCCCCAAAACAACTCTTTTTTTCTCCCAGACGAGGTTTCTCTGTGTAGCTTTGGAACCTGTCCTGACACTTGCTCTGTAGACCAGGCTCACCTCGAACTCACAGAGATCCTCTTGCCTCTGCCTCCTGAGTGCTGTGACTAAAGTGTGCACCACCACCACCCGGCCCAAAACCACTCTTAAACATTCATTTATTTGGGGGTGCAGGGACGAGTCAGTATGAGGAGAACTTTGTTGCTCTTGCTGGGGACTCAGGCTCAGTTCTCAGCATCCACATGGCAGCTCACAACTATTTATAACTTCAGTTCCAGGAGATCTGATTCCTTGTCTGAATTCTGCAGACACTAGGCATGTATGTGGAGAACATATGTACATACAGGCAAAATATCTGTCTTAGTTAGGGTGTCTATTGCTGTGAAGAGTCACCACGACCACAGCAACTCTTACAAAGAAAACATTTTAACTGAGGTGGCAGCGTAGTTTCAGAGGCTCAGCCCATTATCGTCATGGCCGGGAGCATGGCGGCAGGCATAGTGCTGGCTACATCTTGATATGCAGGCAACAGGAAGTGGCCTGTGTGAGTCCTCAAGGCCCACCTCCACAATAACACACTTCCTCCAGCAGGACCACACCCACTCCAATAAGGCCCACAGCTCCTAATAGTACCTCTCCCAGTGAGATTATGGGGGCCAATTACATTCCAACTACTACAATATCTAGACACATAACATAAATAAATCTAAGCAGAAAGAAATTCATATAATCCTTAGAGGATGAAGCCTTGGAGTCAAGGCTAAGGAGTTCGGCTTGTCCTGCTGTATGTGGTGCACACTGGAGAAGGATTTGCTCAAGGACCAGTTGCCAGAGCTGAGCAGGTAGCCTGGAGCCCAGTGGGAACCCAAATCCAGAGGCTGTTGGTTCAACACAAATGTTCCTCTTGGAGAGTAAAAACAGGCACAGATTCCCCAGACTAGTGCTGGGGTAATTTTAGATTGCCTCCTGCCTGTTTTGATGACCTGGTCCTGAACGAGCCAAGAGAGCCTTTGAAGGGGTGCTGGGGCCTGCAGGGATGGGTTTCATACGCAGGCTTCTGTGGCAGGGCCAGAGTTCCAGCAGGCTTGGGGGCTGGAGTCCTGGACGCCACCTTTGAACGGATGTGACTGGGCTAGGAAGAAGGAGGAGGAGCCGGCAAGTGAATTAAGGAGTCTAACAGCCAGGGAGTGACCCCGGTGCTCCGTGGGGGAGATTTACACAGTACTGACGCTTCCTCGGGGGCCCTAAATACTAACTCTAGTCACAGGATTATTTATCTCTGCTAGTGCCTGAGAAGACGGAATTGAGAGCCTGCTCACCAGAGCACACAAAATGAGCTGGAGTGGGTGACAGGGGCAAGAAAACAGTGCATCCATACAGACAGACAAGAACCGTGCAGACAGACAGAGCTCCACTCATAATTCCCCTTCCTTCTGCCACAGCAGACAAGCCCCCAAGCGAGACTGGGCCCACCCCGCTGTTGCCTAAGGAACTGTGGGTTATTTTAAGGTTGTTTTCACATCCTTATCTCTCCCACCCCCATCCAGCAAACAGACAGAAAAACAAACAGGCCAAGGCCCATAGGGGCTGTTCACAGGGAGAGGCCAACCTGGCTGGCTCTCCCAGTCCCAGGCCGAGATTCCTCCTGGTCACATTCCTCCAGGCCGGGCCCCTTTGCTGAATCTGAGGTCTCACCCTGCCACTCTCTGACTCCTCCTTTCTGGAAAACTCTTTCCCCCGGTCTAAAACATGTCTTATTTCCTAGAAATCCTTGGTAGAGTCTTGGCTAAAATGAGACCAGGCCTTTGCTGGCCAGGGGAAGCCCAGCACTCTAGGCTGAGCCAGCCATCCTGGCCATTTGGGTCAGGGTGGCGATGGTCAGGTTCTTTGGATTTTGTTGTGTTTTAGTTGCATGGTGATTTGTGACCTGTCAGTGGGCCCTGGGGAAAGGCCCAACTCCTATCTGTACAGACCCGGAAACCTTACAAGCAGTGGAAAGAACTAAAGCCAGATTCTAGGGGGTCCTGGAAGGGGCCTCCTGTGGCTTCCAGGGAGGTTTCAGGGCACCGTTTACGGATGTAAGTCCCTAAGTGGCTCCTTCGTTTGCTTAGAGACTGGTCAGCGTGGCCCTAGTTCCAGTGGTAATCGGCCAGCCTGACCTCCTGGGAGTCGGGGTGGCTTCACTGGAGCTTCTTTTCTAGTTGGGGGTAGGGGTGAGGGCATGCTGGAGCAGGGCAAGCAGGGGAGGAGCAGAGAAGACTAGGAGAGTTGACCTAGGGCTCCTGGGACCTGGGGGCTCTTAACAGCACAGACAAAATGGGAAGGGCTAGACAAGGCCTGCAAGGAGGACAGGCACCCGTGAAATCCAAGGGGCTGTGACGTGGGCTTCCCTTCCAGGCACGTGCTGCCCTGGTAGAAACTGGGTGTGGTTTTCAGCCAGGGAGCTCTGAGCAGGCCTGCAGGCCTGGCCCACCAGGCAAGGGTTCCCTCCCATTTCCTACCTTTTGCCTTCTGTCCCTCCCAACCCCCTTTCTGCTCCTCATTCTCCTTCCTCACTCCCCATCTGGCACTCCAGGTGCAAAGCAGAGCTTGCTCCTGTCCGGCTGAAGACAGGCCCTCAGGACTTTTGGCTCTGGGCATTTGTGCCCTAGGGCAGCCCCGGGCACAATGAGAACTGACCCCAGGATTTATGGACCAGCTCTGGTGTGAGGAATGGAGCCCTGCCCCCCATCTGGCACCCCTGTACCTCTCCCTACCTCCATATGATCTCTCCTGTCAGTGCGGGCAAACACCCCTCTATTCTCTGTGCAGGATGGACATTCTTTGGACAGATTTTGAGTTGCAAGAGAGACCAATGATCCCATTAGACGACAGGTCAATCAATCATCATCCATCAACCGGCACAGGAGGCACAAAACTCCAATTGAGACAAAGCTTACTAATTTGGAGAATTTGTGGGTGTGTAATTACAATGGAACAACTCTGCTCTAGGATTAAAAAGTACCCTTCCTGGGACCATTTGGTGGCTTTTGTTTTCCTGTGGGGGAGGGGCGGTAGGCTCTTTCTCACCCTCTGGTGTTTTCCCCCTTACTTTGAGACAGGTTTTCAATGGAGTCTGGGTAGAATTTGATGTGTAGACCAGGGTGGCCTTGAACGCACAGAAGTAGACCTGCCTCTTCCTCCCCTGGGCTGGGATCAAAGGCATGCCTCACTACATAGGACCAAAGTAAGCAAACTCTCAGGACTTGTCCTGGGTAGGGCCTAGGGACTAGTAAATGAATGGAGAGAAAGAGAGACAGAGAGACAGACAGAAAGACAGAGAGACACACACAGAGAGGGAGACAGAGGGAGAGAGACAGAGACAGAGAGACAGAGAGAGACAGAGAGAGAGACACACACACACAGAGACACACAGAGAGAGACAGAGAGACAGAGACAGACAGAGACAGAGAGAGACACAGAGAGAGGCACACACAGAGAGACAGAGACAGAGACAGGGAGAGACAGAGAGAGAGACAGAGAGAGTTTTGTCTTCCTCTATGACAATACATGGTGCTGTCTACCGCCCTAGGCCTGAAGTGTTGGGAGCCTGGGTTCTGCCTGGCCCCTTGCAGACCCAGAGAGCCCAGCAGCTACAACCATTTCCCCAGGTCTCTGTTGCCTTCCATTCTCCATCTTCCTGCCCAGCCTGATTGCCATCTGCATGGTGAAGAAAGGGAGGTGACAAGTCTCCCTGCCTATTGGGGCTCAGGAAGCTGCAAGCCTGCTCAGTGGCTGCTGACCCTGGACCTCCCTGGAATCATGTTGGACCCACTCACTCTACCTGCTGTGCACGGCCCACAGCATCTGTACAGAAGTATTGCTCAAGTCCATGGGCTTTGGATGCGGCTCCTTTTCTCAGTCCCATGGCAGCCACCATCCATCCCACTGCTACCTCCTGCTCTCTGCTGCGTCCCTCATAGCCTGTCCTACCCAAGCCCAGACCAAAACTCTGTTCATCGTTTCTCAGTGGTCCCTTGGTTTCACAGGGTGACTAATCGACCAAGTTGAGCAACAAGTGGGCTGTGATGCCCGGGAGATGGCGGGTTACCACTCCCTCCAAAAGCGCCAGACACAGGCCTTAAACTTCTATGCTGGATGGACCCACCTGCCCTCTTACCCAGCTAGGCTTGGCACTCTGCACCCGTTTCCCGGGAGCCCAGGATGCAGAGATGCAGGGCATCCCAGACTGTTCAGCTTGGAACGGAGGATGTCCCCTCATTCTAGCCGTGGTGAGCAGATGGTGGGGGTGGAGCAGTGTCCCGGGATACTCAGGAGAGTGACACACTCGCCCCCACGGCTTCTCAGCCCAGGGTGTACACAGACTCAGGACTGGAACGCGTTTGGCAAATGCAGACTTAGGGCAGGGGTGCTCAGAGTCACTTGCCCCCAGAGCACGTGGGCCACCAGTTCGTGGTGTGTGTGTGTGTGTGTGTGTGTGTGTGTGTGTGTGTGTTCATGTGTGTGCATGTCTCTTCCTCGGGTACATCCTGATTGCTGGACCTTCCCTGTATCTTTCCTGCCTCCTCATCTCTCTCCTGCCAGCCCTATCATGCTCATTGTGCGACAGTCTGTCCATCTCTGCCTCTGACCCTCTTGCTCACTTGGGGTGTTTATTGAATTGTTTTTCTGCAAGCTCCGAGGCTTTCCTGCCGTCAAACTCTGCCATCCACACTCTGTCCGTGTAATTTAAAGCTATAGTTAAATTATGACTTCTCCGGACCTGTTGTGGCACCCACGCCTAAGCCTAATTAAATGATCACATCCATTCTGAAGGGAGCTCTCCTCTCCCCTCCAACGTTAATTACAACATAAGAGGCTTTAATGGCCCGCCTCACCTCCAGCTCCTGGAAAGAAAGGTCAGGCGATTAATTTTCATCATTAATCTTTTCCCAATGTGGACACTGTGCTGTCATCGGGGCCTATTAAACCCCCTTTGTCCCCCCTGCCAGCCTCCTTCATCCCCTCACCTCCTCCTCCCTGAGTGACTACAGAGAAGGAAAATATTTAAGAATTCTTGGTCTCTTTGCATTCCTGGAGACAGCTTCTCTTTGAGGGGCTTAGAGGTGGGAGGGGGTACCCATCCCCGGAAGACTGCGTAACTCAAGTGTTATGAATTTGGAATTAGGCTAGGGGGCCGTGAGGCTGGGTCGGTGGTCTTCCATCACTCCTGGTGCGTATGTTGGTGAGGGGGGACACCCTGCCATTCATCTCTTCTGCACTTGGTCCTTTATAGGAGAAACTGAAAGGAATGTGTTGGTATTCAAGGTTTCCCACCTACCACCGGCTAGTTTATTCTGTGCTACCCTAGATTCTTTTTTTCCCTTTTTTTAAAATAGCAACTTCAGTCCCCTCTAATGAAGGGACAGTCTAGATTTCTGTAGTCACACAAGGTTGAGCCAAGGCCACTGTCTGTGGAGACACCAGCTCTGCCAGAGCCACCACTTTTGAGGCTGGTTTCTCTCCAGCATGGACGGCAGCAGAGGTGCAGCACACAAACAGGAGATTGACTCTGGAGGTTGACAATGCATGGGACAGGAGCCCGTGAGACTCTGAGGAGGGCGTAAGGACAACAGAGCCTGTGATTTCCTATCACGCTACACCTCAGCCATAGAATGAGGAAGGACATGGTCGCTAGACTCCTCGAAGACAGCTTTTGTTCCAAACTCAAACTTTGTCTGATTTCAATATTTGAGTGCAAGCCCAGCCTGTGATGCGTGGGTCTGCCTGCAATCCCTGCTACTTGGGAGCTCATGTGCCCCCTCCCCTCTCCGCTCCTTCTTCTTGACCGGCCCCTTGCTCAGCCTCAGGTCATGGCTGATGACTCAGGCCTGTGAGTCTAGCTACTCCAGAAGCTGAGGCCGAAAGACAGAGAGTGTCAGAGCTACCGGGGCCATAGAGTGAGGTCAATACCAACACTGGGCAACTCAGCTTCAAAATAAAGAGGCAGCTGGGAAGGTGGCTCAGTCAGTAGTGTTTGTGGTGGGGATTGAATTTAGATTCTTCGAGCACACGGGAAAGCCAATGGTGCATGTCTATCCGCATCACTGCCGGAATGGGTGCAGGATACCTGGGATCTACTGTCTGTCTACCCAACTGCTGAGCCCTAAGCTCAGTGAAAGAACCCGCTTCAAAAACATTAGGGTTAGCAATGGAGAAGGACATCAAAAGCTGACCATACATATGAACACACACACACACACACACACACACACACACACACACACACACACACACACACACACAGGGAGAGGGAGAGAGGGAGGGAGAGGGAGAGAGAGAGAGAGAGAGAGAGAGAGAGAGAGAGAGAGAGAGAGAGAGAGAGAAAACATGGGCTTGAGATAGTTCAGTGGTCGAACATATGCTGTCATGCATGATGCCCTGCTATACAAAAGTGGAGGGGTGAGGTTAAACAAGAGAGTTTCCAGGAAGTAGAGGGGGTGTGGCTTGGCCGGGAAGGGCTCACAGACCAGGAAGTGGCATGGGCGTGCAGGTGTGAGATAGGTCAAGGCACACAGGTGCTTCAAGCCTGCCCCCTTTCAGTGCTGACTCCTGTGTGGTCTGCCCTTAAGACAGGAAGGGCCCCTTTCACCCCAGCCTTGTCAGGCCTCTGGGGCAGCACTGGGGCAGGGTGCATGTGAGGAGACAGTTTGCAAAATGACCTCAAAAGTCCTACAGTGACCTAAACTGTCTGTGCCCAGCCACTGGCATGGGAAGTCCCTGAGTTATCCCGCCCCCATTCCAAAATCCCAGATCTTCCCGGCATCTGCCCAGGGTGGGCATCTGAATGCTCCCGAGGCCTAGGCTGGTTCTCCCCACCCACGGTCAGCCCTCCCCTGTGCCTCCTACACCACTCCAAGGACATTGGGGACATCACGTTTCCAGCCCCTGCATGGCGGGTAATAATAATTAATAACCATTAGGAACAATAGGACCAGTGCCCACTCAGCCCAATGCTCTTCTTCTTCTTCTTCTTTTTTTTTGATTTGACTTTGAAGAAAGTGACTTTTTTTTTTTAAGTAAAAGCTGGATTGAGTTCTTCCTCGGCTCCCTCCCCTTCCCGCTGCCCCCCCTTCCCTTCCGAGCTCCTCCTCCCGTCCTGCCCCCTCCCCATTTTTCTCTTTCCCTTTTTTCTTTTTCTTTTAATACTCTGCGTTCTATCATGCAAATCCCCTTTCAAATTATGAGAGTATTAGAGCCATCAACGGTAATGTCACCGCCACAAAATGAGAGCGGGGACTTAAGCACCTAACGAACAATGAAATGTGCGAGCCCCGAGACAGGACAATTAAGAACTGGGCTTAGCCAGCCAGGGAAATTTATTGCTATCAAATCCATATTTCTATTTTCCCCCTGAACAGTAACCTATTTGAATATGATTAAAGGGTTTCATTACGGCAGAGAGAAAGGCCCGTGTCCCGAGGTTCCTTGTGAGCTCACAAACACAGGCTTGGAGCTGATAGCGTAGGGGAGGCATGAGGAGAGGTGGCTGTAGAGCACGGGATGCGGGGAGTCCAGATATTGAACTTCTGGTTTGGTTCCCAGTGAATGACTAGACGTTCGCTAGAAGTAGGGTCCTAGAGTCTCATGCTCGAAGGTTCCATAGCAGATGGGCAAGAGAAGGCAATGAGTTGAATAAGCTGGTGGTAAGAGACGCCCAGATTGCAATACTGAGTGGTAGATCCAGGGATCTGAAGGTCAACATCCAGTGCTAGCCTGTCTTTCCCACTTCTTCCTTCATATCTGTGCTAGAAACACACTAGAAACAGGAGCACAGGCCGTGCCGGGGAAAGATAGTCAATTTCAGCTGCTGAGACGTAGACAGACAGAGCTGAGAACACCTGGAATGATGGATGTGCTGCACCAGCTCAGAGGGAGTCGTGGAGGGACTCAGGAAGGTCTGCAGAACACACAGAGACACACAGACACACAGACACAGACACACACAGACACACAGACACAGACACACACAGACATAGACACACACAGACTCACAGACACACACAGACACACAGACGCAGACACACAGACATAGACACACACAGACTCACAGACATACACAGACACACACAGACACACACAGACACAGACACACACAGACTCACAGACACACACACACAGACACACACAGACTCACAGACACATACACAGACACAGACACACACAGACACACACAGAAACACACAGACACATACACACACACAGACACAGACACACACAGACACACACAGACACACACAGACACATACACACACCCAGACACAGACACACATAGACACACAGACACAGACACACACAGACACAGACACACACAGACACAGACACACACAGACACATACAGACACACAGACACAAACACAGACACACACAGACACAGACACACACAGACACACACAGGCACACACAGACACAGACACACACAGACTCACAGACACACACAGACACACAGACACAGACATAGACACACACAGACATAGACACACACAGACACACACACACACAGACACAGGCACACAGATATACAGACACACATAGACACAGACACACAGATATACAGACACACATAGACACACAAGCACACACAGACACACACAGAAACACACAGACACACAGACACATACACACAGACACATACACACTGACACAGACACATACACACACAGAGAGACACACACAGAGAGAGATACAGACACACATAGACACACACAGACACAGACACACACAGACACAGACACACACAGACACAGACACACAGATATACAGACACACATAGACACACAAGCACACACAGACACACACACACAGACACAGACACACATAGACACAGACACACAGAGATAGAGACACACACAGACACACAAGCACACACACACACACACACACACACACACACACACACAGAAGGTGGGTAGTGAAGGCTTTTCTGCCTAGAAGTCTGCCTGCTATACCACTCTGCCTCTGACAGACCCTATCCAGTACTGACCATGCTCCATCCTGCTTTGTCAACTACACTCAAGCCAGGGACAATCCCCATCAAAACCCTAAGCTCCTGTGAGTGTCTGTGTCATTTGAGTTGATAAAATGCTTTCTCTTCCTGTTCTCAAATCCTTAGAACAACCTTTAAAAGCTTGGGCTGGTGACATGGCTCATCAGGTAAAGGCACTTGCCTCTGAGTCTGCCAACCTGAGTTCGATCCCAGGGGCCCACATGGTATAAGGAAAAAACTGATTTGATCAAAATGTCCTCTGCTGTCCACACATATGCTGTGGCACATGTGTGCTCCACCCCCTGAGCACATACCAGAGGGAGGGACATACCAGAGGGAGGGGGGGTAATTTCAGTTAAAGAGGTCCTGAGAGGTCAAACATGTCCGAAGGTACACACACGATTAGTCCATAGAACTGGGGTTTGATCCAGGCTCTGACTCAACCCTGCTCACCCGAGTGTGACTTCTGCCCGTTTCTGTGACTTTACACCTCCTATTAGTGCCCGTCTCTTTCTCACTGCAGCCTTGACAGACGGGTCAGCCGTGGCGATCCTGGCAGTCTGAATGACAGCTGCCTTGGAAGAGCACCCTCGCACAGGGACAAACAGAGACACCAGATGCTAAGTGCAAAATGGGCGAGGGACTGGGCAGGGAGGAGGCTGCCGTGGAGCAGGAATGAGGCCAGGGCATGGGACCAAATGGCAGTATGTGGAAGCCCGGCTTTTCCAGTGGACTTAGATGGGAAGGAGCCACTTGGGAGCCGGTGGGCTGGGAGCTGGTGGCTGGGAGCTGGTGGCTGGTTTGACGGTCTGAGGAAAGTCTGCTGAATGTGTGACTGGAATCAGAGACAAAGCTGATGTGTTCCTGGGTTTTCCTAACTCTGACATCCTCTGCTGGAGACAGTCTCATGTAGCCCAGGCTAGCCTCTAGCTGGTTATGTAGCCAAGGCTGGGCTTGAACTCCCAATCTTCCTGCCTCTACCTCCTGAGTGCTGGGTTTCCTGGTAGGCTCCTCTAGTCTTTGTGGTCTCACCTTATCCCCTGATGCTCTTCAAGTGTTAGGCCTGGAGCAGAGAAACTGCAGCGCTTGTGCCTTGCTCTGTGAAATGCATGACAGACAGGAGGGCTACCCTGCACCATCAGTAGCTGGCTTATCACCAAGAATAAGCAGTGTGTTGGTGTGCTGGAAGGGAGGGTGCACAGAGGGTCTGATCAAGGCCAGGAGGTGATCCCACTCATATCCTACACGGTCCGCCATGGGGATTCTTTTGCAGCTTCCCCCATCTCACGACAAGCTCTACCATCTGCAACCCCTCCCGTTCCTGCCCATCACATCCATTTACTCATCTGTTATGCTTGCATCCTTCATTCATAAAAAGCCCCCCCCCCAGTCTTCATGTCTAAGAAGCTCATTGTCTGTTAGAGAATCAGGCATGGTCACAGTGCACAGCAAAGAATGATGATCAAAGGGGCAGGGCCGATGTTGTCCCCACTGGAGGGAGGAGCAAACTGAGATTCAGTGAACTAAACTGAAATCCAAGGTGAAGGTGAATGAAAAATCAGAAACCAGCCCTTCTGTTTCTGCCTACTTCCTTCCCCACAGCTCTCCATCTCACACGCAGCCATGTCTGCTGTTCATCTCTATCCACGAGTGTCTGCTAAAGTACCAGGCCCCTGGTTCTAGCCCTGGAACATGGTCCTGGCCCCCCCTGCTGGGCCAGCACTAATATTCTCTTGCAGCCTCTCAGGGTCCTCCAGCAAGTACCAGGGCAGTGGCTAAGATGGTGGCAAGCTGGCCTTTGGCCGACACTGAGCAGTTCATTGCTCCTCTGTTCATTCTGCTGTGAGCTCCAGCCATCCACAAGTCCATCCCTCCACTGCAGACACAGGACGATTACTGCAATTTGGAGGTCAGCCCTATCTACACAGCAAGACTGGCTTTAAACAGCAGCAACAGACAGGCGTGGTGGTGCAAGCCTTTAATCGCAGTACTCAGAAGGCAGAGGCAGGCAGAACTTCGTGAGTTCAAGGCCATCGCCATCTATATATTGAGTTCCAGGCCAGCCTGGGCAGTATAGTGAGGTGCTGTCTCAAAAACAACGAACAATAGCAGTAACAACAAAAGACGGAGCTTTGATCAAATGAAGGCCAGTCTCCCACCTTTCCCTGGAACTGTCACATGCTCTGTCTCTGTCTCTAAGGCCCTGACCAATCTGAGTTCCTTGTCACAGGCAGAAGCCAGAGAATGGATTTAGGCATGCTGCTGGATTTCATCCTGGCCTCTCTCTCTGGCAGGCACATCACCTCCTGCAGGGGAGGAGGGCTGGGTTCCCAGCTCTTCCTTCTCACCCCTTCTCCTTCCTTCCCAGGGCTGTCAGTTTAATGGACAGGTATTTAATTCCAGCCTGGCAGGTGTCTGGAAATGCCAGCACTTCCGTACATCACTGTGTGAAGTTCACTCTTAGGAGAGCAGCAGATGCGGAACCCTGCCACCTGCAGATCATACTCGCCCCTTGGCAAATGTGGGTGCCCTGATGTTTTCCACCACAGCACAGCTGAACTTGGGGAACTTGCAGAGGGACAGAGAGCCTCCCCAAGGGCTGCCCATGGTGGCTGGCTCCCACAGTGCTGGTGCCATCAATTCTGTCCTTGGCTTGTCACAGGATTGCTTTTTAACTACTAAGAGCATGCAATAGCTAAGACACACTGCCTCTGCAGCCCTGGGCAGACAGGCAGCTCTTGGCTTCTCCAGCCTGTACAGGCTGCTGCTGCTCCCTGTCAGCCTCTCTCCAGCTCTCAGCCTGGAGAATAAGTGGAGGAAGCCCCTGGGACCTGCCCAGAGGGCCCTGGGATCGTGGATGCTGGGGCTGGAACATGGGCCACCGCTCACTGTGTTATGCTATTCCCAGAAGCACTGGATACCCAGCTCCTCTGAGTCTTAGGGAGAAGGAGTCAGGGCTGCGTTAGGTACAGGCATGCAGCTGGAAAGGATGGTCTTAGCCGGGCATAAGGGTGGCACACACCCTTAATCCTAGCACTCAGGAGGCACGGGCAGGTGGGTCTTTGCATATGAAGTCAGCCTGGTCTACACAGGGAGTTTCAGGAGAGCCAGGGCTACACAGAGATACCCTATGTCAACAAAACAAAAATAAAACAACAACAACCCCCCCCCAAAGGAAAGGGTAATGTTTGGGTGTCCGGGATAAAGCTTGAGGAGCTGAGTGGAAAGTAGGAGACTCACAAGGTAGTGAGATGGCTTGCCCAGGGGCCACCAAGCCTGGTCACCCGAGTTTGATCCCCAGGTCCCACATGGTGAAAGGAGCTCACTGACTCCTACACGTTGTCCTCTAACCTCGTGCTGTGCCATGTGCCTCCTCCCACTCACCGCGTGCACAGCAGAGCACGTCAGCTACAGCCGGTGAATGAACTGGACAGCCCAGCTCGGGAAAAGCACCACCTGGTAACCCTGGGGCGGGGGCTGAAACGGGGAAGACCATTCTTGTCATCCTCCTGCCCACCCACGCCCACTCCACTCCTGCCCATTCCTCGTCTACTCCCTTTTTCTTTGACACCTTCTTACCTGTCCCCCAGCCCCAAGACCTCCACCTACACACATACCCCAATGAGGCATCACGCGTCCTAACGAAATGGAACCACTGCCAGATGAAATATATTACTATTAAATACTTAATTCTTCTAGTGAGGCGAGAGCAGGCAGAATGAATACGATTATTAAAGAAAATTACTTTGGCTGATCAGATATTTCTGCATGCTAATTTCTGACCCCTCTTTCCTCGTTCTCGCTTCTTGCTCCTTAGAGGCTAGGACAGATAAAATTCCATCACAAATAGCTGATTACCAAGGCTCGCATTAAAAAAATCACATTTTCCCCTGCCTCCCTCTTCCTTTGGTATCTTTTTATGCTGATGTCCTTGCTTAGAGAAGGGGTAACCAGATAGCAGCTACAGGTTGGACGTCAGGGAAGCCGTGCTCTCTTCTTTCTGTGCGTATCTACTATTCTAACTAGCTCCCTAGTTAACTAGGTGTGCATGGCTCCAGGGACGGCTCTTAGGGCTCTAATCACGGCCCCTTGCTTCGGTGTGCTGAGCATGTCCATGGTGGGGCTGCCCACCAACCAAGACGGCCTGCTGAGCCCAGGGCCTAAGGGAGGAGGAGCAGGAAGTGGCCCAAGGCTCCACCCTGAGGGGAGGGACTTCTGTCCTATTCAGAGTTTTTTGATTGGAGAACGGTTAGGGTTCTTTGTAACCTTCCAGAGAAAGCCCTAATGAACTTTATTCCCTCATTAAAGTTTCCAAACTTTTTTGTGTGAAGTGTGTGTGTGTGTGTGTGTGTGTGTGTGTCCAACAGTTAACTCAGAAATTCAGAATTAGTTTCCGTGCCGTTTTGTTCTTTTCCCCATCTGCAAAATGGGGCCCCCCACGGTGTGAGGATTCATGAGTTAAATGTGGGCCTCAGATACTGCCTGGCAGTATGCCGACTTGCTTTGTGGCTGGTACTAATACTACATTATTTGTGGCTGTGTGTAATTTTTAAATGTGTCCTTCACCTGCTAATGAATGATGCAGCATCTTCACAGAGGCTTTCTCCAGTTGTCTTTTCCACATCATTTACACCAAAGTTTTGTGTGTATGGAACCCTGGCTGGCATGGAACCCACCATGTGGACCAGTCGGTCCTCAAATTTACAAAGATTGGCCTGCCTCTGCCTTGTTGGGACTATTTTTTTTTTGTCTTGCTGTGTAGTCCTGAGCTCATCTTTTTTGTCACATGCCTCCAGCCAGAGGGCTGGGATTGCAGATGTGTCCCACTGAGTCCCGATTTGATGAGGCTCTTTTTATTTTATATTTACTTATTTTGTGCACATGCATGTGGTGTGTCCATGTCTTGGTGTGTGTGTACCCCAGTGTGGAGGTCAGAGGACAGCCTTCAGGAGTCCCTTCTTCAATCAGATGGGTCCTTGGCATTGAACTCAGGTCGTCAGACTTGGTGGCAAGCATCTTCACCTGCTGAGCCATCTCTCCAGCCTTTGGCAAGTTTCTTACCGCCTCTTGGATTGTCTTCTGAACAGTCCCTAAAACCCATTGGGAACCCCTCCTCAGTTCAGCTCACCAATGCCAGATCACTTTCTATACTTCTGACAGTTGGAGGTGGTGAGGGGAGCGTGCTAAAAATATAGCCGTCCCCACAACCCCAAAAGCCTTCAATTTACCTGCTTTTATAAAAAGATGCTCTCTTAGGTGTCACCCAGAGGAAGGTATAATTACAACCTGGGAATGTTAATTCCTTTGCTCCTGGCATGCAGGATCTCTGCTCTGCGGGGCTCCTGTCCTCCTCAGAGCCTTGCAGTAAGAGATGGGCAGGCACAGGAGGGGGACCATGGTGGGAGGCATAGCAGGCCTGGAGCGTGCAGGGCACACGCCTTTAATGAGACTGGCACAGTACAACTGGGTGAAGCCTGGAGGAACCTCCTTCCTGTCTGGGGCTGGACAGAGACCCAGCCAGGCCGTGAAGGGGCTGCTTCGTGGAAACATTAAGCTTCATGAGGGTGCTCTGCCAGCCCCCCCCTTCACTTTCCTAATATTTCCTGGGGTAGGGGAGGGGTCTGGCTACAGTGTCCTTCCCTCTAGGTCACAGTGAGGTGACACACCTTCGGGTATATGGGGAGCATCTCGTAGTAACCTACACAGTCCGTCCTTCCTAACATTTTCCTTGCAAATCCAGTGTCTGCACTGGAGTAAGCACTGGGTCATGATGGCAGAGTTCACCGTATAGACAGGGAGCAGAGCACAGAGAGAAATAAAAAGAAAATACATCGTGCGCTGTAGTGGCACACACGTTTAAGCCTAGCATTAGGGAGCCAGAGGCAGGGGGATCTCAAGTTCAAGAGAGTTCGAGACCAGCCTGGTCTGCAGTGGTTCAGGGTAGCCAGGACTACGTAGAGACACTCTGTCTCAAAACAAAGAAAACAAAAGCTGAACAAGTGAACTTAGTGGAACCGAGCTGCTAAAGAATAAAGGAGCCAGGTTAGAGAGCCGGCTCAGAGGTCAGACACACCTGTCCTTGCAGAGGACACAAGCCTTCGCCAGCACTCACAAGGCTGCTCATAGCCATCTGTAATTCCATGCAGGGGATCTGATGCCGTCCTCTTCCCGCTTTACAGGTAATGCACACACATGGTGCAGGCTAGTCTCATACACATTAAATAATATTAAATAAATCTTTCTGTATGTATTAGGCTTTTTTGTACCTGGATGTTTTGCCTGTATGCATGTCTGCCCGGCATGTGTGCATAGTGCTGGAGCAGGCCAGAAGACAGCACTGGATTCCCTGGAACTGGAGTTAGAGATGGTGGATAGCCGCCATGTGTGTGCTGGGAATTAAACTTAGTAAGCCATATTTTTGGTTGCCACAGAATGAATCTTTAAAAAAAGAAGGAGGAAGAGGAGGAGGAAAAGAAGGGGGACCCAAATCAAGCCAGAGGACCTTGGGACCCACCACAATCCCTATCTCCACACCCCACAACCAGGCATCTCAGTATCTTGGGACAGAGCTCAGAAAATGGCTTCTGGAAGAGTCAACTGCCCAGAATTGCCTGGGACAACCAGGGTAGAGAATCTTTCTCAACAGACCCTGGTCTAAGAGGCAGAAGTGGAGGGTGGCCTGCAGGTCCAGGGTGAGTGGCTGTATTGTCCCGCCTCCACTGAGTGGAGGATCTTGGGAGCAGAGGTGGGGGTGGGCTCACTGACCCTCTGGGGAGCAGGCTGGTCTGAGATGCTGTGGAACACTGGTCCCGAGGCTGTATATACACAAGGCCTGGAATGTTTATTTTTCCTTATTGACTTTCTCCAAATAAACCCCTGGCCGGCAGAAAGGGCTCCCAGCCGCAGCTGTTTACCCAGAGTTTGTGATAAAGGGCCTTCTCCATAGCAACAGGTGGCAACGTGCAGCTCTTGGGGGACAGGGCTGTGCTTACTCAGTGGGAAAGGAAAAGAGGAAGGGGGGAAGCAGGGTAGAAGGAAGGAGGAGAGGAAAGGAGAGAGGGGAGGGTCTGAGCGAGGGAGGGAAAGAGAAAAGAACGGAGGAGCCAGGCGGCTCCATCAGGAGATGGTGGAGGGTGGAGGAGGTTGCGGAGTGAGCAGAAGGAGCAAGGGAGAAACTGAGAAGGAGCTGAGCAGTTTCTGTCCTCACAGCAGCTTCTCTTTCTTAAGGAGATCTTTTTGCGTTTATTTTATGTGTGTGTTTGCCGACACGTGTGTACGTGCACCACACACATGCCAGTCTCTGTGGAGGTCAGTAGAGGACCTTGAGTGCCCTGGAACTGGCTGTGAGCCGCCATGTGGGTGCTGGGAACCCACCCTCCATCCTTCGCAAGAGCAACAATTGCTCTCAACAGCTGAGCCGCCTCTCAGCTGTTATTTTTATTTATGGGTATATGTATATTTTTGTGTGTTCAGGGAGGCCAGGAGAGGGCATTTAGTCCCTTGGAGCTAGAATCACTGGGCCTGAGTCTTCATCGAAGACCTCGGCTTCTGGATATTACTAGGAGAGGCCACGTTCTTGTTGCTGAAAGGCACCAAGGCGGCAGTGTGTTTTAAAAGAAACTCGGAGGCATTAATAGCAGTCCACTCTCAGCACTGGAGGACACACACACACACACACACACACACACACACACACACACACTGAGATAAGTCTTCTACATTCATGTTCCACCCCAAAGTGTGAGGGTCCACACTAAGCAGGTGGCCAGCAGTGGAAATCTGGGATGAAGTCAAGGCCAACTCCAGGACTGCCCTGTCTTCCGCTGCTGGCACCTGCATCCTCCATACTTCTTGGCATGTCTGTCCCCCCTCCCATCGCTGGATGACATTCCCCTGTGCTTCTGCAGAGGACTCCAGCCCACATCCTGTCTGATTTCATCTTAACTCGCTTACACCTGTAAAGATCTGATTTCCAAACCAGGTGTCAAGGATCAGACTTGAAGATATTTTTTGGGGCGATCCGACTGCAGCCATTGCAGGGTGCCATGCTGTGGGCAGGGACAGCTGCATGTAGGACTGGCGGGCGGGCGGCAGGCACCTTCAGCGCCCCCATCCGCTCCTCTGCTGTTGCAGAGGGGGTGTCCTTTTGCAGAGGGGAGGGGAGGAGGGCTTGGGCTGAGGGGGGTAGGAGGTGGCTTTGGGACTGTGGTGCTGTGGTAGCCTTGGACATGTTCTTTCTTTCCTCGGTGTCTCGGCTTTTTTTTTTCTGTAAGAGCTGTATCTCAGCTCATGAGGTGGGTGGCTGATGCAGAGCAGGGGAAACTCGAGGTTCACCCATTCTTGCTGTTACCCATGGGCCTGGTTTCTCCTCAGCAGTGTACGGACACTCACTTGGGAATGGTGCCCACTCTTACTGATGGTAGTTTATGCTCTAGAAGTGTGTGTACTGAGGGGTGCCACGGTGGCATGTGGACAGGACTCTGGCAGAGTCATTTCCGGAAATTCGGAGAAGGTGAGGATGTTCACAGGGCGTCGTGCCATCTTCTAGCTCATGTAAGGTGACTCAGTGGGCACAATGTGACAGGAGTCAGTGGCCAGAAGGAAAGTGCACGCACAAGCATTTTAGAGGTCCAGACACAAGCACACCTCACAGACACAGCTAGTCTCAGACACAACTTGGACACAAACCACAGACACACTTCATATGTAACTGATGCACACATATACTCCTCCACACACGCACATATGCCTCATAGACACACCTCACACACATGCATCTCACATACCTTACATTCATGCCTCAAACACATGTCACAGACATGCCTCATACATATTTCATTCAAATATTCCTTATATGCACACCTCACACACCTCACACACACACCTCACACACACACCTCACACACACACCTCAAACACCTCACACACCTCACACACCTCACACACCTCACACACACCTCACACACCTCACACACACCTCACACACCTCATATACCTCACACACCTTACACACCTTACGCACACACCTCACACACACATACCGTACACACACCTCACACACACACCTCACACACCTCACACACACCTCACACACACATATCATACACACACCTCACACACACATCTCACAGACCTCACACACACACCTCACACACCTTATACACCTCACACACACACCTCACACACCTTATACACACACATACATATCAGACACACACCTCACACACCTCACTACACACCTAACACACCTCACACACCTCACACACACACCTCACACACACATACCTCACACTATACACATTTCACACACATACACCTCTCACTGTCATAGGTCGGCACCGACACAGCTCCAGACACTTGGAAACTCTACTCCCTCACATACCAAGAGCCTGTATAGTACAGCACAACCCATATGTGCTTGTTCATAGGCAAATCTTCCTTAAGCTGCTTCTGTGTGTCAGAACTGCACTGGTCCTTGGAGAACCCACAGGCCATAAGCATGCAGGTTACATTTTCATTGGGGAAACAAGAAAAACAAAAAGGCCAGTCATATTGTCCAGGAGCAGGAACGTATAGCTGGGGGGAGAATGGCAAAGGAGGGGCAGTTGAGGGGGGCATTAAATGTGCCCTCCAGCCAGTCCAGCTGAGGGGTCCTGGGCAGCTCCTGGGCCTCTCTTGGGGTCTCTAGCAGTCAGCCCTCCCCCAAGCTTTCCTTCTGCGGCGTGTCAGCTTCCTTGTTACTATTCTCATCCTCATTATAGAACTGTCCTCACACTCAAACACAACAAGCGCACGGCTGGCTGTTCCACGGTGCTGTGAAGAGACAGGGCATGCTGCTCGAGCTGCTGGAGAGGGCGGGCGGTTACAGCCACTGGGAGGGAGAATGAGTTGACGCCTTGGGAGGGGTGTTTGGTAGGCATCCTCTGCAGGGTGTCAACTCTGTCTCTCCTCTCTGTCCTGTTAGGAGCCCTACCAAGGAGGCTTCTGCTAATTGTTTACTGTAGCTGGTGCCTGCAACCAGCTCTTGGGTGAGGGACTTCCGAGCCCCACTCTGCCCCGTTCCTCCCCTGTCTTTGCAGCCAGGCATTTGCAAAGTTGCCAGGTACTTAGTATGTCCTTTACAGAGGGCACGTAGTAGGTGCTCTGCTAACACTGCTCAAAGACAGCTCAGGATCGGAAGGAAATTAGATACAATGTCGGGACTGTAGTTTACCAGCCAGCGGATGTCTTTCTGGCATGGCCAAGCTCTCATTGCTACAATGAAGTCATAATAAATAAGCAGAACTTGCTTTTGCCCTAGTTCTATGGGGGAGAAGGAGGTAGGGAGGTTGAGGAGCCCTTCCTCACTCTTACCTCAGCAGTCTAGGCTCTTCCAGACTCAATCTCTGAACCTCTGCCATTGTAGACATATCCTTTTGTGTCAACTTGCCCTCTTCCTCGCTCTCCCGGGACAGGAAACGTAGCCCCTGTGAGAGATAATGTACTTGGTGGCCACTGACGTGGAGTGGAAGGACCTTGAGTGAGTCCTGGGGCTTCCCACAGTCTCGGGGTCCCAGTGTGGAATGCTGTCTATGCTTCCTTGTGGACCTGGGTGAGGGCGGAACATGTGGCCCATCACCCAGCTCTCCGCACAACGGCAGGTGGGTGCCCCTAGGGTGGGATGGGATGAAGGGAAACTGGCTGGCCATCTTACCCATGGTTGTTGGCCTTGGACTGGCTAGACACTGGGGAAGGAAGGGTCTGAGGGCAGGGGGGAGGGGCCTTGGGGGGTGTGGAAGCTGCAGCAGCTGGATAGATTCAGGGTCAGGAAATGGATGGTTGCAAAGACCAGGGGAGAAGAGGCGAAGAGGCAACCTCAGGACGGACGTGAGGAGCAGGAGGGCTATCAGGTTTATTTTCCTGCCCTAGCGACGAGCCCAGGAGAGACAGCTAGAGAACAGAGCCCTCAAAGTTTCCAGCACATTCCTGCTAAAATTAGAGCCGTCTTGCGTGAGCAACTATATTTAAACCAGCGGCCTGTCAGAGACACTGTTGAGCCGAGGCACAAGCCAGTGGATGGGGGGCCAGAGAGAAACAGGGGTGCTGGCAGGGCACCGGCGAGCTGTCCAGGCCTGGGCGAGGCCAGGCCACCTGCCATTGGTTGGTGGGGCAGGCATGGGAGTGCGCAGGCAGGCGTAGGACTCTCAGCCAGGCTTCCAGGATTCCCACCTCTTGTCCCAGCTTCAAGGCAGAATCCAGATAGGGAAAATGGTACACACAGACAAGGACACACCCCTGTGTGGCCTGGGGAGGGGGGCGCAGGGAAAGGGCACTCTAGGGGGAGGGGAAGGAGAAAGAGGGAACCGGAAGAGGAAGGAAGGGGCAGGCATAGCTCGCAGGCAGGAGATTTACTAATCCAAGGGATGGCTACGGTGCAAAGTGGTCTCCGGTGGGCGGCGCCTTTCAGACAGGCCCTTGCCTGGGACTACCATGCTCCTTGCTCTAACGTGAGGGGAGCCCAAGCTACTCCCTCACCATCTTTCCCTGCCTGCTGTAGCCTCTCCAGGGAGAGGAAGTGCCATCTGATAAATCACTTCTACCTGAGGCCTGGCCCATTAAGTTTGATGCTGGAAAGAGGAAGTTTTATTACCTAGGAATATATCTGCATCTCTTAGGGGGCCTAGCTCAGCCTCTATCCTGGCTGCAGCCTCTTCAGACAATTCAAATTGCCTCTATTCGATCCTGCCATTCTGGATAAGCCTTACAGGAAAGCATTTTCTGTGGGTCGGACTGACCTTTTCGGCCTTGCTTTATTTTATATTTGTGCGCGTGCGTGTGTGTGTGGGTACATGCGTGTGTGCGTGCGTGTGTATGTGTGTGTGTGTGTGTACATTTACTTGTGTGTTTGCTAATATGCTAGGAACAAGCAAGGTGACCCACAAGGCCCCTCCTGTTGCTCTCTGAGAACTAGGCTGTCCTGGCCCATTCTAGAGACCCTTGTAAGCTTAGTTCTTCAGTCTGGCCCAACCAAATTAAGCGGGCAAAGTCCCGTGTCCCCCTAACTATCCCCAAAGCCTGGTGTTCTGTGGGCTGAGGCCACATCGGTTCTGTCTGCCCCTGGGCAGGTCCTTATCTTCTTGTCTCACACCCCGGGCTTCACTGTGGAACAGTAGGCCGCTCCTGCACTCGTCCTTGTCCTTGTCCATCAGCCCTGTATTCTAGCCTTGAAAGAACAACTTCCCCGGACTGGGAAGACAGTACAAGAGGGCAAAGTGCCTGCTGTGCCAGTGTAAGGGCCTGAGTTCCGTCCCCAGGACCTGAAACAACAACAGCAACACCGTGTGTCATGCTGGAGGAGCAATAGCAATGCCAGTGTGCCATGCTGGAGAAGCAATAGCAACACCTGTGTGTCATGCTGAAGGAGCAATAGCAATGCCAGTGTGCCATGCTGGAGAAGCAATAGCAATGCCAGTGTGCCATGCTGGAGAAGCAATAGCAATGCCAGTGTGCCATGCTGGAGAAGCAATAGCAATGCCAGTGTGCCATGCTGGAGAAGCAATAGCAACACCTGTGTGTCATGCTGGAGAAGCAATAGCAATGCCAGTGTGTCATGCTGGAGAAGCAATAGCAACACCCGTGTGTCATGCTGGAGAAGCAATAGCAACACCCGTGTGTCATGCTGGAGAAGCAATAGCAACACCCGTGTGTCATGCAGGAGAAGCAATAGCAATGCCAGTGTATGCACAGCCCATTCAGTCCCCTTCCTGAGCTGCAGGCCAGCGGGAGAGCTTGTCCTGAAAACAGGGGAAAAGTGACTGAGGAAGAAACCAGCATTTACCGCTAGCCTCCATATATACCAGCATGTGAATGTGGATACACATGCACGCACGCACACAAGGACACACACACAAACACGCACACATAAGCACACACACATACACACACACACACAAGCACACACACATACAGACACATATGCACATACACACACAAACACAAACACACACGCATGCACGCACATACACACACAAGCACACACACACATACACACACGCACACACACAAACACACACACACATTTCCTGAAACCCAACAAAGCTCAGAAGAAATGAAATGCATGTGAATGGTTAGAGAGAGGTTCCAGACTGGGTCTTTGGCCCGAGGCTATCCTGACCATTCCTCTTATGTAGCCCCACTTCCGATTTCAGCATCTAGACCCTGTTGGGAGCCTCTGGCTGCTAGTCTTGGCTCACTCCTGTGTGGATGTAATACCACATAGGATATGGGTGGCACAACTCTTGCGGTTCGCTCCATATTCAGAAACCCTTAGTGAAGTCACAGCTTTAATTAAGTACAGCTGGCTGTACGTTATACTCCGTATAATTATCATGTTATTATTATTATCACTTAGACAAAAGTTCAAACGAAGTTTATTGTAAATAAATACTGTTTGGCAGAAATAAGTGGGAAAGCTGAGGGCCCTGGGCTTGTCTGAGTGACCAGGGCAGTGGAGATGAAGGAAGGGTCTGCCGGGAGGAGCAGATGAACTTGGGAGAGCGAGGGAGGTGAGCCAGGGGCAGGGTCTGCTGGACAACGGTGGCACCCTGGACAAGTTCCCTCCTGCCTCTTGGCCTCGGTTACCTTCCCTTGGATGCAGGACTCATATATTCCACAAATAATGACTGTGACATATGTCCTAAGCAGTGTTCTACGCTTTGGAGCTCAGACAATGTAGACAAAAGGTCTACCTGCCCAGAGCTGAAATTCTAGGATAAAGTCGAAAGCTAAAATTTAAGCTTGCAGTATGCTGTCAGGGAGCCAAGAGCATACAGAGGAAAAGACAGTAGGGGCAGGGTTATTGGAATGCCTGGGATGCTGTGTCAGGGAGGCCAACTCGTCCATCTGAGAAAGAATTAGAAGAAACAGGTGAGGGGAGAGAAAGCGACTTCAGTGGAGGAACCTGAGTCCCTCTGCGGCAGAAGCCTGGTTGGTGTTGTCAAGGAAGCCAGGGCGCTTGGAGCAGAGGAAGGCAAGAAAAAGTGGCAAGAGGTAACTTTAGAAGGGATGTAGGGTGGAGCCTAGCAGACCTGCCAGGCTTTGAAGCAGACTAGGATTTATCCAGAAGATAGGCTCAGCAGTTAAGAGTACATGCTATCCTTTCAGAGGACCCAAGTTCGAACCCAAGTACCCACATCAGGGAGCTCAAAACTGCCTGTAACTCCAGCTGCAGGAAATCTAGAGCCCTCCCTGGCACCTGCAGGCACCTGCACACATGTGGTATTCACTCACACAGACATACAGACACTTAAATAAAATGAAAAAAAAATATGTTTTTAATCAGTGATGGGAGGCCATTTTGGGGTCATCATCAGATCAGAATTAGATTCAAATTCTGGTTGCTGGCCTGGGGAGTTGGCTCCATGGGTAAGAGGATTTGCTGTACGAGTTCGAGGACATAAGTTCAAATCCCTAGCATCTGCCTAAAAAGCCAGATATGGCTGTGTACATCTGTGACTTTAGCCCTTGGCATCAGAAACAGGAGGGTTGTTAAGGCTTGTAGGCTATCATCGCAGTTGTGGGTTCAGTGAGAGGGCCCTGTCTCAAAGCAATGAGAGAGAGACTGGTGTGAAACACACCGGACATCCTTTCCTGGCTCTGCAAGGAGTGTAGTGCTTGTGCAATGCACACACACACACACACACACACACACACACACACACACCAATGGACACAGGCACTCACACATGCAGGAACCAACACATGCATACATTAGGATTATCAAAGTTCTTTCTGACCCTCCTACCTCTAAGATCCTAGGCCTTTATTCCTTAAGACAGATTTGCTGTCTGTCACAGCCACACAATGACTGGTCTCAGCAGGGTGTTTTTTTCTGTGGGGTCTCTCACTTGGTTCCAACAGGAGGCGGCTGGGCCTGGAGCCAGACAAAGGCTGGGATTGGAGGGATGTCCAAGCTATCTGTTTCACTCACATGTCTAGCATCTCAACTGGGGTGGACATAACTGCCGGGCACTGGGCCAGGCAACTTCTGCGTCCTGGTGACCTCTCCATGAAGTTTTCTGTGGCTTCCTCAGCATGGTGGGCTTAGCCAAGTGGACCCCTCATATGATACTTGACAGTGAACTTGACAAGAGGCAAGCTTACTGTGGTCTACAGGGCTACTTATCCTGCCCGTCCCAGACTCAGCAAGAGAGAGCCTTGCTACACGAGGGCATGCTAATGTAAGGCTAGCTTTGAGCCCATTAGAAAAGTCACAAAAATAGTAACAATTGCCGTTTCACAAGAGCCAGGCCCTGATCTGGTCTCCATGCTGTATTTAACTTTCTTATCAACACTGTAAAGGCAATATTACTAACCGCAGTTTCCAAGTGGGGAAGTCTGAGGCTCAGAGAGGCTGAGCATCTGACTCAATGTCACTCAGCTAGACGGTGGCGACTGGGATTGAATCCAGGCTGTCTGGCTCGGGGTTTGCTTCTCCAAATTCCAGCTTCCTCAGCAGCTGGAGGACAAGCATTTTAAAACAGCTGGAGGCAAGAAACCCTTCCCTGGCCTCCCCAGCATCCCTTGTCTGGGGAGCAGTGAGTATCTGCGTGCGTGCATGCATTTATTTTACGTGTATATGGGTGTTTTGTTTGTATGTTATGTCTGTGCACCACATGTGTGCCTGGTGCCAACAGAGGCCAGAACAGGGTGTGAGCTTCCCTCCCCCACCAGGACTGTTATTAATAGAGGGCTGTGAGCCACCTTGTAGGTAGCTTGGAACAGAACCCATGATCCTTTAGAAAAACAGACTGCCTGATTTATTTATTTGTTGTTTGTTTATTTAAGACAAGAGTCTTTCGATATAGCCCTGGCTGACCTGGAACTTACTATGTAGACCAGACTGGCCTTGAGCGCAGAGAAATCTGCCTGCCTCTGCCTCCTGAGTACTTGGGATTAAAGGTGTGTTCCACCACACCTGGCTGCAGCCTGTGTTCTCTGACATCTCCCAGTCTCTCATTTCATTTTATAAAATCTGTAGAGCAAAAGGAATGTGTAGAGGCTTGGACTCTGCCCTAGCAAAGGCGAGGTGACTTTAAGGTAGGTTTGAACCCCAAACTCCTGACTGGGGTGTGTGGGAGGGTTGAAATTGGCTTGCCATGTTTTCCTTTGGGGTCTTAAACCCACTCTGCCCTGATTTGGGAACAGGGGGCAGATCGATCTGGTGACCCGGCTTCTGTCCAGGGCCTGTTGTCCACCCTCTTCCCTGCCCATCAGCTGGCTGAGCCCCCAGACCAGGTTGTCACTGACAACAGCAGAGGTTCCCAGGCTGATACCTCATGGCAGCCACACTCGCACAAATCTTTAATTGTTTAGTTTAAGGAATTGTGTTTTGACCGCGAGGGGATTTTGGCTGGAGCTCAAGAAGTGATAACGATATTCTGCTGCCAAGACGTCTCCGCGGCTCTCTCTGTGTTAATGTGCACTTTCAAGGCGTTCCAATTAACTGCATCAGCTCTGGGGAGAGAAAGGGAGCGGGAATCGGCAGGGGGAGAGAGGGAGGAGAGCAGACAGGGCCCCCCAGTCTTTTTATTAGCAAACAAGTGGGGGTGGGTGGATGGGTGACAAAATTCTCCAGGCCTGGTTCCAGTGAAGCCGTGTCTCCTGCTGTGGAGGGGGAGATGCTGATGAGAGGGAGATGTGGGGGAGAGACACAAGACAGCTACCCAGAGGCCATGGCCTGACATTCTCCATGGGGACTCGCTCTGCCTGTCTCTAACACCCTTCCTAAGGCGGCAATCCTTTAATACAGTCCCTCATGTCGTGGTGACCTCCAACCATAAAATTACGTTCGTTGCTACTTCATAACTGTACTTTTGCTAGTTATGAATCACAGTGTGGATATCTGGTCTGCAGGGTGTCTGCTATTGGGCCCCTGTGAAGGAGATGTTGGACCCACAGGTTGTGAACCACTGATCTCACATTTCCTATCCCTACCTCTTTCCTCTCTCCATGCACCCAAGGGTCCCTCTACTCAGCCAGCCCTGGAGAGTCCTCGCTCCAGCTCCCAGCCCCTTTCCTTCTGGAACTTTCTGGGCAAGGTGTACTTACACACAGGGACCTTTTCAATGGCCCTTCCCTCTGCTGGGAATGATCCCACCAGGTGTTTCCTGGGCTGTTCCCAGCATGTCATCACCCTCTATTTCCTCGCCTTTCCTAGCTTTGTCTCTGCAGCTTTGGCCACCATCTCACGGGCAATCACTGAGCACAGAGGGGTCCACTTTAAGAGGGACAGGGCAGGGGAATGTGGAGTCTTCAGTGACTTACTCTTTCGGTACTGAGGCTTGACCGAGGGCCTCACCCGAATGGGTGCACGCCGCTACTGAGCCACGTCCTCAGTTCCTTTTCTTCCTCAGACAGAAGCTCACACATCCCGGCGTGCAGCGGAGGAGCACTCATGCTGGGCAAGCACGCTAGCCTCTGAGACATCCTATCTCCAGTCTTTTTCTTTTTTAAAATTTTAATTTTAGGCAGCGTCTTGCTGTGTAATTCAGACTGGCTTCGAACTTGTGGCAATTGCTCTGCCTCTGCATCTGGAATGCTGGGATTAAGTTGTGTTCCACTACACCAGGTGGCTTATAGAATGAATGAAAAAAGGAAGTCTATTTATCAGGCAGACTTTGCCAGACACAGCTCCCTCCTCCATCTGTGTAGGCATCGCTCCCTCCCTCACCTGCCACTTTCCTGACCCCAACCTTCAACCCTGCATCTTGACCTTGTTGACTCTCTCTAGGGCTCAACAGTGGCCAACCCTGCCCTTCACCCCTGTTGTCGCCCTCCCCCCCCCCATTCACCCAGCACCCTTTTAATTAAATGTCCCCAGCTTTCAGAAGCCTGGACTCGCAAGGGCTTTTGGGATCCTGGATACCATACCAGGTTCTCAAGTGGAGCTGGCCAGGGAAAATACGACCCTTCCCTGGCCTCCGGGTCCCTTCCCAAGAGTGTTTTAGGATGGTCTTCAAGTGGCTCTGTCTGGGCCCCCGTGCTGGCGAGGGCCAGGAGACCAGAAGACGACACTGCTTTTCAACTCCACCGGAAAAAATGACTTTCCCACATGCGACCTCCCCGCAGCCAGTGCGCCTCACACACACTTGCACACCAGTTCTACCCCGAAGCATCTAGAAGCAGGAGCTCCCTTCAAAGAAGCACGCACACATCCCGCTACTTCAGCATCCCCGGGTGGGGGAGACCCCCACGGTTGAGGGACCAGGACGGCCACCGAGGTGGGCCAGAGTTGACCCGGGCTAAAGAGAAGCAAAAGAGGGCTCAGGCTTTCCTGAGCCTCCCCCTCCTCCAGCATCCCTCCCGGGCGCCCCTAGGCCTCCAGGGGAGGGTCAGCGCGGGAGGCTCAGGTTTCAGCGAGTCGAAGACAGGAAGATTTAGCGGGGGAGCCTCACAGCCGCACAGTGCGCCATTTGTCCGCCTTTGAAACCGGAGGCTGCGGGCCGAGCTGGGGGGCGGCGGGAGGCCGCAGGACGCCCGGGTGAATTATCGCCCGCTCGGGCCCCCTCCCCCAGCCCGGCTCCTGTTTCTCCAGGTGCTGGGGTGTTTTGCTACGTGTTAATTTGCCCCAGTTGACGCGCCCATTCGTGGCCCCAGCCCCACAACGGGAGGCCAGCCCGCCCTGGGGTGGCCTGCGGGGGCCCTGCAGTGCACAGAGGGGGCGGTGCGAGCCCTCGAGGGACCGGGGTCGGGTGAGAAATTTACAGAGCCGGGGGTGTCCGCACGCAGATGGATTGCACCCCCCCTCCCTGCAGCCCCTCCAGCGCAGATGGGCGCGCTGTCACAGCGACCCCTGCCGGCCCCTGGAGCCCCCGCTTCCTCCAGGGAGCTCGCTAGGGTTTGAGGATGCTCGCAGCTTTCCAGGCATTCTATCGCTGGATCCTTTTAAGTCTAGTCTGGCTCCAACAACTGTGATTTTTTTTAAAATTATTATTTTTGTGTCTATGTGTGTGGGCCTACATCTATGTGCATTACGCGTGTCAGAAGTCCCCTGAAGCCAGAAAGTGGGCGCTGGATTCCCTCACCTGGAGTTAGAGGTGGCAAAGGCTTTGTGGGTTGAACAAAACGAACCCAGATCCTCTGCAAGGGAAGCTCTCTAAACTGTCTAGCCGTCTCTCCAAAGCCTTCTGGCTCCTTTTCAAGACAGGTTCTCACTATGGAACTAACTCACGGGCACCCACCCACCTGCCTCTGCCTCTGCCTCTGCCTCTGCCTCTCCAGTGCGGAGGATTAAAGGTATGCACACCATTACAACTGGTTGGCTGCATCTTTAAAGTCTATGAGAAAGAGGAACAGAGGCGCTAAACTAAGCAGTTTGCCCAAGGCCACATAGCTATTGAGAAGCAAGATCTGGAGGTGAGGTGTGTTCTGAATCCAGTGTTCTTGGAAGGAGACAGGTAGGGCCTCAACCCACTGCCAGCTGGGGTGGGGTTGGGGGGGCGTCTGGCA
>JANBXA010000641.1:27250000-27310000 GCA_030556225.1 Cricetiscus sungorus
TGGATTTTGTGACACGTAAATTTAATTCGGAGTAAAACACTATCAGAGCAGTGATTGTCTGGGAAAAGGGCCTGTGTGGCCTTGACAGTATGGAACTGTATTACCCCCGCATCACACACTGCTTCCCTGGCCCAGGAAAGCTTGGGAGCCTGCCCTGGAGGGTGGTGACAGGATTTGCTCAGCCAGTTCTCTGGGAAGTGGTGACCCTGTCTGTCCTTTGCTAGGCTGCCCCTGACATGCTCTTCACCTTAGTCTGGGTCCAGGGAGGCTACTGCATGGCTTTCTCTTGGCTGTGGCCCATATGAGAAACTGAGCATGGATGGATGGGGGAGAGAAGGATGGGGGGAGGATATGGGGGAGGATGAGGGGAAAGATGGGGGACAGCAGCAGAGAGAGAGGAAACGTTCTAATTACTTGAACGTGAGGTGTCAGCTGTGGGTCGGGGAGATGGCTCAGTGCTTGTGACACAAGCAGGGACACTTGCGCTCAGATCCTCAGAGTGCATGTAAAAAGCTGGGTGCACCAGGGCAGGGCTTTTGAGACCATGTCAGAAAGAAAGAAAGGAAAAAACAAAATCCCTAGTGCTGGAGTGGAGGCTGGAGGGTCCTGGGACCGTGCTGAGCCGTCCACTCCAGCCAATCAGTGAATTCCTGGTTCAGAGAGGGATCCCACCTCAAGATAAACGTGTGTGTATGGCAGCATGGAGCGAAGTGCCTGCAGAGATGACTCATCATTTCGCACTGGCTGCTCTTCCAGAGGACCCAGGTTCAATTCCCAGTACCCACATGGTGGCTCACACCTGTCTGTGACTAGTTGGAAGGGATCAAATGCTCTTATCAAATGCTCTTAGGGTATTAGGCATCCATGTGGTGCACAGACTTACATGTAGGCAAAATACCTACACACATAAAACAAAAAAATCAAGGAGGGGCCAGCGAGAACCCTTATCAGTTCCACATGCTTGATGCACAGACCCCGGAGTCCGGGTTCATCCCTTCCACATTAAGGTAGAAAGAGAGCAGTAACTTGACGGAGTTGTTCCCAATCCCCATGTGTGTGCCATGGCATGTGTGCCCCCCAACAACATGCTTACACATAACACTGACAATAACTTAAAAATTTTCTACTATAATTCGTCTGGGAAAGCAAGGGGAGGCTTGTGCTGCAGTGGACATGTGACAGTCAGAGAACAAGTCTCTCTGTTCACAATCGGTCCTGGGGATTGAACTTCAATTATTAGGCTCGCCCAAAAGAACCTTTACTAGCTGAGCCATCTTGTTGACCCAAGTAAATAAAATGTTAAAATAAAGAAAAAATGAAAGGGAAATAGTGGGGGAGGAGAACACCAGATAGACATCTGGCCCCACATGTGTGTGCACGTGAACACGTGCAGACACCCTTCCTCCCCCACCGTGATATGAGTCCACTTAGAGTTTGCACTAAGCGCTCCTTCCGGCCCACGTCTCCATTCCCACAGGGCTGCAGGGCATGTAGAAAGTCTGTGCAGTGGAGCTGGGGAGTCAGCAGGGCCCTCCTGACGTTCCTTTGGCTGTCATCCTCCTTGACTGGAGTGGGTAGCCAGGGAGCTGGGTGCAGGAGGCCCAAGCTTAAGGTAAAGAGCAGGTAGGCTATGGAGCCGAGCCGAGCTGATGCTCACTGACCACACTTGGAGCTTGAGTTGGCTCCATCCAGTGTGGGCTCAGCTGGGCACCACTGCATCTGGGAGCTGCAGAACCACAGGTGTCCTTAGCCTCGAGGAGTTCAGCTCCTTCCTTGGTCAACTCAGGGTGGATTCAGGCCAGTCTCTCAGGATTGACAAAACCTTGTGCATGGTGGGGCGGGTGTATAATTTGAGACGGTGAGATAGGTGGATTCTTGGGGCTCACCGGCTAGCCAGTCTAGCCAAATTGGCAATTTCTAGGCTAGTGGGAGACCCTGTCCTTTAAAAAAAGACAAGAAAGAAGATGGATACCATCTTAGAAATGATAGCTGGGGTTGTTCTCTCCCCTTTCTTACATATGCACACGTGAGTGTACCTGCACACACACACACACACACACACACACACACACACACACACACACACATCTCTGACTGTAGTGGTAACTAGTATACACAGTACCCACATCTAGGCTCCCAGTAAAAGGGAGCAGGCTGCCTTGGAGAGACAGACGATTCCAGACCAGGGCAGGACAGTGGGTTCTGAGTCCTAGCTTTTACTTTGTTTTGGGACAGCATTTCCCTAGGAAGCAAGACAAAAGAAGTTTTTGTCTTTGTCAAAGTTCGTGTTGATGTGAGTAAGCCAAAGGGATACAGGATACATCAGAAGCCTCCCCCCGGGGGGGGGGGCCCATGACCTAATAGGAACGACACCAGCATCAAATACTCAAAGTATAACATAAATGTCCCTGAGTCCATGCTGACATAAATAATTGATTAACTAAATGTGGGCGAAATCTCCCATGCAGGAGTGATGCAAATAAAAGCTAAGGTTGTATGTCGCTCAGACCATAAACTGGGTATAGTGACATGCCTGTAATCCCTGCATTAGGGATTCCAAAGTGACGCAGGAGGATTAGAAGTCCAGTGTCTTCCTTGCCTATATAGCAAGGTTGAGATCAGCCTGGGCATCAGGAGACCCTGTCGGGAGGGGGGCGGGGGGAACCTGACCTATGCTTTGATGGTTTAGAAATATTGTGAGGTTTTCATGGGCGAATATGTCTGAAAGTGCCCAGCACTGTATTAGACTGTGGCTGGTGTAACAAAAATATTTATTTTGAAGGAAGGTGAGGGAAGGGATTGCCCCAGGCATCTGGGGTATGGGAGGCCTCCTTGGCAGAGGATGTGTGTTGTCCCTTAAGAGAAGAGCTCTTGGAAGGGGGATTGATAATAATCGGAGGCCACATTGACATTGAGTTCTGCTGTCGCCCCGCCTTGGGGACAGTAGATCTCTTAGGGGAGACCTTGGGGGTCATCTTGGGCACTGCCTTGGGGGTTTTCAGTCTGGAAGCTAGGGAAGGCTCCACCAGAGGCTGGTTTCTCAGCCAGCTCTGCTCTTCTCTGGTTGTCAATGAGGGCAAGGGTTTGGAGGTGGTGCAGGAGGGCAGTGGGTGGAGCTTCATCTTTGACCTCAGTCTGCACCTGCAGAGGCAGGGTCCACGGAGTGGAGGCAGGGAAAAATCTTCCCACCACGGGGCTTGGTCTGGGGAGGGCCTGGGCCAAGCCATCAGTCCCCACACCGAGTCCTGCCGGGACGCTCCGAGAAGGGCTTTAATCCTGAGCAAGAGGGAAGAAAGGCATAGGGTGAAGAGGAGGCAGAGGATTGGCTGAGGATCTCCAGGGAGCCGGACAGAGGGACCGAGGAGCTGGAAATACAGCGATGTGCCATACCCACCTGTTTTCTTCCTCTTCCTCTTCCTCTTCGTCTATATTCTCCTCCTTCTCTTCCTCTTCCGTTTCTTTGTCCCAAATATCCTCCACTGGTGGAATCTTGGACACAGGATTGAAGATGGAATTCACCCATCTTTCCTCTTAAAAAACAGGGATGGTAGGAACCTCACATGAAGAGGGGAACCCAGGACTGACAAATCCAGGGTTTGGGGAAGAATCGCAACCCCCTTCCTATGTTACGCCCACCTTCCCTAGCTAGCCCTCTCACCCGAGGTGTCTGCTTTAGGCCTACCTATGCCAGGGTATTTGGATGCTGATCTTGCCACTTAGAATATATTGATAGTCTCTCTTACTTTTTTTTTTTTATTTGTTTTTGAAACATTGTCTCACTATGTAGCCCAGGCCGGCCTCAAACTCAAGATTCCCCTGGCAGGTGCAGCCTTCCCAGAGTTGGGATCACAGATATGGAACACCATACCTGTCTTTTGGTCCCTTTGCCTGACAAAAATTCCACTTAGGCGAAGCCAGCCCCAAACCTGGACCATTCATCACCTTGTCAGGCAGATGCCTTGGGTAGGTCCCCTCAACCCCTCATTCCTCTGTGACAGCCACCACCACCTCTGTTTGTACCTGGCATGTCAGGGGAGCTTACTGAGAGCCTTATTGAGCCATTGAGTTTCTTCCTTGACTATATAAATTTCTTATCAATATTTCTTTATAGATTTGAATTTGAGATCATGTCTGCTCATGTCTGCCCTTGAGACAGACCTCCGAAGTCACTTGTCCATGGGACTCGCCCATGCAACTCCATCCTATTCACTCAGAATAGAAGAGAAGGGAATGTGAAGGAGACTGATTTATCTTAGCTTAAAGGGAAGAGCCACACCTCCAAACCCATTGTGACATCATCCTTGTGAGTCACAACCCAAAGGAGCCAGTGTCCTAACAAATCTGGCTTGCTAGGCTCTCTGGGAGTGTTTGTTCACCCTCCATCTTCCCAGGTCCTCTGGGTAATGGATGGCATCACAGACAGAACCCACAGCTCTGGAGTCAGATGGGAGTGACTTACCCTGGAGCTAGTCAGGGAGACGGGTGGGAAAGAAGTCTCCCCACATCCCTGGACCCCAACATCCAGGCCCTAGCAGTGGCTCCTTGTGCAATTCTGGGAAAGAAGGGGCCAAGTGGGGCAGTGAGGAGGCCACCAGACAAGCTCGTTAGTTCCTAGGTGCCCTGGGACTGTGGCTTTCTTTGTCTACTTTCCCACGCTAGCGTCCACCAGGTATTTCTGCTTTTCCTTCTCGTGTTCGTTTTCCTTTAAGCAGAGTCTCCATCCCTTTGTATACGTCTCTGTAACCTTTGGGAGATGTCCCCTGCCTGGCCCCACTGATGGTCCTTCCTCTCCCCAGATGTCTGGATCACAACAAGATCTATATTTGCTTATTTATTTATTTATTTATTTATTTATTTATTTATCTGTGTTCCAGTCTGGCCTCCGACGTGCTTTGTAGTTCAAACTGCCTCATACTTAGAACAATCCTCCTGCCTCAAACTTACAGTAACCCTCCTGCTTTGGTCTCCTAGATTTGGGGATTGTAGGAATAAGTTACCATAGTTCCCACTTTTCATATTTGTTTGGTTTTTTTTTTTTGTTGTTGTTGTTTTTTGAGACAGTGCCTCATGATATGGCCCTGGCTGTCCTGGAATTCTCTATTAGTCCAGGCTGGCCTCAAGCTCAGAGATCTGCCCGCCTCAGACTCCCAAATGCTGGGATTAAAGGCGTGCACCACCATGCCTTGGTGTTTTGGGGGCAGAATCTCCTATGCTAGGTTAGTGTGGTACTTATGGTCTGTTCACCCCCACCTTCAGACAGGTACCATTGTGCCTGGCATTGAGAGTGTCCCAGAGATGGACCACAAAGTTCCATGTTCACTACACTAGAATCTGCTGTGGGTGTGGTTTGACAAAGTCTCCGTTAGCTCAGGTTGTTCTCAAACCCGTTACCCTCCTGCATCAGCCCCCTGAGTACTGGCATAAGGGGCATGGGGGATCTACATGACTATAGCTGGAATTGTAGGCTTGGAGCTGACGTCTAAGCAGGGAAGTAAAGAAACTGGGCAAGATCTCTGCACAAGAGCCCTCGGGTTGGTGCTGAAATGCTACCACCAGTGACCTGGAACCCCACTTCATGGTGTCCGCTATGGAGTTTTAGGGTGTGTGATTGGCTTGGGGCTATGCATGAGAGGGTCTATCAAGTTTCCCTGTGTGGTTCCTTTGTTGTCTCCCTTCCTTGTTTTCAGGAAACAGTTAGGAGACCAAGTTCAGTACCACAGGTAGCCTGCCTATCTAAGGAATCCTCAGTGAGAAGAAAGATCTAGGGTTGGATGACTTGCCAGGCACATTCAGGGCAAAAGAAGGAAGCCCACACAGGCTGGGGGGAAGGGTAAATTCAGGGGAAGTGGGTATGAACACAGGACCCTGGACAACTGACTTCATAGAACCTCAGCACCTTCATTTGCCAAGTGGGTCCCCAGATATTGCAAATAACACACGTTACTGACAGCATAGTGATATGTACTTTTTTTGAGTTCCACCTCCCTTACTAACTTCAGAATTTTGTTTTCCTCTGCTTTTTCTTAAAAACAATCCCTCCCTTCCACGTGAGTAGTCTCCCCTCTCAGTAGCCTGCTTACAGCAACCAACTCTGGGCGGATTCCCGAAGAGGCTCCTGTCCATTACTCAGGGTTTCCAAGGCCCTACGTGGGACTGCCCCCTCCTCCCTTGGCACTTTGAGAGTCAGTCTTCGCCCGCAGTTACTATGGCTAGAGTTAGTCAGCCTCTCCCCACGAGACAGAAGCATGCGACACCTGCTTCAGCCTTCTTCTGTCCTGCCCTCACAGGAGTCTTGCTGGCTGGGCAAACCGTGGGGCCTGAGCGCTAACACCCATTCACTGTGCGACTGGGCCTCAGTTTGCTCCTGTGGTAAAAGAGGAGAAAGGGGCTGATGGGAAAATCTCAGTGAGTAAACCCCCGAGCCGCCAAGTCCGATGACTTAAGCTCCATCCCAAGGACCCACAGTTTGGAAGGCAAAACCTGGCGCCTGCAAACTGTCCTCTGACCCCCCCCCAAGTTAAACAATTTTTTAAAAAAGAAATTATAGTTCCACGATTTAATGATATATGTATGTTGTTCAGCTAGAGGAAGAGGAGGAAGTTGAAGACATGGGGATTTTACCTAGTTCAGGCGCTGGCCTTCAAGGGCTATCGATCGGGGATATGCTTTCAATTACAAGGGAATCCCAGGATCGATACCAGTTCTACCAACGTCCTTCTAACTTTTCATCTCTGGTTGCAGCCACCGATAGTAGTGGTGGTTGTCGTGGTGGTGGTGGTGGTGGTGGTGGTGGTGATGGTGTGTGTGTGTGTGTGTGTGTGTGTGTGTGTGTGAGAGAGAGAGAGAGGGGGGGGGAGGGGGAGGGGAGGGGAGAGGGGGAGGGAGAGGGAGAGAGAGAGAGAGAGAGAGAGAGAGAGAGAGAGAGAGAGAGAGAGAGAGAGAGAGAGAGAGAGAGATGGGCCTTCCAAACGTTTTAACCCTGTTTACAGAAAATGGGAATTTGCATGATGAAAATAATTCCGGCCGGAGTGCGAATTTTTACTGCGCTTGGCACCGGGCTCGGAAAAAGCGGCTGCATAGCCAACTACTGGAATTTTTAAACACAAATAATATTTTATGGGATCAGTGGGTTGGCTCAGGGCCGCCCTACCCGGCTCAGCTCCTCCGCCTACAAACAAGCTCGGATTGTGCAGCGAGTCAGCATGCTAGGCCTCGGGCCAGCCTGGGGGCGGGGGGGGGGCACCGTGGCCCTGCGGGCTTGGGAAGTGGGGGGTGGGTCTCGGGCGTGGGCAGGTGCAGCGCGGGGCTCGAGCCTCCCGGCCGGCAGGGGGCACCCGCGAGGCTAAGTATACCAGGCACCCGGCTCACCTGCAGCACCGAACTGGGAAGTGTGCCGTGCGATGGGGTTGTGCCCTGTGCAGAGTTGCCCCGCCTGGAATGGCCCGGGGCGCCACACCGCCTCCGGAAGTGCGGCTTCCCGGAACAGCCCTAGGGCGCTAGGGAGTCCTCGCCTCCCTCTAAAGCCACTCGGATTTGTTCTCCCGCCTGCTGTGTCCCCCATGGCAGGGGTCCCATGGCAGGGCCAAGGGCACAGTCGGGAGCATCGGGAGCTCTGTCTCTATGGGGATCCCTTTTGCTTCTGTTCTTGGAGATCTCCAAGACTAGCCAAGGGCCCAAGGGAGATGTCCCCCAGCCTGGGTCTTGGTCTCCGCAGCCGGTTAGCTCGCCCCGCCAACCGAGCGCCCAGCACGCACAGGGTTAAGCAGGAGCAGGTGTGTAGCCAGATGCCGCTGCCCGGTCGGCGTCCTCCTCCTCCGCCCACCCGCTCTGAACCCAACAGTCCCAAATAAAAGTGCTATTGTTGCCGGGCCTTCCCCCACCCCCGTCTCTGCCCCGCCACCTGGAGCAGAGCCCGGCCTCTCTTCACCTGCCCCGGGGCCGGCCGGGGGAGGGGGAGGGGGCCTCGGAGCGGGACTTCCGCTCTCCCTGCTGCTCCTCCTCCAAGGCCCCTGTCACTGACCCCAGAGTCCCCCGGGCAGGGCAGACTCCGTGGCTTTGTGCTGGCGCTCCTTTCGGGCCTGACGATCCACTCCGGCCTTTCCCTCCCTCTAGTCTCCCCCTCCCCCCATTCTCAATGGCTGGAGAGGCGACGTGCTTTTCAAAGCTGGGAGGACACGAGGCCTGGCGCCAGGAGTCCAGGACAGTGCCGCGTTGGTCACGACCAGCTGTTGCTTTTTCTTTAATCACTTGTCCATCTATAAGACTGGAAGGCAGGGCAAGAGCGATCCCTTTTACAGAAAAGGAAACTGAGACACTTCGGAGAGGAAGCGCTCAAACACGGGGCTGGTAAATGTGGAAATGAAGTCCCCCAACTCCCCTGGCACCGTGGGGTCCCCAGTCACTGACACAGCTCCCGGGTTCACTGTGCGGCCTCGGACAGGCTACCCCTCTCCTTGATTCCTTCTGAAATCGAGGAGGGTGGGCTTCCTCGGCTCCCCGGTTCTCACACTGCCACTTGGAATGCGAGGGGCTGCTTTCCACCCAGGAGGTCTGGGAAAGCCAGCCTGGGACTGCACGAGAGGCTTCTGTAATCGCGGCCTGTCCCGAGCAGGAAGAAGATTCTTCCTTGTCCTTCCTAGCCAGCTAGCTCCAGGAGGCTGATCAGCAAGGTAAATGGCTCTAGGAAACGAGTCAAGACCCTCGTCGCAAGCAGCCACAGCTTCGCCCGCGAGGAACGCACGCCGAGCCCCGGGCCGCTCCGCGTAGGACAAGTTCCCGCAAAGAACCCGCCCGCTGCAGGCGCAGGCCTGGTCTGTGAGCTCCAGCGGCTCCCGCGCACAGCGAGCCGAGCGCCGAGTTACCGTATTTCCTCTTCTGCGCCCTAACTTTCGAGCGCGTAAATGCCACTTGTCCATTGTGCTTGAGAGCACGCTTTCGCTTTACTGCGGAAAGAGATCCGTCGGGAGCCAGGAGACCTGAGTTTTTCAACTTTGTTCTTTTGGCCCTGCCACTTATCTCTTCTACTCTCCGACCCGAAAACCTAACAATCCAGTTTCCTGTCACCACCTGAACATCCAGTAGGCATCTCAGACTCCATTTGCTCGACTTCAGAAACCCGATCGCCATGCTCACTTCCCTCCTTACCACTTGTGAGTCCTCTTTCCCATAGGGAAGGGCAAGCGCCCCTCCCCCCTGTCTCCAGAAGCCAATCTTGGGGTACTTACCAACTCTTCCTCCTTTTGCCACCACGCATTGCCTTAATATACAGGGTTTATTTTGCCTCTAGGTTAAGTCCAGAGTCTGCAGTTTGCCATGTAGGCCACTGTCCTTAGCCATCACATTTCCTTTCTTCCTTCTGTTCTTGCTTCCTTTCTCCTCCCCCTCTTAAAGGTTGTGTATGTGCTCCTATGAGTTTATGAGCACCACAAGCACGCAGGAGCTGGGGAGGACAGAAGCTAGAGATACAGATGGTTGTGAGCATCATATGGGTGCTGGGAACCAAGCCCGGGTCCTCTGCAAGAGCAGTAAGCACTCTAACTCTTCAGCTCGTTTAAAAAAAACATTTATTTTAAAACTCTTTGCTTTTAATTATGTGTCTGTAGTGGTGTGTGTGTGTGTGTGTGTGTGTGTGTGTGTGTGTGTGTGTGTGTACTTGTGAGAAATTGCCTCCAGAGGCCAGAAGAAGGCATTGGATAACCTGGGCCTGGTTATAGGCAGTTGTGAGCCATCCCACCTGAGTGCTGGGGGCTCCTCTAAGAGGGCAATATGTGCTAATCTTAGCTGCTGAGCTATCTCTCCCTCCGGCATCCTCTCCTCTCCCTCTCCCCCTCTCCTTTCCCCTCCTTTCTCGCCTCTCCTCTCCCCAGGCTGATCTCTAACTGCATGTACAGCTGAGGGTGACTTGAAACGCCTGGCCCTCCTGCCTCTACCTGGAATTGCAGGCATGCACGGCCACGCCTGGTTTGTGCAGTGCTGAGGATGGGACCCAGGGAGTCCTGCATGCTAGGCAAGTATGATCAGCCACGCTGCATTCCCCGCCATAATGTTTCCTTGGTGGAGTATTGCAATCCTGCAACCTGTCCTTGTGCCTTCTTGCCCTCGCTGTCATCGTCCATCGAGCAGTGAGGGTTAATCTGAAACGTCAGATAGTGACTTCTGTTTAAAACCCTCCAGGAGACACTGCTGTCACTCAGCTCTCATAGCAGGAGGTCCATGTCCCTTGTCCCATCTCCTTTCCCTAGCAGCTTTTATTGCTACGTAGCACGCTGCTTATTTACACACCAACACTGTGGTCTCTTCGTGCAGGTGCCACGAAGACAACAGCTTTAAATGGGATCTTGTGTCCAAGGCTGGCCTCTACTTTGTAACTGAGGTTGGCCTTGAACTTCTGAGCATCTCTCTATCTTCTATCTTCCCATTAACTGGGGTCTCAAGTGTGCACCACTAAGCTTAGTTTCTGGGGCGCTGGTGATTGAGCCAGAGTTTAGTGCATGCTGGGCCAGCCTTCTGCTGTCAAAACCACACCCCTCGCCCAATATAAGAGGCTTTGAAAGAAATCTTGCCCTTCCCCTCACCAGTGGGACTCACACAAGGGCCACTCACTCCAGCTGCACCTTACTTCCCTTGTCACATAATGAATTGGACCCCCCCCCCATCAGTTGCCTTCTGTTTTGAGAGTCTCGTGGTTGGAGAAGGTTGTGACTTGGGAAGTGGAAGAGCAAAGCTAAGGTCTTACTCAGCTCTGTGCCCTGTGGACCAACAGACTTCCAGGAAGATTGTAACTTAGTCCATAATGCCTGCCCATCCACCTATCCATCCATCCACCCACATACTCACTCATCCATCCATCTATCCATCCACCAGTCTACTCATTCACCCACCCACCCACCCACCCATCATCCATCCATATCCATCCATCCATGCATCCATATCCACCACCCACCCATCACCCATCCATATCCATCCATCCATGCATCCATATCCACCACCTACTCATCCATCCATCCACCCATCTACTCATTCACCCACTCATCCATCCATCCATTGCCTCTGTAGTGTGCAAATCCCTGGAAGATGTCAGAACATACAGGAGACAAGGGCCAGCAGTTAGGAGATCCAGGCTATCAAGGTAACAGCAGCTGTACTGGGGCTTGGCTGTGTAACCCTATGTGAGTCTCTGAGAACCTCCACTCTCCCGACTGTAAAAGACAGGTCATTCCACCTGCCCCACTGGCTGGTGAATCAGACTATCAAATGAGATCACCTCGCCATGCACACTTGACTAAGGACAGAAAGGGACACCTAAAGCCAGCTCCCTCAAGAGCTTAGAATACAGTCTTTGTGCCTTAGAGCCCCTTTCTTCATTTCCCAACCTTCTATTTCAGTCTGGCTCTTGGTGGGGCTCTTGGCTGACTTCTAGCGTTCACTGAGTGGCATCCTTCCTGACCCCTCACGGTCAGACGAAGGCGCCCCCTTGTGGTACCTCCTGAAACAACAGTGCTCTTTACTGGAGGAGGCCTAACAAACCTGGGAAAGAAGATTTAAATAGTGTCATGCCTTCGTAGACATGGCAGCATACCCTCTGTCTCAGGGGCCTGTAAGGAGAGCCTACTGCAGCCTCTCTCCCAGGGCAGGGCTCCCCAAAAGCCAGAGACAGGTGACTGCTAAACCTTTGACCTTATCTCCACTCCCTCTACCCATCGGTATCACCATTGGAGGCAGACAATGTTCCTGGCTTATCTTCCCCCTCCCTCCCCTCCCCTCCCTACTCCTCTTTTTTTTTTTTTTTTAGAAACATTCTCATGTAACCCTGGCTGACCCAAACTTGCCATATAGCCAAGACCTTCTGATCCATATTCTGGGATTGAACCTGTGCACCACCACACCAGTGTTTTGTAGTTCTTAGAATGGAATCTGGGGCTTTGTGTGTGCTAGGCAAGCATTCCAGCAAGCGAGCCTTCCTTTACTGCCCATGGGCACAAGAGGGACAATGGGTATGTAGGTGACCCCAGTTAGAGATTCAAAGTGGCCACTGAAACCCAAGGGGAGTCTCTCTCTCTCTGTCTCTGTCTCTGTCTCTCTCTGTCTCTGTCTCTGTCTCTCTGTCTCTGTCTCTGTCTCTGTCTCTGTCTCTCTCTCTCTCTCTCTCTCTCTCTCTCTCTCTCTGTGTATGTGTGTGTGCGTGCGCGCGCGTGCGTGCATGTGCATGTCTTTTCAACTAAACTACAAGAACCCTGGCATTTGGGACCATGACTACTGCCACAGCACAGCCGGTTTTAGCAACTTGCTGACGGCTGTGAGCTGTGTATGTGCATGGTATAGTTGTTGCTGTGTAGCACTTTAGCTGAAATTCTATGTTTATTTACTTTTAAAGAAGCAGGTCTGGGAATTTAGTCCTTGTCTCTATTGGCCCATTTTGGAGGCTGAATCCCAAAAGGTTAAGCCACCAAGTCACAAATGGTTGTGTTTAGGATTGAAAGGACTAAAGGGAAAGACTGGGGAAGCATATGCAGAAGGTGCTTACTAGGTGTAGCATATGCAGAAGGTGCTTACTAGTGTAGCATATGCAGAAGGTGCTTACTAGTGTAGCATATGCAGAAGGTGCTTACTAGTGTAGCATATACAGAAGGTGTTTACTAGGTGTAGCCTATACAGAAGGCACTTACTAGGTGTAGCCTATACAGAAGGCGCTTACTAGGTATAGCATATGCAGAAGGTGCTTACTAGTGTAGCATATACAGAAGGTGCTTACTAGGTGTAGCCTATACAGAAGGCGCTTACTAGGTATAGCATATGCAGAATGTGCTTACTAATTGCATTTCCTGTCCAGAAAACTGCCTTGATGGGATTGGGCTGTTTTCAGGAGGGACACTTGCCCACCTGCGGCTGCTTCCTAACATGGGAAGACAGTCCCTCTGTGAAGTCTGGAGACCCTGGGTCTGTGTCTAGGAAAAGGGAGAGGAGAGATGTGGGCTCAAATGTAGCAGCAGAAGAGGAAGCGAGGCAGGCTGGGCCAGGGAAATCACTACGGGCCTGAGCAGAGGGACTTCCAGATTTTCCTTGGCTGCTGGTTGGTGGAACCCCAGCTCTCTGCTCATACTAGTGAGTTAAGAGTCACTGCTGTCATTCTGTCCCCTGCCATGTGAGTTGGGAGACCTGGTAGATGAGTGAAACCGTAGGACCAGAGGTTGGGGGACTTCCCAGGCACTGTAAAAGCCCAGCCTTGAGTAGACCAGAAGGTTACCACCTGCAGACTCTGAGGCCAGGCTGCCTAGACTCGTGTGGCGGCTTCCTCCTTGATAGGCCTGTGACTTGGTTTCACCTGCCTGAGCCTCAGTTTCCTTAGTAAAATGGAGAATGTAGCCCCTACTCATACACTGTTGTAAGTATTAAATGGAGAGATACTGCCGGTGGTTAGTAAATGTCTAAGGTGTGTGAGTTCACAAGGTTACTTCCAGACATGGTACTCAGATCTTAGCGCCCTACAACCTCCCTGGCTACAGCACCTCTTTGTGGCTCTGAGGTTGTTTCCTGAGTCTAGAGGGTGACGAAGCCCAGAGGAATATCATACGGGGTGCGGGCTTGCTCAAACCTTGTGTCCAGGAGGTGTCTCAGGGTGACCTCTCGCAGCCTCCCAGGAGTCATAGGTTGTCCTCCCTGTTGAGGGAAGAGAGGCTTCCATGGATGAGTGATAGGTAGGGAAAAGCTCCTAGCCTGTCATGTTTACTGAGCTGCGCTGACTTAGGACTGGTGGTGGAGATCTGGCTGCAGGCGATTGCCTAAATCATTTAGGGGTTGACAGGGAAGGGAGGGAGGGGACATGGGGAGCGGGAGGGAGAATGTTCCTGTAATTCTTCGGTCTGAGGTATATTAAGGAGCCATAAGCCATGTCGAGAGCTTGAATTACATTAGGGAGATTACTCTGTTACAGTCCATAATCCTGGGTAATATACGGTCATGCTGTACACCTGCTGTGATAAATCTCACCTGTAATAGCCTGACCCTGGGGACCCAGGGACGCCAGGGCAGCTGGCAGGGGCTGTCATAGAGGACAGGGAGACAGCTGTGAGCCCTGTGGTCCTCTTGATTCATCTCTGGGCCCCTTATCCCCTGACTTCCTCTGCTGGGAGTGAACATGGCTAGGCCTTCAAGCCTCTCCATCCCTGTCACAGACTTCCAACCCTGGTTGCCACCCCAGAACTCCAGTTTAGGCCTCCCCCGGCTTGTTGGCACTCTTCTCAGGGTGTGCTTCCCCCAGTCTCAGCAAAGGCGGCTTCACCCTCCCCTCAGGACACAGTGAGATCTTCATTGTGGACGGGATGTGTCCTTGGCCATCCGTGGACTCGCCAACACTTTTCTGTGAGTCTCTCTTGCTCCGCCTCAAGGGCCCTCAGATCAGGGGCCATGATGACAGTCACAGAGCTTGCTAGACTAGGCTCAGTAGCTGGCATGTGACTGCATAACTAGTTCATGGCAGAATGGAGATTCAGAATCCAGTCATTCCATCCCTGGAGGTCTGTCCTGGGTCATCCTCCAGCCTGGCTTCACTTTTCATGTGCTGCCATAGCCTTTCCAGAGAGTGTGTTCGTTTTACACAGAGGACCATCGCAAGCTCAGGGGACAACTGTCCTTTGTGTAAGGCCTGGCACTGGAGTCTTTCAGACTCATCTTCTGCTCTTCAGTATACACCCCCCACCCAGGCTTGAGCAGCTCCCTTTGCCTCTCAGCCTACTCCTGGCTCCAGGGAGGCCCTGCAGGAATGGGGTTCCTTTGTATATTCGTGTGTGACACCCTGAGCCCCACCCACCCCAGCTTCTGCTTCATAATCCTCCACTGTCCCTGAGTACAATACTGTGTGTGCTGTTGTGTGGGACTATGTAGAGGGCATCTTTGGGGACCTGTTGGTTGGTTACGATCCTACTGAAGATCTTCTATGAATGGTTGTCATAGTCGCCACTCATCAACACTCTCTAAGTGTCACACACTGGGTTACACTTGCCCCTAACTTACCTATTTTACCTCACTACAGTTTTGGGGAGTAGGAATTATGTCATTTCTAGTCTGTATATAAGTTTAAGACGGGGCCTAGAACTAAAGACCCCCTGTCAGGGGCTGGGGACATGAGATGACTCAGAAATTAATGTGCTTGTACAAAGCAGTGAGGCCTGAGTTTGGATCCACAGAACCAACAGAGATGCTGGGTAGGTGTGTCCCACCTACCCACCCAGAGATGCTGCCGGTATGTCCAGCCTTGGAAAGTGGAGACCCAGAGCAAGCTGGCTCACAAGCCTACCCATATCGATGAGCTCTGAGTTCGATTGAGAGAGCCTGTCTCAGTGACTAAGGTAGAAATGTCATGGAGGATGACTCCTGAATTCAGCCTTAGGCCTCCAAAGTACCTCCATACATGTGCATGCTCTCCCTCATGCATGTATGTAACCCCCCCCCACACACACACAACATGGAAAAAGGAAAGAAAGCCTACTGCCTCACCTTATAAGCAAAGCACCATGCCCAGCTTCACAATGACTTTTGTGAAGAACGCAGGGCTCTGGGCTGCCTCTCCAGATTCTCCTGCCCCTGCTCTAGGCCTCCTCTCTTCAGCCTGCTTGCAGCTGGCTAGCTATCTCCAGCACCTTTCCCCACACCCACCTATTGCCATGTCTGAGAAGTCCTCGGAACTCCATATTTCTCGCCATGGATTCCTCTGTCTTATTCCCAGTGCTCCCAGAGATGGGAACAACAGTAGTTAGACAAACCGCTTGTCCCTTTACTCCATTCATTCACGACTACGGGGGATGGGAGGGCAGGCAGATGATCTCACCAGTAGTTTTCAAATCAGAATGCATTGAAAAATTTATTTATTTATTTATTTATTTATTTATTCAGAGAGAGAGAAAGAGAGAGAGAGTGCATGCGCGCACGCATGTGCACTCCATGTGCATTCAGAAGCTTGTGGAACAGAACAGGTCATTCCATCCCCTAGAACTGGATTTACAGATGGCTGTGAACTACCATGTGGGTGCTAGGAACTAAACCCAGGTTCCTCGCAAGAGAAGTAAGTGCTCTTAATATCAGAACCATCTATCCAGCCCTCCCCTTTTAAAATACTTTAAAAAATAGTGTGTGTGTGTGTGTGTGTGTGTGTATGCACATGTGTTCGGATGCCCATGGAGGCTGGAAGAGGGTATTGATCCCCTGGAGCTGGAGTTACAGGCAGCTGTGAGTCATCTGACACAGGTGCTGGGAATCAAACTCAGGTCCTCTGGAAGAGTATCAGACTCTCTTAATCACTGGGCCATCTTTCCAGTCCCTACAAAGTATTAAACAACAACAACAACAAAACATCGTGGAAGTCTTACAGAGAAATTCACCATGGTGCCCAGATTTCAGGCTCTTAGGTCCCTCCCCTCCCACTGAGACCCCTGACGTAGACTCATCGTGAACAGCTGGGGAGCAGATGCCCCTCTACTGTAGTGTTCAGCAGGACACAGATGTTCTGGGATAAGACGAGCCGCCTGGCTTGTCAGCGACTGTTTCCCGACACCCACTTCATACAGACCTCGCTGTGCCTCCACCACTAACTGAGGATACACTGTTGCAATAATTTATTGTTTCCTTACTTTGAGTGGCAGGGAGGTGGGTCCTAACCTCCACGCCTCATCCCTACCTTCAGACCCATAGGACCAGGGGCTGGCTGGCCCCATAAGCTTTATGGCCCTTCGTGAGAGTAACAAATGTGCTGGTTTGGGTTTCCTATTGCTGTGTAAAACCCCACCCCAAGTCTGGGTGAAGGGATACAAGCCCAACACTGGGAAAAGTAGACACAGGAAGGTCAAAGTTCAAGGTCATCCTTGACTAAATAGAGAATTTGAGCTCAGCCTGGACCTCACTCCTCCCTTACAAGAACAAAAGAAGTAAACAAAAGCCCCACCCAAGAGTCCAAAATCAACCCTTGTTCGCTCTGTCCTGGGAGAGGCTGGCTCGGTTGCCTGGTTCCTCAGCTGGGTTTGCTGTTTCCAGGCTGAGGCTGAGGCTGTCAGGAGCAGGACTGACTGAGGTGATGGCCTCACTCAGCTTCCTGCTCTCTAGGCACCCCCGAGGCTCTCCTCTAATCTTCATCAGTAGCCCACCACAGCCTGTGTGACTGTGAGCAAGAAAAGGTCTTTAACAAAAATCATCTGCTGTGTTCCCATCCATGACCAAAAAGATCCCCAGGGATAGAGTTCTGCTTGCCTAGAAGATGAGACCCTGGTTCCCACCTCCATTGTGGCTCATGATAGCACTCAGAACGCTTGGGGGCAGAGGCATGATGATCAGAAGTTCAGGACCACCCTCTACGTTTGAAGCTATCTCAAGCGTCTCAAAAAACTGACTAGCTACCTAAGTAACTGACTGGCCGGTTCTTGGGCAGAAACTCCACATGGTGCTATTTCTCTTTCTACTCCTGTGTCTAGTCTAGCACCATGTCAGGTAACTGGTGGTGATGGGGGCGGGGCAAATGGCAAACACCCTTTGTACTCTTGATAATAAATAATGTGGTTCGGAAGATAAAATAAACACAGGCAGGGAACAAATTCAAGGCATTGTGCAATCAGGGAGTCCAGGAGAGGTACTGATAACAAGTCCTTGAGGAAGTTGGAGGACAAAGAGGCTGGGTGTGGGGGCAGGCGCCAAAGAAAGCCTCAAGAAGGGAGAGAGTGCCCTCAAGAGGCAGGGTATGTAATGGTCAAAGCACGGATGCAGGAGCGTTTTCTGATTCCAGGTCTGCCTATTTCTGTACGTGCCTACGTGGCCCCCAGGCAATTTGACCTGTCTTTGCCTCAGTTTCCTTCTTGTAAAGTGCATTTCACAAGGCTCAAATAAAGAGTAAATGAGTTTACAGGTCTGAACCGGGAATGCCGAGTCGGGATGAGGAAGAGGATGGGGGCAAGCAAGGAGGACAGATATTGCTCCAGGAATTTCCAATGCTTTGACATATCATTGTCACCTACAAAATCCATGCCTGAGAACCATGCAATTGATTTACAGGAAAAACAAGAACAAAAACTCAGCAAATATCTCACAACGTCTCAAGGAAGCTTGTGCTTTAATGCTGGGCTGTGTCTATTCATTGCTGTCCATTGAGCCATGGGTTAGTTATGCTGTGCAGCTGTAGGGGACCCCTACCTTGGGTCTGTTCTATCTGTCATGGCAGGCAGGGTCTACCCTGGCTTCCTCCCTCTGGGGCAGGCTTGAAAGCTGTGTTCAAGGAGAAACACACACACACACACACACACACACAGAGAGAGAGAGAGAGAGAGAGAGAGAGAGAGAGAGAGAGAGAGAGAGAGAGAGAGAGAGAGAGAGGAGAGGAGAGGAGAGGAGAGAAAGAGCCAGGTAGCACATGGCTGTATCATCCAGGGAATGGGCAGCATTGCACCTGGCTTCTCTTGGACCAAAAGGAGATTCTGGGAACTTGGCTATTGTCCAAGGCAGGCTTCAGGCCCAGGATGGCAGACTGTGAATAGGGACCCTAGAGCTTCCTGTATGTGTGTGTGCTCGAGTGTATGTGCAAGCATGTATACATGCTTATGAGAGGGAGAGAGGAGGAGAGAGGGAGACAGGGGAGAGAGAGAGAGGGAGAGAGGAGAGAGAGGAAAATGTGTTCACAGAATGGTGTCTGTGAGACAGAGCTTGTCTGAGTGAGTGTGTGTGACAGAGCCTGCGTGGTGAGGAGGAAAGAGTGAGAACCATATGTCTGTTTTCTCTGTGGAACGGCTGTCTCCTAAAGTTAGCAAGAGTGTGATCGAGAGATAAGGTGCAAGGTAAGTGACTGTCGCATATAGTGGCCTGTGGGTGTCATTTTCTAATTTTTCAAGTGTGCTGCCCCCTGTGTGTCTCTTCAGCTCTCACTTCCTCTCTCATATTTTCCCTTTAATTAAAATTATTTATTTTTATATATATGGATATTTTGCCTGCATGTATATCTGTGTACCATGTTCATGCCTAGTTCTTATGAAGGCCAAAAGAGGGCGTCGAACTCCTTAGGGCTTGATCTTTAGATGGTTGGAGTTGCCATGTGGGTGCTGGGAATCGAACCTGGGTCCTCTGGAAAAGCAGAAAGTGCTCTTAATTTCTAAACCATCTTTCTAGCTCCTCTGCCTTTCTGCCTTTTTTTTTTTTTTTTTTCTGAGACAGGCTGGCCTCTAACTGGTTCTCCTGCTTCAGCCTCACAAATGTGGGATGACAGGCATGTGACCCTGTGCCTGACTTTACGCTGTTTTTTTCTGTCTCTTCCAAGTTTGTACACTTCTTTATATATTTTGTTTATTTTATGTGTGTGAGCATTTGTGTACCATCTGCTTGCTGTGCCCATGGAGGTCAAAAAGGGGTGTCAGGTGCCCTGGAATCCACCATGTGGGTGGCTGCTGGGACCCCAGTCCAGTGCTTTTAACTGCTGAACCAACTCTCTTGTTCCAATACTTACTCATTCACTCATTCAGTCACTCATTCATTCATTCCTGTGTGTGGCATGTCACACATGTGGCGATCAGAGGACAGCTTTTGAGAGTGGGATTTGTCCTTATCAATCTCCAGCTGGTGTCCCTCTGTCTGGAACCTTTGACACTGAGCACACTCCCTTCATGCCTCTGATAACCTGGCGCCACAGTCCCACTACAAGTGTGTGTGTGTGAGTGTGTGTGTGTGTGTGTGTGTGTGTGTGTGTGTGTGTGTGTAGGGGGGAGGTAGCTACAGACTAACCCTGGAACCACACCCTTCCCAAATTCCCTCCTCTGGGCTGGGGTGGGCCTCAGTGGTAGTAAGGTGCTTGTCTGACATGCACACGGGACGGGTCTGGGGTCCAGCTACAGGTGGGGTAGGGGATCCTCAGACACTAAGAGGCAGGCATTGGTATGGATCCCAGATCTAAGCCCAAGGGATCCCAGATCCCCCTCACTGCTGCCCTTGCTTCTAAAGAGTGGAATAGGAAGGAAGCCTCTGTCCTCCGAGAGGGGAAAGGAGAAAGGAGGTCCAGGAAGCTCCCCTTCAGTGTTCTTCCTGCCTGCTCTGGGCTCCAATCTCCCTATCTGGAGAGATGCTCTGAGAAATCTGATCTGAGCAAGAGAGATAGGGTTCAAGCTGTCTGCTGTAAGCAGAGGAGCTGAAGGCATGCCACTCAGGGTTAGGATGGAGTCCGCCGCTGGGCTGATGGGTCTCAGTGCCTACCAAATATAATCTCTCCTCTCCCGTCTCCTTCCCCCACCCGCCCCCCTTCTCCCCTCCTCTCCTCTTCCCTCATCCTTTGTCCTCCTCTCCTCCTACCTCTCCTCTTTGGGTCTCTCTGTCTTTCCACTTATGTTCTTCTCACCCTCTTTTAGCTCTCCTCTCTCTCATTTCTTTTCTCTTATCCTTTTTCCTATATCCACTGATGAATTATTTGCAAGCTTTCCCTGCTCTGGAGCCACAGGGCAGGGAAGAGCAGGAGCCCTGCCTTCTCTGGTCTCCTTAGGGAATGAGCCAGAGGCTCCAATCCCGCTCCCCCCCCCCCCGTCTCTGTTTTCTTCCCCCCTCCATCTTCATCCTTTGGGAAGTGGGGAGACACTGAAGTAGATTGCCATGAGTAGAACCTGTGATTTGAGGGCACCACACATATGTTGTGAGAGAGACAGAGAGAGAGATAGAGATAGAGACAGACACAGAGAGACAGAGACAGAGAGACAGAGAGAGACAGAGACAGAGAGACAGAAACAGAGAGACAGAGACATAGAGAGACAGAAACAGAGAAAAAGAGAGACAGACACAGAGAGACAGAGAGAGACAGACACAGAGAGACAGAAACGGAGACAGACAGAGACAGAGAGGAGAAACTGGGGTAGTGGAGAATCTATGAAACCTCTGGCCCTTGTTCTCGCTTCTTTCTTGACACCTTCCCTCTCCCTCACACAATACTGTTCTCTCTCTTCCCCTCTTCCCTCCATCCCTCTTTTTCCTCAGCTCCCCCTGCGGCTTGCCAGCTGCCAGGAGATGACATCTCCTTTCATGTTTGGGGCTGAGCTCGGCTTTGAATGTTCGTTTGATTCCGTTAAGATAATAGCTGGTTCACTGTCAGATGCAGACTGATCAGTTAAAACCTTAATCACTGCCTGTCTCCTCACACGGCACTTATTTTTTAAGAGATTAATCCCCTCAGCCCTGCTCCAGCTCACATTCAGCCTGGGAGAAAAAAAGGCAGCGTCTGTGTTAGGCCTGTTATTGTTTTTATTGTCACCCTCGTTATTCTGTGGGTGACCTCCCTCCCTCCATCCCTTCAGCTAGTTCTGCCGTTTTTGCTTCTGTATTCTCAGTCTTCCCCAGATCTCTTGTATACTCTCTCTCTCTCTCTCTCTCTCTCTCTCTCTCTCTCTCTCTCTCTCTCTCTCTCGCACACACACACACACACACACACACACACACACACACACACACACACACAGATTTCCATAGTGTGAGCCTGGCACACTTGTGTGCTGAAGTGTTCTCCACACTGTCAGGGCAGGACACCAGCAGGGGCCGCTAATAGAAGTGGCTGTGTGTCTTGGACAGAATCATGCGTTAGAGTCAATTATCCTTGTCCCACCAGCCCTCAGATAATCACGTCATGTGGCCTTGAGGAGGAGACTCCATCTGGCACAGTGTCTTGAGAGTGTACACATAGGAGAATGACAGGGCCAGGCTGGCTCCAACTCCTGGACTCTAGTGTCCTCTTGCTTCTTCTGGGTCGGCAGGAGCATGTCACGCCATAGCTGGCTTCTTTGAGCTGTTTTGCCTCCGTCTCTCATCTTATTTCTTGTTTTACTAGGCAAACACTAGCTGGGCTGGGAAAAGGCAGTGCTGACACTAACCCCATACAGGCTTGCTTTTGATATTTGTAGCCAAATATGAATTTTACAAAGGATCCATTTAGCCCAGGCATTTAAAGTACACAGGAATGGAAGGCCCAGAGGTGGGGCTGGGTTGTCCCTAGTCACACAGCAAGTTGTGGTATTGCTGGAGCTAGCATTTGGTTTCGGCTCTGCCTAGATTATCCAAGAAAGAGTAATCATACAACAAACTGTCATGTACTCAGAGGCTTACTCCAGGCCCAGAGGAGCTACACAGGGTGTCCCTAGGTGCCGAACACTGCCCTACTGCAATGGTATTACATGCCAGGAAAGCTTTCGGGGTCTCTGCATGAAGGGGTGGGACTTGGGGCTGCAGGACCACAGCAGAGACATAGAGGTGAGCACCTGTGAGTGGCTGAGGATGCTGGTCTTTTTCCTAGGATGAGGGCTCCAGCACAGGGTCAGATGAGATGGCCTTCTAGAAGTTGCGAGCTGTGTGCACACTCCGTGCTCTGGGAGAGAGCAGATGCATAGGCACAGTGGCATTTGTAGTTGTTGATGCTGGCATCAGGTAGAAGGCAAGGGGTCAGGTGACAGGTGACACAGAAGCTCAGCATCCTCACTGGCAAAGCTTCTCTTCCTTCACAGGACAGCATGAAGAGCTGGAGGGTCTGCTGCCATCTGGCTGGCTTGGCATCACTATAAGGTTGAAAATCTTGGAGGCGTCATCATTGACTCAGTTTCCTTCTCTAAAACGGAAGTCATGAGCGGAGGACAATAGCTCATGCGTGTACTCCCAGCACTAGAGCAGCTGAGGCAAGAAAATTGCCACAAACTTGAGATTGTACTACATGGTGAATTCAGGGTAGCCTGGGCTACAAGTGTGAGATCCTGTCTTAAGGAACAACAGAGCGGAAGCTGGTTGTGGGTGGCTCCCTCTTATGATGCTACAACTTGAAAGGCCGAGGCAGGGGCGTGGGACGATTGTCCTGAATTTTAGGTCCTGTTTAACAAAATAAAAATAAGTAAAATTCATAAAACAGGCCAGGGATTGCATGCTGAGTGCTTGGTGCCTGATGAACAGCAAGTGTTACCTGCTAGTTATGCCTGTTCAGCGAAGGCACGATGAACATACACGTGTGTCCCGCCTGGTACAGCCCGCTATGGATACAGAGCTGAACAAGTTGCCGTCCCTTTTTTTGTGCATGCTCACTTGAATGGATAGGCAGAGAAGCCAACTGGTGTGTATGTGTGTGCACAGGAGTGGGTGTGTGTGCACAGGAGTGGATATGTGTGTGCACAGGAGTGGGTGTGTGTGCGCACATGAGTGGGTGTGTGTGTGTGCACAGGAGTGGGTGTGTGTGTGCACAGGAGTGGGTGTGTGTGTGTACAGGAGTGTGTGTGTGTGTACATGTGTGGGTATGTGTGTGCACAGGAGTGGATATGTGCACATGATGGGTATATGTTTGTACATGTGTGGGTGTGTGTGCACAGGAGTGGGTGTGTGTGCACAGGAGTGGGTATGTGTGTGTACATGTGTGGGTATGTGTGTGCACAGGAGTGGGTGTGTGTGCGCAAGAGTGGGTATATGTGTGTACATGAATACACATGATTGGGTATCTGTGTGCACATATGTGGTTATGTGTGTGCATGTGTGGGTGTGTCTGTCCAGATCAGGCTCTATAGGAGACACTGGGTGGCAAATGCCCTCCGGATCCAGGCTCTGATTAGAGCCCAGGGCACTGGGATCATGTGATGGACAGGGGTGTGGAAATGAATGGGGAGATGAGAAGGAGGTTGAAGTATGGTGAAGAGAAGGCTGAGGTATGGAGAATTCCACTTCCAAACAGAAGCAGGGGGCTAGGAAGGGTTGGAGGGTCTGACACATCCCCTGACTGCCTGTGCCAGCAGGAGGCGGCCCGGGGTTAATGGCATGACATCCCTTCGGCAGTCTGCCCGATGGGCTTCTGATGCCTTTTCTAATTTGGTAGTGCTGAAGATTAGAAGGCAGGGAGAAGAGAGTTTTCCTCTCGAAGGTTATTATCCTGCCGACTCCCCCGGCGCCCAAGGGAGGGAGTCAGCGTGTTGCAGGAGAAGAGGAAGCAGGGCCTGGCATTCTGGATCGGGTGCCCCTGGGGAGCTGGGAGGGAGCCGGGGCTGGAGCAAATAAAATGGATGCTATAAATGGATCTGGTGCTGGTTGAAATGGGAGCAGAGCCGTCTCCACAGCAGAGCTGGGAGGTGGTGGGGGAGGGGAATTCTTACAAGTAGACCTCACAGGTGCTGAGAGCTGAAGGGTCTACCTCTACCTTGAAGGGTCCCCAGGTTCCCCCAAGCAGAGGGCAGCGCCACCGTGGCATAACACATCTTTCCACTGTGAAGATACTTGGAAGCAGCTCCCGCCAAGGGTCTGGCTGGGTGTGAACCTGGGATCTCCAGACAAAGTCAGGGGTCTCTGCATCCTGGTCTGGAAGTTTCCTTCTGTATCTAGCCATTCTGCCAGCATACACTGGAGACAGAGAAGGAGAAAGACAGTGACAAAGCTGGGCTGGGAGGAGGAAGAAAGCAGAACACAAAGGGGGGGGGGATGGAGAGAAAGAAGAAAGATGGCTTGAATTCAGGGCTCCAAGCTACGCTCAATTGCAGTAGGGACAGGAAGCAATTAAGGCATCTGGGACCTGGGGACTTAACAAAGACAGAGCACAGCCATGCGCTGAGGCATTCAGACCTGTTGGTGGTTGTATAAGGAAATCGGTGGCACCAAGAAAGCCAAGGAGGGCAACACACATATCTGTGATCCCAGCACAAGGGCTGATGGCGATGCAGCATGAGTTGGACACCCTGGGCCGCGTAGTGAGACCCCACAGGAGCAGACAGGAGCAGTAAGGTTGCGTAGTGCTCTGATCTTGATTTTGATGGAAGGGAGGACGGGCACCCTTTTCTGAAGTGTCCTTTTCTAAAGCCTTCGACACTGCCAACCCTCCTTGCCTATTGTCTATGTGGTCCTTTTGGATCCAGCCCCACTTCCTCTGGGAAGCCGTCCTAGACCATCCCAGCTTAGAGCAGGAACTCTACTTCCATTATAAAAAAACCTACAACCTCGTCAAGGCTTGCTTGCTCTCGCTTGAAGGCAGTAACCTGACTTATTTCTGTACCCCCATCACTGGCACAGCCATATACACAGGAGGGGCCAATGAGAGTAACTCTGATAACCAGTGGGATCTTTAAAAAATGTCATAAGAGGCTTCAGGTAGGACAGAGAGTTCCAGGCCAGCTTGGACTATACAAAGATGCTTTCTTGAAACAAATACAGGGCCGAGTATGGTGAGGGCCACACATCTTGAACCCAGCACTCAGAAGGCAGAGGCAGGCAGATCTCTGTGAGTTTGAGGCCAGTCTGATTTACGAAGAGAGTTCCAGGATAGCCAAGGCTGTTACACAGAGAGATTCTTTCTGAAAAAAGCAAGCAAGCAAGCAAGCAACAACAAAATGAAACACAGGAACAAAACAAACCAAAACAGCCATCAGCTCCTAGCTGTGCCCTGAGAAAAACACCAGCAGCCCAGAGCCAGAGTGGGGCTGGGTAGGGTAGGGGTTAGCTACCCGAGGACCAGCTGGGGACTCCGCATAGCCCTCCTGGCCAGACAAGAACATCCATGGGGACCATCCTGTGATGAAAAAAATTCTACCGAGAGGCCATCTTTATTAGGTTCTGTCAAACATGTTTTGGAGATCAAGAATGCAGAGTTTAGCTTCTACGGTCACCCACAAGCTAGCTGGGTTAACTTAGGTGGAGATCTATCGCTCACAGAGCCTCAGTCTCTCCAGTAGGCTGAGAATGTGAGCAGGGAGCTTCTGAGATCCATTTAAGATGCTGTGACCAGTGCTAAGCATGGCAGCCCTGAGGTCACACCTTGGTCACTCTGAGAGTCCTTACCTTGTCACTACTAAGGCTCAATGTGACAGGGAAGGACAGCTTGGGGGAGGCAGTGGGTGGAGCTGGTCTAGAAGGGACCTAGCAGAGAAGGAGGCTGGGACATCCGTCTATGCTGACCACTGGGTAGTTTGATGCCCCCTGCGCGGTGGGCAGCCAGAGATCTGGCCGGGGGTGGCCTCTGGGACATTCTGTACCCTGCATTCCATTTCCAGGTCAATAATACATTAGATATCTCAAAAGGGGAATTTTTAATAGTTCACCGTGGTAAAATGGAAATAATAACAGCTAAATAATATTGGTGGCCAGAAAAAAAAAAAAAAGATAGTTGACTCTATAATTGTAATAGTAAACACTCAACTAGGCACCAAAAGATAAAAAAAAGAAAGACAGAAGTAATTGGTGGATCAGGGGTAATGGTCCTTTAATTCCAGCACTCAGGAGGCAGAGGCAGGTGGTTCCCTGTGAGTTCAAGGTCAGCCTGTTTTACACCTGGGAGTTCCAGGACAGCCAGGGAGGGATACAGAGTGAGACCCTGTCTCAAAAGAAATAATAAAAAAGAAAGAAAGAAAAAGAAAGGAAGGAAGGAAGGGAAGGAGGGAGGGAGGGAGGGAGGGAGAGAGGGAGAGAGGGAGGGAGGGAGAGAGGGAGGGAGGGAGGGAGAGAGGGAGGGAGGGAGGGAGAGAGGGAGGGAGGGAGGAGGAGAAGAGTAATTGACGTCAGGCTTGGCAAAGACTGACTCGGAGAGCTTCTCGATATGTTACTTTGTCTTTGCAGCTTTGTCTTTGTTTATTTTGGAGTCTGCTGTTTGCAGCTTGTACAGATGCAGAAGTTGACACAAGCTCACTGAGACATCTCCAAGCGCTGGGACTAGTCACAAACCTGCTTTCCAGGAGCCTGGCTGGAGTCCACCTGCTTTGGGATGGTGATGCCATTAAGAACTCTTGAAGAGGACCCAGGTTCAATTCCCAGCGCCACTGGGTGGTTCACAACCATCCATCACTTCAGTTTCTCTTGTATATATCTATCTGGGTAAAACACATATATACATAGTAAAAATTTAAAAACCTTTTAGAATGTAAAGTTTTTATTTAATTTTCAGGGATGACTTTTTAATCACTGAATTAAGACTGCTGGTGTATGGTATTAATTTAAAAAGACAGGCATTTATTTATCATTTGTTAATGACTTTTATCTATTATGTATAGTGTTCTGCCTGCATGCATGCCTACAAGCCAGAAGAGGGCACCAGATCTTATTATAGACGATTGTGAACAGTTTTTTTAGCTATGGGGAATTGAACTCAGGACCTTGGAAGAGCAGCCAGTGCTCTTAATCTTTAAGCCATTTCTCTAGCCCTGGAATTTATTTATTTTAAGACAAGTTCTCACTGTGCAGCACTTGCTATGTAGATCAGGTTGGCCTCACATTCACAGAGATTCACCTGCCTCAGTCTCCCTAGTGAAGAGATTAAAGATGTACACTACCAAGCATGACTGACTTCCTTTTTTTTAATTAAAAATATATTTGTGGGGTTTTTTTGTTTGTTTTTTTTGACACAGGGTCTCTCTGTGTAACAGCCTTGGCTATTCTGGAACTCACACTGTAGACCAGGCTGGCCTCAAACTTACAGAGATCCACCTGCTTCTGCCTCCTGAGAGCTGGGATTAAAGGCATGTGCCACCATGCCCAGCCACAATTAAAATTTTTTAAAATTAGGGGTATGTGTGTCCTTGTGTGGGTATGTGAACGTGATTGCAGGTGCCCCTGGAGCCCAGAAGAGGGCACTGTATACCCTGAAGCTGGAGTCACAGGAGGCTGGGAGGTAGGCTTATTCTGGCTTATTCTGGCTTACTTGGCTAGGAGCCGAGCTCAGGTATCTATAAAGGTAGCAGCATTCTTAGTTGCTAAATCATCCCTGTAGCCCCCAACTTTCTTATTTTTGCTTGTAGCATCTTTCCTGCCAGACTCAATGGCAGAGGCTGTTACTGGAGTCAGTTTGAACCAGGAGCCCTCAGCTGTCTACTCCCTTCCCAAGGACGTTGGGCGGTCCCTGGAGGCACTCTGGCATTTGTACTGGATGCAGGTGGTATAGCAGCTGGCAGACAGACGTCAGGGTCAAATATCACAGGACCAGTCTGCAGCAAAGACGGTCTGCCAGCCCTGCTCTAGATGCCCATAGTGCCCACTCTCTCTCCAAAGCTTTAAGACTTGTCAGTGTGCATGGCTCTCCCCCAACGGCCCACCTCCAGGGTCACGGGCATCCCACACTCAGGGTGCCTAGTGCAGAGATGATCAATTCCCACCCACTGCAGGCTTGGGGGACCCATGCTGCAGCTTTTTTTTTTTTATCTAGATAGAATTGCACCCACCCCAAACTCATTTTAAAAAATTATCCGTAAAGGAGGGTTTGGTAATATGGAAGTCTCCGGCTGCAGGGTAGGTCAGCCGAGATGAGGATCATGAAGGTTATCGAGACTGTGAGTCTATGGGGGAGATACTCAGCCATGGGTGGGGGGAGATACTTGGTCATGGATTGAGCCTGCCTGGTCCTTTCCTAAGAGGCATGGAGGAAGGGCATTCTGACTCCTTCTATTTCTCCCTTTTTCACAGGGAAAGGAATGTAGGAACCAGGAGTCCACGGCCTAGAAGGCCCTCAGGGAAGAGCTGCAGGATCCATGCCACTCAGACCTGGACCTGGATGCCACCTCCCAAGACAGTAGCAATTATGGCATTCAAACTGTTGACACCAATTACACTGCTGAGCTGGTGCCTAGGCTTTGCATATCTAAATGGACTGACAGACGCTGACCTGTAGGGCCACCAGGCTTGCCAGCTCTCAGCTGTTCCCGTGGCACCAATTTCAGAGCCAAATTACTGCCATGGCCTGGCTGGTTTGCAGTATAGAACTGTGTCCACTAGACAGAGCTATTTGCATCTTCTGGGCCCTGGGCACTTCCATCAGGCAGGGCACGCAGCAGGTAATGTTCCCTTCCTAGGGTGTGTGTGGTCCTTCTGGGAAGCACTGCCAGGGTCTCCCATCTCGTGCAGCACCCTCTGTGCACTCCAGGCCAGTCAAGTCCATCCTATTTGCCCACAGGGGTAGGCATCGTCCTTTCTTCCCCAAGGGGCTAGAAAGCTACCCCAGGGTTCTATAAGGGATGGGATTCCCTGCAGAGGAATAAACACAGGTCAATCCCTTCCCCACCAGTGCTTAACGTATCTTTCAAGAATGTGCTGGCGTGCTGGCCACAGTGCAAGGATCCTGGCTATAGAAAGTTCCTGGAGATGCAGAGCTTGTACAGTGTGTGTCTCTACATGGTTGCCAAGGTATCTAGTAGGTTGAGAGGTGCCCTGTCCTGTTGAGTTTTTGCACAAGCTAGCTTAGCTCCTGTAAGGGCAGCCTGCTTTTTTCTTCTACCTCTAGCTTTCTGCTAGCTGCCTTTTTCTCAATGCCTTCCCGATCCTGTGCCAGCCAGCACCTGGTCCAGCCTAGAAGCTGTAGAGGTTGCCCTGTACCAGGTTGCCCTGCTGTCCCCACCCTGTCTGGGGAAAAGGGGTGGCCGCTTGGAAATGAACTTTCTCAGATGGTTTTCTTTTTACTTATTAATTGTTTGGTTAATTTTTGAGGCAGGGTCTTGCTATGTAGACCAGGATGGCTTTGAATTCAGAGTTCCATCTGCCTCTGCCTCCTGAGTGCTAGAACTGAAGGCCCCTGAGGGTCCCATGATCCCCTGCAGCCTGTGAACCTTACAATCACCTCTTAGGCGCATTTCCATCCTATTTTCCCGACCTTGTGATGAATACCTGGGAAAGGACACATTCCTCTTTCTCCCCCATCCCCTCTCTCAGTATGTGTGGTCCTCTCAGTTGTTCATACAGACTGAGTAGGCACGGGGCCTCCCTGAAGAGCTGGGACTGCAGTAGGGACTGTGTGGATAAGGTCCAGTTGGCATCACCCCAAACCCACATTTCCTGAACACCCTCTGCTTCCTGGGGTGCCCATCCTGTGGCTGCCAGGTGACTTTCTAAATGTGGCCCATTTAAGTCTCAGCCATGCTCCAGGCCTGGACACCTCCTCTGAAAGCCCAGCTTCTGCAGAGACATCAGGCAGCCAATTCTGGCTGTGTCTCTTGTCAGTCCTGACTCAAACATCACGACCCAAGAGCTCAGATTCCACGCTTAGTCCTTCAAGACCCCAGATGTCTCTGCTGTGTGGTTAGAGACTTGGTCTTGACAAAGTCAAGGATGTAGGCACCAAGTACTCTAGGTGGAGGCATGGCAGGGGCCCCCTGGGCCCTGAAATCCACTCTGTTTGCTGGCCCCAGGTTGCCTGTGTTAGTCATTGTCCGTGCTGTCAGGGCTATTGAGGGCTGCTAAGGCCGAGCTGTCAGCTTTGCAGTGAGTGTGGACACAGCAGGCCTGAGGCCCCTTTACTAGAACTCTGCACAGGCCAGTCAGCTCCCATCCCGTGTTCCCTCTGCCTTGTTGACTCCCTGGCAGAAAGTACATGGTGTCAGCAAGTGCGAGGGGCCTCAGAGACCTGGTCTGGATTCCTGGGACTTGACCACCAGGCACCGAGGAGCCTTGTCCTCTCCTCGGCACTCTCCCCCAGCCTAGGAACAAGAAGCAACAAAATCTGTTGGAAATGCATCCCCTGCTGCCCCACCCCCTCCCTCTGCTTTTACGGACTTAAAAGAAAAATAAAATATGTTCCAGGAACCAGGGCGGCTGCAGAACAAACTCAAACCAGAAATGCTTAAAGATGTTTTAATGACTTAAACACAGGGGCCGGTTTGTGTCTAAAACTTTCCACATTAAAAAAAAAAAAAAAAAAGCAAATTCAATATTAAATATCCTCCTGGTCCCCTTCCTCAGCGCCCCCATCCCTGTAACTGCAGCCTTCTGGGCCCACGCCTCGCCCTTTTCCCGGGCACCTCTGCGTTCAGCTGTGGGTTATTAGCACCCCTTGTGAACAGAGACCAGGCCCCTCTACAAAGTTTATATTCACATTCCAAAAACAGAAAACCCACGGAAGAGGGAGAAAAACAACACCCTAGGTACAGGCCCGATGGCTTCTGCAGCCCGGAGGCATCTCCCCAGCCCATACGCTCAGGCTACAGGAACTGTTAACTGGCAGCTGACAGATGTTTACAGCAGGAATTAGGCCCTCATTTGGGTCAGGATTAGTCCAAATCTTCCATCTCATTACTGCCCCGCCTTGTGGCATACCCCTCCACCCCCACCCCACCCCTACCGCGTCCCAGGAACTGGAGAACTGTGTAGGTGTTTGGGGTCCTGGCCAGCATTCTGGCCCTCCACACTGGAACTGAATGGAGCAAAGACACATAGCAGTCCGAGGGAACTTCTCAGATGGGTCTCGGATGGGAGTCCAGCATGGATTTCTTTTCTAATTTTTATGTTGTTTCCTGGCTCGGCCTCCTAAGTAGCGGCATCACAGGCGCGCAGCAGCACGCCTGGCTTTGCGCGACTCTGAGGATGGAGCCCAGCCCTCCACGCACACTAGCAAAACAGTCTACAGGCTGAGCTATATTCCCAGTGTGAGTATTTCAAGGTGTGTGCCAGCTGGAGTGAACTGGGCAGCCTATCTCAGCAGTGGAGGCGGGTCACCTCCTGAACGGGACGTGTGGCCTTCCGGAGTTCGTTCTGGAACCATGGACCTGCCAGACTGATGGCATTACCAAGCAGCCATTCTGTGGGTCCCTTGGGTTGTACCCTTGTGGAAGCATGCGATGCGACACTAGAGTTCTCATCACACCATTTTACAAACAGGCCTCGAAGCTGAGAGAAGGCAGGCAACTTACCCAGGGACACAGCTGGCTACAAGGGAAAGCAGGATTTGAATACTAGATAGAAGCTGGGTGGGTGGTGATGCGCACTTTTAATCCCAGTACTTGGGAGGCAGAGGCAGGTGGATTTCTGTGAGTTTGAGGCTAGCCTGGTCTACATAGCAAGTTCCAGGCCAGCCAGGGATACATAGTGTCTCAAAAAAAGGGAGGGGAAAGACTACAAGAGGAGGATAATCTAGGACTGTTGTGTACATGCCTCTATACAATACTATCTCTTAAAAGAAATCTATCATCCATCCATTCATCCTCCCCGCAGTGGGTGTGTGTGTGTGTGTGTGTGTGTGTGTGTGTGTGTGTGTGTGTAGACATGCCATAGAGAACTTGTGGAGGTCAGAGGACAATTTTCAGGAGTCATTTTCCACCTTTTACCTTGCTGGAGCAGGGTCTCTGTTTCTCCTTCTCTGCTGAGTACTCCAGGTTGACTGGCCTGTAGCTTCCAGATGATGCTCCTGCCTCAGTTTCCCATCTTTCTATGGGAGTGCTGCTGTAACAGTTGCACACACACGCACATCTGGGTTTTTGTTTTCGAGACAAAGTCTCACTATGTAGGCCTGGTTGTCCCGGAACTTATTTTGTAGACCAGGCTGGCCTTGAACTCCTAGAGATCTTGCCTCTGCCTCCTGAGTGCTGGGATTAAAGGTGAGTGCCATCATGTCAGGCTCATATTTGGCTTTATATATGGCTTTTTTTTTTGAGTCTTTTACTGGCCTGGAGTTCACCGATCTGGGTAAGATGGCTGGTCAGTGAGCTCCAGGGACCCTTCTGTCTCTGTCACTCCAATGCACATCACTATGTCCAGCTTAAAAAAAAGTATATGTTTCTGGGTGCTGGGTGCTGGTGGCAACATGCCTTTAACACACGAGGCAGCGGGCATGGTGGTTAGACGCAAAGGGCACACAGCTGCTTTCTCAGCTCCAAAACTCTCCCCATGGGTCACACTGTCTCATGGACAGGACTTAACATTTGAAGGTCAGCCTAGAGCAGAGAAGCATTGGTGCGTGCTGAGCTCTTCAAATCTGCTTTTCTTTAAATAGGTATCTGAAGGCATTTTGAAGCATGTGGAGTACTTAGGCTTGAAGTGCCCTTTACCAAGTTAAATCACGTCAGTTTAAGGGCGTAAGTGTTTTTCTGTATAACTCAGTTTGCTTCATTTGGACACGTTCAGAAATAGGAGGCCAGAGATGAAGAAGAAGAAATTCGAGAGAGACGCTCCAACCCTCACGGCTGTCAGCAGGATGCACACGGTACTTCATCAGCTTTTATTTTGTGTGCTGTGTCCCTGGTGGTTATGCTTGTGTGTGGTTTGGAAGCTGTGTGTCAGGAGTTGCCTTGGGGACAACACAGGGAAGAGATGCTAAGACAGGCAGAGCCCAGAGGGCTGAGGTGAGGTTTCCTGGGGATTTGGAGGGAGGAGAGACATGCACAGAGGGCAGCCGTCATCCCCGTGGCCACCACCCCTCACCAGCTGACACTGAAGTTGCAGTGTCTTCTTGTCATATACTCTGGGCTCCTCCCACCCCTGGGGACTGTCTTTGGGACAGTGGACAAGCTTTCCTATGCTCAGATCACTTTAGCAACACTGCCGAGAGCCTTCGGGAAAATGAGACCCAGGCTTCAGCTCTGGGGAGCCTGATTTGGCCATGTTAGAAGACACCAACTGCTATTTATTAGGGATTTTCTCTCTTCCGGGCATTATGTTATCTTTGTGTTATATTGTGAAGGTTACTTTATTTTTTTAAGTTTTAAAAGTTGTATTTATGGGGTGTGTGCATGTGTGTGTGGTGTGTGTGTATCTTTTCAACCAAATGTACAGCTTTGGGATGGACATATAAGGTTTGGTGGGGGGAAAGGGACATCTGTATAGCCAGCCAGTGAGCTAAGTCAACTCTGGGGGTCAATAGAGGGACAATGTTGCAGCCAGGCCATGCTCTCATCTCAATGTATGCTATTTTTAGAAGTGTGTGTGTGTGTGTGTGTGTGTGTGTGTGTGTGTGTGTGTGTGTGTGTTGTGTATTTGAGTGCAGGTGTCCACAGAGGCCAGAAGAGGGCATCGAATGCTCCGGAGCTGAAGTTTCAGGCATCTGGGTGCTAGGATCCAAACTCAGGTCCTCTGCAACAACGGTACATGTTCTCCAGCCCCTCAATGTTCAGTCTTAAGAGAATTCACTAGAGGAGGACAGGGTGACAGCTTGGTTGCTTACTTGCTTACCACACAAGCATGAGATCCTGAGTGCAATTCCCAGAATTCACATAAAAGCACACTGAAAACACTCACACTTGTGATCCCAGCGCCGGGGATGCAGAGACACGCAAATCCCAGGGCTCACCGGCCAGCCGGGCTAGCCCTAATCAGTGAGTTCCACATCAATGAGAGACCCTGTCTCAAAAACAGGCAAATGGCTACTGAAGAATGATACCTGAGGTTATCCTCTGACTTGCACATGCATGCACTTATGTATGCATTCATACACACACACACACACACACACACACACACACACACACACACACACACACACATACACAGAGGAGAGAAGGCAGAATGGCCAGACAGAAGTGAGAGTAGAGGCCTGTGTCCTGGCTGGGAGTTTAATGGGAGAATTGATGGGACCACTAGGCAATGGGAATAAATGATTTGAGCAGAGAGGGATACATGCCTTTCATCCCATCGCTCAGGTATTTGAAGCCAGGCTGGTCTACATAGTGAGATCCTACTACAGAGAGAGAAAGAGAGAGGGAGGGAGAGAGAGGGGGAGGGAGAGAGAGAGGGAGGGAGAGAAAGAGAGAAAGAGAGAGGGGGAGGGAGAGGGGGAGAGAAAGAGAGGAAGAGAGAGAGAGGGAGGGAGAGAGAGAGGGCGGAGAGAGAGAAAGAGAGGGAAGGAGGGAGAGAGGGAGGGAGGGAGGGAAGGAGAGAGAGAAAGAGAGAGAGGGGGGAGAGAGAAAGAAAGAGAGAGGAAGAGAGAGAGGGAGGGAGGGAGATAGGGAGGGAAGAAGAGAGGATTGGAATTTCAAGAGGAAAAGATATTTTGCTTTCATTCTTGTTCTGTAGGTCGGCTTGTAGTCTGCCGTGTTCCATTGCTGACTTTTTGCTGCATCTCTGACTGTTGAATTCCTCCCAGAGTGTTGATCTGTCGTCTCCTCCCCCCCCCCCAATGCTCACCACTGGGCGGTGTGATCCAGTTCACCTAAGCCAGTTCCCACTCTGAAAATCAACATGATTTCTACCTCTTTTTTTGTGGGGTTGCTTTTTGAGACAGGGTTTCTCTGTGTAGCCCAGCATCCTGGAACTCACTTTGTAGACCAGGCTGGTGTCTAACGCACAGATCCTCCTGCATCAATAGGCCTGGCTGCATAATTTCTATCTTACCTGACCGAACCAGCTGGACTTAGGGGTCAGCCCTGAAGTATCACTTGCAACAGCATGCGCTTCCCCTCTTCCAAGTCCTGGCCTGCATTAAGAATGAAATGATTACAGGAGTCAAAGCACACACATCAGAAACACTGATCAGGCTGGCGAGAAAGCTAAGTGTGTAGAGGCGCTGGCTGCCAACCAGGCTCAATGACCCGAGTTCAGTCCCCAGAACCCGTCATGGAAGGAGAGAACCAACTCCTAAAAACTGTACTCTGATTTCCAAATGCACGTGACACCCACATACCTCCAAAGTAAATGAAAGTAATAAAAGTCCCACGCCCCCAAAGAGAGCTCCACTCTGACAACTGTAATCTATCGACATGTGGCTGTGCAGCGGGATCAGCCTAGAGGCTTGTCCATGGTACATGCTTCATCATGCTCAGCCGCTTCGGTGATGCAGTGAACTCCCTGCACACTTTGTGGTCACAGGTCCTGTCCTTCCTGTCCCACTCACGGGTGGACGCCAGTGTCTTCTTTTGAAAGGGATTGCTCTTGGTGAGCACGTGAGAGCAACAACATCCTGGGAATTCTGGGGCTTGGATGCACCACACTGATTCTGCCTAGATTGACACGTCATCATAAGACAGGCTAATGGCACACATTGAGGTACTTCCGTATATGCATCGTGTAGTGACCAAACCAGGGAAATTATTTACCAGGGTGATGTTTATCACCTTAAATATTATTTCTTTGTGGTGAAATAATTAAAAAGTCTATTTTCTAGCATGTGTGCTTGAGTGTGTGTGTGTGTGCATGCATGTGTGTATGTGTATGTGCATGCGTGTGTATGTGTGTGCGCGTGTGTGTGTGCATGCATGTGTGTATGTGTGTGTGCATGCGTGTGTATGTGTGTGTGCATGTGTGTGTGTACATGCGTGTGTGTGTGTGTGTGTGTGTGTGTGTGTGTGTAGTGTGTAGTGTGCTGGTAAATGTGTATTCACATGCTAAAGGCCAACAATCAACCTTGGATGTCATTTCCTCAGGTGCCTTCTGTTATCTGATTTGGGACATTGTCACTTGCAGGTCCAGAGACCTCAGGATCTGCTTCCCCCATCCTGGAACAGCAGCCTGCTCACCAAACCTGCCTGACTTTCTCAGTGGGCTCTGGGCTTGATCTTGGGTCTCATGCTTTCACAGCACATTCTGTGCCAAAAAGCTCCCCTTCCAGTGTTTTTGAAACATTTTACAGGGCACCACTGTCAGCTTCGGTCACTTTAGTAGGTCACCAGAACTTCTTTTCCTTTTTTTGAGACGGGGTTTCTCTGTGCCGTAGCCCTGGCTGTCCTGGAGTTCGCTCTGCAGACCAGGCTGGTCTTGGATTCACAGATCCACCTGCCTCTGCCTCCCAAATGCTGGGATTAATGACATGCACCACCACCACTCCTAGCTTATTTTTTTATTTAACTATGACATTAGAACCATCAGCAAATCTTTCCCTCCTACCCTCCTCAGCCTCTGATAATATTTTGCTCTCAACTCATAACAGACCATCTTTTAAAAAGCACATCTAAAAATTTAAAAGTTTTCTGTGTATATGTCTCTTCATGTGGATGTGCACATGTGAGTTCTGCATGTATGCCTCTGCATTGGATGTGCATGTGTGAGTTCTGTTTGTGCCTCTCTATATGGATGTGCACATATGAGTTCCATGTGTGTGCCTCTGTGTGTGGATGTGCACATGTGAGTTCTGTATGTGTGTTCCTCTGTGTGTGGATGTGCATGTGAGTGCAGGTGCCTGAAGAGGCCTGAAGGGGGCGCTAGACCTCCTAGAGCTGGAGTCATAGGCAATTGTGAGCCACCCAAAGTGTATGTCCTGGTCCTCTGGAAGAGCAGCAAGAGCTCTTAATCACTGAGCCATCTGCTCAAACCACTGTTATCTTATATTTACCATTGGTTCACTTGGGAGATGCCCTTTCTTTAGTTCTTATCCACCCCACTATTTCAGAGAGAGGCAAACAGGCTCAGGGAAAAGGATGGTTCACTCCAAGTAAAAAGCTGAACCTTGGCTGAAGATGTAGCTCAGAGGTCGAGCCTTCTCTAGTACATGTGCAGCCTTGTGCCAGATCTACACTGCCGACAAAACAGAATAAGCGAATAGGATCTGGGGTCTACGTGTCTCAGCAGAGTGCTTGCCTAGCGTGCGAAGGCCCTGGGTTCAATCTCCAGCACCACATACTGGATTTGTTGGCACATCTGTGACCCAGCACTTAGGCAGGAGGTGGGCAGAGGATCAAAGGTTCAAGGTCATCCTCAGTCACATATGGAGTTCAGGGCCAGCCTGGGCTATGTCAAAGTGTCTCCAAGGCAGAACAAACAAACCAACAAATAAACAAGGGCTGGAGAGATGCCCAGTGATTAGGAGCACTGGCTGCTCTTCCAGAGGACCCAGGTTTGGTTCCCAGGCCCTCCACTGTACCTCACAACCGCCTGCAACTGAGTCCAGGAGATCCGATGCTTCCTCTAAACTCTGAAGGCAGTAGACATGCACGTGGCACACATGCACACATGCAAGCAAAGCACCCATGTAAAATAACGGAAAAATAAATGAAATAAACACTAAGTCCCACCGCTCTAGAGGAACAGGTGGGGGATGGTCTGGAATGCCAGAAAATACGCTGTGAGGCATTGAGGTGTGAGAGGGGGACCCTGGCGGGCATTTCAGTAGGTTAGTAACCTACACTACAGCTGAACAGAAACAGAAGCGGCAACACCTTCCGAATGGAGAGGAAGGGCTGACTCCTTTGATAAATGGATGACACTCTATCAGAATGAGACACTCTGCTCTGTGACTCAGGGGGACATTGGGTCAGGAAGGTGGAGTTTGTAGGGGCCTCATGGTGTTAAGATGAGGCTAAGATGCAGAGCCATAGCTTATGACATTAGAGTGAGATGACTCTCTTCTGCCACCCCAAAAATAACCTACAGATGCAGAGACTTCTTCATTTGGAGTACTCTCCTGCCCCGGCCTTTCCCGGGACTTGTCCCCATCCCTGCCTTCTCCGGGATCCTTGACAACTCTGTTGTCACTCATGCTCCGTGGTTTTGACCTTGACTTCCAGGACCCTGAGAAGCAGCAGTTACCTATGGGGTGCTTTGCAAGCTGTCACAGGGTCTCCTCCCCACTCCCCTCCCCTATGCCTCTCATTCCTGGAGTGAGGAGGTGACCTGTCCCAGGATTCTAGGCTCTGTGGGTCTTCCTAAAGAGGGGTCCACAGCTTGACCTCACAGCACCATGCCCAGCCATTCCCTGGGATGTATGTCTATGGTTTTTTGATAGAAACTGTGCTTCCTTTTTATTTTGTGTGCATGTGTGTTTTGCTTGCATGTATGTCTGTGCACCACATGTATGTCTTGTGTCTGAAGAGGCCAGAAGAAGTTGTCACATCACCTGAAACTGGAATTAGAGGTGATTGTGAGCTGTGGTGTTGGATCTGGGAGCTGAACCCGGGACCTCTGCAAGAGCAGCAGGTGCTCTTATCTGCTGAGCCTTCTCTCTGGCTTCGTCTTTGGGTCTTTTATACCCATGAAGGCCTCAGAGACAGGAATGGGGCCCAAGCAAGCTGAACATGAGCCCTACTCCCCACCTCTCCTAGGTCTGTTCCACCCTCGAGTCTCCTATTCCAAAAGGGACGATTATCCAAAGAGCCAGGGCAAAGCATCAAAACAACAGAAGTCAGGGAGGTGATGCGTTATGCCACTGTCCTCCAAACCTTAATTTGGTAGTGTAGACTGTCAAAAACCAAACTTACAACAAATTTAGTTCTCACTGGCTTTCATGTGTGACTCCAGAATGAGGTAAGCAACACCTTACTCCATAAAACAGAGAGAACACTCCAGGGCCAACAAGGTGGCTGAGTGGGTAAAGGTGCTTGCTGCCAAATCCGATGACCCGAGTTCGATTCTCAGAATCACATGGCGGAAGGAGACAAACAGCTCTGCAAGTTGTCCTCTGACCTCTACATGTGCACTGTGGCATACATGCACCACCCATGTCCACAATCAATAAACATAAATGGAATAAAAAATTAAGGGGCCACCAAGGTTGCCCAGTGGTTAGAGCACTGGCTACTCCAGCAGAGGACCTGAGTTTGATTCCAAGCACCCATGTGTTGGCTCACAACTCCACTTCCAGGGACTCTGACGGTCTTTCTGAGGGCACCAGGGAAGGAACACAGACAGACATGCAGGCAAAACAGCCACGCACGTGAGGCAATGCATCTAAATTTTTTTTCTTGAATAAGAAGTGTTCCAATTGAGGAAGGATGGGAAGACAGGCAAAGCCATGGGGAAGAAGTTATTGGAAAGTGTCTTAAAGCCTTCTGGAATTGTTAGCAAAATAGTTAGCATTTCCTAAAGGCCTTTCGCCCTGTCCAGCTCCCAGGCAGGGAAACATCACAGGGAAATGCATCCTACGGCCCTTGGGCCACTCTATCAGCTTTCGGTTTCACTTTATCATAATTCCTTCTAAGGTGGTTCAATGCCACCTTATAATCTCGCTTATCAAAAAGAAGGAAACTAGGGGAAACGCGTTGCTTAGCAACCTTCTGAGTTGTAACTTGAGCCACCAACGTGGTATGGAGGGCAAATGTTGAGATAATTAAGACTCTCCCTGGGGAAGCCCACACAACGCTCTCAGTGTGCTTTTACTCTTTTCAGAGTCTTTCTCTCTTTAATAAAAATCTTAGTTCTGCTTCATGCTGTCTAGTCCTGAAATTGTTTTTTGCTTCAAAGCCAGGAATCCTGAGTTTGTCCAAGTTCAAGTTCCTGAAAGACATCTCCCTCTGTCACGTTCCACATTCCTTTGGGAGACAGGTCTGCAGAGGCTGGAATGGGGAGGCCCCGCCCCCATAGGCTCATATATTTGAATGTTTGGTTCCCAATTGGTGGAACTGTTAGGGATCGATTAGGAGGCGTGGCCTTGCTGGGGGAGGTGTGTCACTGGGGGTGGGATGGGCTCTGAGGTTTCAAAAGCTCGCTTTGCCCTGTGCTTGCTTATCAAGATGTGAGCTCTCAGCTATGGCTCCAGCTCCATGCATGCCTGTCGGCTGCCAGGCTCCCCATCATGATGGTCATGGATTCTAACCCTCTGAAGCTACAGACTTTCATTAGTTGCTAGGGAAGCCTGTGTTTTCCGGGGCAATTGAAATGGCCCTGTATATTAGGGGTGTGGGTGGGATGGGACATATAGTTCATAGTCTTGGATTGAGAGGATTCTAGTGCATTGGAAAAAGATACCACCCCATAAAGGTCATGGACTTGGGGCTGAGTGCAGAGGCTAGAAATGGCTTTGCTTTGACTGTCCACTCAGTATGGACGGGACAGCGTGTGGGTACTTATGGCTCTTGTCTGTCCCTTCACCATGGACGGTAGCTCGCTCTGTTGGCCTCCCTTTTCCTAGCCGTGGGGCCAGTCTCTGCAGTGCAGTTTTAGAGAAACTGAACTGCAGATGGTTGGTGCATGGGAGGCCAGCCAGGAGGAAGGGTTGTAGGGTGACATCAGCAGGGCTAAAGTGCAAGGCTCTCATGAGCCCAGTACTTTCTGCCCCTCTCAAACCTTGTTGAGACACAGTTTCCTAGACGTGAACATCCCACCTTGGAAGCACCTGACAAGATTCAGAGCATAAAGACATGCACAGACGTATTAAGTAGGTAAAGTTTCCCATGTTTCATCAATTCCCTGAAAATTCAAAGGTTCTCTGGGCCTTAGCAGTTGATGGGGAGAAAAGGCCAGACCGGCCATGCTGCCTTGAGGGGGTCCAGGACCCAGTTTTCATGAGCAGTGCACTTGCGTTCACCCTTGTCCATGCTGGCGAGAGTGACCTCAACGAACCCTCTGCTTTGCTAAAACAGACTTGGGTAGAATCTCCTGTCTGATCTGTCTGCATCCTAGCCTGGGCTAACAGGCGTTTGGTCACACCTCACCAAGAAATGTCCCACCACATGTCTTCTCCTGGCTGGCTCCACATGTACCAAGTGTTTGGAGCAAGTGTCCCAAACGGAGCCCACACACCCTGAGCTCAAGAGACCCCGTGGAACTGCATGGCAGAAGCATAGCCTTATTTTCTTGGGCTTGACTGGGAATCCAGCATTTGCTTGGATGAGGACTGTGGACAACCAGCTGCAGACATTAGCAGGGTGGGAGACATTGTCGACAGTGAAAATCATGTGTATTTCCGTATCTCATTCCGTTGTTGCAGATTTCTCAAAATATCATTACATTCATCACTACTTGGAAATTACCGCAGTTATTAGACCTGCCACTAGATTGCACATAATTGCAGTCTTCCTGTTGACAGACAGCTACGTAATGCAACTGGTCCAGGCTGAGCCCAGGAGGCATACAGCTAGGAAAGGGGGAGTCACACAGGCTCATATTAGCGAGCCAGACATCCATGCTGCTTTCCTGTAGGCCTGGCCTGGACTATTGATCAATGGTAATGATTGACTTTAGCTCCAAGTCCAGGACTCCCAGTGGGCCAGCTCTTTCCATCAAATTCAGCAGAATTTCTCTGGGGATTATGAATTGTGACTCTAACACACACACCCATCTCTACCCACCATGCAAGAGAGAGGGTCATTCAGGTAGACAAACAGATGCATTCCCTGGACAATCGCTATTCTGGAACACTACTGCGTAAGTGTTGACAGACCCTTCATCAAAGCAATAGGGGTTTCTTTACTGGGCCCAGGATCGTTTGTCTAGGAAGGGTTCTACTGATCTTCCATGGCTCCTGATCTGGCCTTCTAGGAAACATGATAGTTTAGGTTTCTTTCACTGTTAAAGGTTTGTTCTGTGGCGCAATCATTGGCACACTGGATTTCTAAAGGTTTGCAAAACTATGGTTCCAACAAGAATTTTTTTTTTTTTGATATTTGGTTCATGCAACCCTTGGCACACTCTGGTAGTTCACAGATGAGGTGGATGTTGGTTGGTGTGGGTTAATTTTTTTAAATTAAAAATTATTTTATTTTTTAGTGCCAATGGGTATGTCTGTGCACCATGTATATGCCTGGTGCCTGCAAGGAGTCAGAAGAGGTCGTTGGATCCATGTGGGTGCTGGGAATTGAACTCAGGTCCTCTGGAATATCAGCCAGTGCTCTTAACCACTGAGCCATTTCTCTAGCCCATGATGCCACGTCTGAAGGAAGGGAAGGACCATAAGAGCAAGACTCCTGTAGAACCTAGACACTCTGGGCATGTGAGCTGAGGTGTGGAAAAGCAGGACAGGCAAGGACTTTGGAGTCTGGGCTGTCTAGATGGGTTTTGAAACCATAGGACCCAATGACATCACTGTCCTGGATTGAGTAGTGATGTCTTCCCCAAAACTTAAGCTTCCCAAGAACCTGTGAATTTGAGTTAATCTGGATATAGGGAGATTCCCCAGATGCATCCAGGATGACGCCGTAATCCCACAATTGGTGTTCGTATAAGAAAGAATGGGGCTGAAGAGATGGCTCAGAGCTTGAGTTACTTGCTCCTTCAGGATTTGGTTAACAGTACACACGTTGAGCAGCTCACAACTTATTGTACCCTGACTTCAGGGGGTCTGGCACCCTCTGCTGGCCTCTGTGTGTACCAGTATTCCAGTGCGTGTGCGCATGCGCCGCGCGCGCGCGCACACACACACACACACACACACACACACACACACACACACACACAATTAAGACCAATATAAATAAATCTGGGTATGGCAGATCATATTTTTAATCCTAGCTATTGGGAGGCAGGGGGAGGCAGATCTCTATGAGTTCCAGGCCAGCCTGGTCTTGTCTAAGTTCCAGGACAGCCAGGGCTAGATAGACCTTGCTTCAAAACAAAACAAAAATACAAGAGGAGGAGAAGAAAAGAAATGAATTAATGAATAAATGAATGAGCGCGAATACACAGAGGGAGAGAGCCATGCAGACAGAGGCAGAAGGAGGAGTTAAGCTGCCAGACTAGAGAGCAGAAAGGACAGTTGGCAGCCACCAGCAACTGGAAGAGAAAGTCAGGGAGCCTCCCTAGAGCCCTACATGGGATGTGAAAATATGACTGTTCTGACTTCTGGCCGCCAGATGTGTTAGGGAATAAGTAAATAAATCATTAAAAATAAAATAAATCTCTATTATTTTCAGCCACTGGATCTGCAGCTGCAGAAAATGAACATGCTCATTGGAGGTATCCTGTGGAGAGAGAGCAGAGGAACACCAAGGACTCAGCCCCAGGGGACACCACTCTCCAGAGGTCAGGACCGAGAGGAAGCACTATAGAGGCTTGAAGACCCAGCCAAGGGCGCAGGAGGGGGCTGGAGGAGAGGGATAGGCGTTGTGTAGAAAACAACACCCAAATCCCCAAAATACTGTTTATGAATGTTTGTTTTCATTTAAAGGGGGTTGGTTAATGGTCATAGTCAATCATTTTCCAAAGAAAAAAGGGGATATGATATAGAAATGATGAAAAAAGTAGATTATTAAATCTACTTTAATCCAAAAAACAAGTTTTAATCTCAAAATACTTTACATTGGTATGGATTTTGGTTTATTGTTACAAATTTAAGGTTAATTTTGTTATTATATATATATATCACCATATATATACATATATATATCTACTTTTGTTTATGCAGCTCATTTAAAAATGTAATGTGTAGTTAAGAAATACAAATTAATAGTCATCTACAATAGTCAAATCTATAATCAAGCTAGTTAGGTTTTCTAGACATGCAGATATATTTCAGATGGATAGGTAATCTTCAAACACTTCAGAGACCTACAAAATATGGCATTTAAAATGTTTTAATAACTTAGGCTTTTTTTTTTTTTTTGACAGTGAGACATGTCTGCTCTTGTTAGCACCAATTACTTCAAGAGGATGATGGGCATTGAAGAGGCTCCTTGTGGAGTTTGCTTCCAGTGTGGCAAGACTAGCCATTAGGGCAAGCAACTGTCCTTGGCTGGACTGATTGACCGTGTGCTACATAAACTGGGCATGCAAGGCCCACAGGAAAACGGCTAAACTTGCCAAGACAAGGTGGGACAGTCCTTCAGGGTTCCTGCTTCACAGAAGAAGCTGCCGGACATTCTGTAGGACACACAAGAAAGCAACTGAAAATTTCTGCCAAAATAGGTGGGACAGTCCTTCAATTTTCCTGCTTCATGAGAAGTCTAGGCCTGTAGGCTGGAGATGGGTGTACCGATATTACAGAAGGACTTTGGGTGACTGTCTAGGTAGCCAGATGTGTCTGTCATTTCTAGAGTCATGCAAGGTGCTTGCAATGAACTTCCTGTTTACTCAAGTAATTTTATATCCTTCTGGGGTCTTTGATGGAATTGGAGACTAGATAGTTACAATTATAGTTTTCTTTAGTTATGAAAAAAGATAATTAGATGTGAAACATTAGATTCACAAAGAAAGGATAGATAATAGAGTATTTTTTTTAATTTTGCCAAATACAGATAGACTAAATATTATAAGTAATTTTTGCTTTATATCTATCTTGTTATATGCCATTTCACAATGTTAAAAGTTAAAATCTTCTTTTTTAATTATACAGGAAAGGGGAAATGACGTAGGATGTCCTTCTGTATGCTGCCAATATGTGTTGTCTTTATTGATTGATGAAGGGCAGAATATAGCTAGGCAGGAAATCCAAGCAGAGACACAGGGAGAAAGAAGGTGGGCTTGGGAGGGGCCAGAGGGGGGAAGATATGTAAAAAATGAGGTAGCATCATGGCCATATGACAAAATATAGATAAGAATTATTCATTAATTTAAGTTGTAAGAGCTACCTAACTAGAAGCCTGAGCCAAATAATTTAATTAATATTAAGCCTCTGAGTGGTTATTTTATAAGTAGCTATGGGTCTGGGTGGGACACAGAGAAACCTTCCGGCTACAGGGATGCTCAGGAGCCACTGGGAACTAAGGGCGTCAGGAAGAAAAACAGCCCGAGATGCTTCAGGATGCTGGAATGGGTTTCTGGAGTTGTCCCTGTGGAGGAGGTGACTTTGACCAGGCCAATTTCCAATGGAACAACTGGGAAAAGTTAAAGAGTGAGGAGCTGAGAGATGCCTCAGGGGTTAAGAGCACCAGCTGCTCTTGCAGGGGGGAATCCAGGTTCAGGTCCCGGCACCCACATGGCAACTCAAAACCATCTGTAGCTGCAGTTCCTGATGATCTGATGTCCTTTTCTGGCGTCTGTAGGTACTGCAATACCTGGTGCACAGGCACACGTACTCACACATATATAAAATAAATATTAAGGAAAATTAAAAGCTGGGCACGGAAGAGCACACTAGCACTCAGGAGGTGCAGGTAGAATTCCCTGAAGCATTGGGGCTAGCCAGCCTGGAGTACACAGGGGGAATAGAACACTCTTTCAAACAAGGTGGAAGGTGAAGGGGCACACCTGAGTTTCTCTGACTTCCACGTGCGCACTGATGTTCACACACACACACAAACATACTCATGCAAGCATTATAAATGCACACACAAACATGCTCATGCAAGCATTATAAATGCACACACAAACATGCACAAATACTCACCACACACAGAAAATTTAAAAATTAAGTTAATGAAATAAAACCCCTTCAAAGCTGGGAATCTGCAACAAACTTGACCATGGATCTATACGGTCAGGGTCAGTGTGTGGATTTAGATGTGGCCTCATCAAGCCTCCTTCCCCATGATCTCTGTATTGTGTCTGTCATCTTAGAAGATGGATTCTATGGCCTTGGCCAAAGATCGGAGAGGGTGGGGCATGATGGCTGGGCTCACTTCCAGGTTTGTCTGGACGTGGCAGCTCACAGCCCTCCCTACGTGCATTCCTTTACAAGGCTCTCCTTCTGGTTCCTGTGATGGAGCCTTCTCCAGGCTCTGAAGGTCTGGGTCAGTTCCAGCTCTCCGGCTCTGCAATCTCCCGGCTTACCTGCCCATATCTTCATAAATAGTCCCCTTCCCCCAAATTCATGCCACCCAGAACCTCAGAACGGAAGCGTGGCAGATGTAATTATCTGAGGAGAGACAAAGTCGTGCTGGTTTATGGTGACCCTAACTCTGACTGGAGAAAGGCCCCATAGCAGAGCATCTAAGCACCATGTGGTGGTGGGCGCAGAGGCTGGAGTAGAGCTGTGTCTTAGTTTCTCTTCCTGTTGCCCTGAGAACAAGACTTAAGGGAGAAAGGATTTATTTGACTCACAATTTCAAGTTACCATTCATTATGGCGGGGAAGGAAAATGGGTCCTTGAAGCTGCTAGTCACATCACATCTTTAGTTAAGAGAGCACCTAGTGCATACATGCCAGTGCTACCTGGCTGTCTGCACTCATGTATGTCAGAAACCCCTTTCCTAGGGAATGGTGCCACCTATGGTGGACCACCGACTTCGATAAACCCAATGGAGACAATCCCCACTGACATGGCCAGAAGCCTGCCTCCAAGGTAACTCCAGATTGCATCACAGTAGTAATAAAAACTAGCCATCAGGGTTAGAGAGATGGCCCAGTGGTTAACAGTCCTTTTCACTCTTTGAGAGGACCGGAATTTGGTTCCCAGCACCTGTGTCAGATAGCCAGTAACTGCAGCTCTAGAGGACCCAATGCCCCTCCAGCCTCTGACAAGGGCACCTGAACACATGGGGCATACGTTCCCATCAGCACGCACAGATAAAATAAAAACAAAACCATCCCAAGCACTACCAGAAACTAGAAAAAAGCCTCTGGAAGCAGCCAACCCTGCCAATACCTTGACTGCAGACTTCTGGCTTCTTGAGTTGGGAGAGGAACAGATTATTTTGGGTTAAAGGCATCTGTTGAAAGTAATTGTTCCATCGACCCTGTGGAATTAATACAACCCTTATCAAACTGTCACTCTGCTCCATGGACAAATGTCATGACTGCTCTGCTGGGAAAAGCAGGAAGTTGTAGACTCCAGAAAGCAGCAGGCGAACTCAGTAAAGGAACACGGGGCTTATGACATCGGTTGTGACATCACAGCAGGAGAAGGTGCCCTTTGCAACATCTTCCTTGGATTTTCTGGGACTCAGAAAGCTAGTGCCAGAGGTAGGGAACTTGAAATGTCTTGTCCGTCCACATGCCACCTCTCCTCTCTTGCCCTCAGCCCTATGTCAGCTCCCATCGCAGACTGTGTGAAGGAGTGATTCTGGCCGGCTTCCACTTGAGGTGTTCGGAAGACATGTTGGAGGTATTTTTCCCTCCAGCCTGGGCGTCTGTCCCAGCGCCCTCCCTCCCTTTTCTGGAAACCCCTAGTACCACTGCCAAGCCTATCCCCACTCCCCACTCCAGCTTCCCTTTCCCTCTTCTCTCCGCAGAGGAAACCAAGCCATAGGGGCTGTGGTAGCATCTGCCTCTCTACTTCCTTCGCAGAAGGAAGACAATGTCCTTGGGAAAGGCGGAGAACGAGTTCGAAGTCAGGTGGGGGACATCTCTCTTTCTCCCGCCTTCCACCTGTTCTGGCTTTTTGCTTTATTTATCATTTATACGTTCATTCGCTTGTTCATTCATTTCTAAAGGAAAGCTCGACTCTTCAAGGGATTGAGATGGAAGACCCAGCCCCAGGGGAGCCAGGGTGTCCAGCCCTCCCATTCACCAGGGAATGAGCTCTGCCCCTCCAAGGAACACGCCTCTAAGGTCTGCCTGTGCGGGTGCAGCTTGCGGACAAAAGCGGTCCTCCATCCCAGGCCAGACCCGGTTCAGTTTCCGGCCTCCCGCGTGCTGCCCAGCTTGCCAGCAGAGAGGAAGCCACCGGTTCCCAGGGTGATGGTCCTTCCTACGCAGCTCTCCCACAGCCCCTCCAAGTTGAAAGCCGCCGAGGGCAAGCCGCAGCTGTTACCTTGGCGTGATGCGGTACCCCTGCGCCAGGTGGTACCCATGAGCGTGTGGCCCAAGGGCTTTATTAACCCACTCCCTAAACTTTTGCCAGAGCAATCTCTGAGCACCGTTATCCACATCGAAGGGGTTCACATCCCCAGGGCAGCATCTCCAGTGATGTCACTTGTGGAAGATGCCACCTCTCTGCCACCTTTACTGAAGTGAATGTATTTAGTTAATTAATTATGATTTTTTTCTCTGTAAACATGTAAAGCTGTTTATTTATTTTAACTGAGAATATCTTTATATCCTCATTGTAAACCCGGTTGGGACTTGCAGATTTTGTAGTACAGTGTGTCTTTCAAAAATATATTTTAATTTATCTTTATTTATAAATGTGTGCCTAATTGTAAGTGTTCTAAGTTGGCGCAGGTACCTGTGGGGACCTGAGGGGGTGCCAGATAGAACTGGAATTCAAGGCAGTTGGGAGTGGCCCAGTGTAGGCGCTGGGAATTGAACCTAAATCCTCTGCAAGAGCAGCAAACACTCCTAGCCACTGGGGCACCTCTCCGGCCCCGCCCCCTTGAGACAGGGCCTGGTGTAGCCCAGATTGGCCTGAATTTAGCACGTGGCTGAGGCTGGTCATGGACTACTGAGCCCCCTCCTTTCGGCTCCCAGTTGCTGGGATTACAGGCATGGGTGGCCGTACTCGGGAATGCCCGCAGCCTTGACGACCCTTCGGTCATGGCTGTCCTCTCTGTACACAGTGGGTACTTTTCCTAGTGTCCAGGTCCAGTAGGACATGGAATCTGGTGCACCCCAGTTCGTTTTTAACAAACTTGCTGGGATTTTGCTGGGAATTGTATTGAATTTGGACGCATTTAGAGAAATGACATGGTATGGGCCATTCTACCTGTAACAGTGGGAGTCCCTTTACCTGTGGGCCAAGGTGCCCCTCCTGAGAGGATGCCTTGGGTACTAAAATAAAAGAAACGGGACCCATGTGTCTAGATCTTTCCATTTTCTTCCTATTTTGCCATTTCAGTGTAAAAGTTTTAAGCCTTCATTTTCTCTCCTCCCTCCTTCCTTCCTTCCTTCCCTCCACCCTTTCTCCTCCTCATCTGTTTTGAGACAGGAATTAATGTGGTCCAGGCAGGCCTTGAACTTGCTATGTAGCTGATGTAGCTGAGGTTGACCTTGAACTCCTGGTACTCTCCCGCATACACATATGAGAACACGACATATTTGTCTCTTGAGTTTGGCTTATTCTGCCAAATCTACTTGCAAAAGTCCAGTTCCATTGGATACATCCAATGATTTACTCTTAGGCCTTTGATGAATTTCAGTGCTCTTGTAAATCAGACTGTGTTGTGTACAGGCGTTAACATGCTTCCTTTCTCGTGTATTGAGGTCAAAGGACAACCTTGTATATCAGTTTTCCCTTCCACGTTGTTTGAGACAGGGTCTTTTGCTGTTCACCTCTGTGTAATCCAGGCTAGTCCCTGAGCATCTGGAGAGCCTGCTGTCTCCATCTCCTCCCAGAGCACACTGGGGCTGCATGGACACGCTTCTGTGTCTGGCTTTACCTGGGTGCTGGGGATCTGAACTCACGTTCTCATACTTGCAGTGAGCCATACTCCAGCATTTGCTGGGGATTTTCTAAACACTGGTTATAGATTCTATAAGGAGAACCCCAGTGCCTCCAGCCCTTCATATTTCCTTTAAAATTTGTTTATTGTTATTGTGTGTGTGTGTGTGTGTGTGTGTGTGTGTGTGTGCACCACATGATTGCAGTACCTGCAGAGACCAGAAGAGGCCTCTATGTGGATGCTGGGAATCAAACCTGGGTCCTTTGCAAAAGCTGTCAGTGCTCTTAACTACTGAGCCATCTCTCCAGCCCCATAGGTTTCCTATTTGAAATTAAGCAGCCTTTATTAAGTTGAAATCCACATGCCTATTTTAAAGTGTCCAATTTGGTGAGTTTTAGATTATTCACAGATATGTGTAACCATGATCACAATCTTTTTTTATTCTTCTTCATCTTAAGTGTCTTCCTCTGGGGACCAGAGAGACTGCTCTGGTTAAGAGCACTTTCTGCTCTTGCAAGAGGACCCTGGTTCAATTCCCAGCATTCACATTTTGTCTCCCAACTGTTAGCATCTCCAGTTCCAGGAGACCCAATGCCTTCTGGCATATTCAGGTACTAGGCATGCTCATCGTACACAGACATACATGTAAAACATTCACATACAGAAAGCAAAACTAAATCTTCAAGAAATCTGTTTCCCCCCTTAATTCATTTGTTACTATCTGAATGTTTGTGCACTTATCTCAGTGTTAAACAGTTGAAATCTTTGGTTTTGAAGACAGGATCAAGCGGCCTTAAGCTTGAAACCCTCTGCCTTTGATACTCACCTGCTGGGATTCCAGGCATGTGTCCTAGTGGCTGACCTACATTTTGAAATATCTTTTAAAGATGTCTTTTTTTTTGTCCTTTTGTGTTTTATTTTTAATTATGTGTATCTCTGTGTGTGTGAGGGGTCTCTGTGTGTGGTATGTATGTATGTACATGTATGTGGAGTGTGTGTGTGTGTGTGTGTGTGTGTGTGTGTGTGTGTGTGTGTGTGTAGAGGGACATGTGTATGTACTGGGTCCAGAAAAGGGCGTTGGATGACGTGGAGCTGAAGTTCAGGTAGGTGTGAACCACACAGACAAGGGTGCTTGGAAGTAAACCCAGATTCTCTGGAGGACCAGCAAGCAGTCTCAACTGACGAGCCTCCTCTTCAGCCCAAATTAGGGGTTTCTTTGTCCTAAAGCGCCTTGAGGAACTATTTATGCTGATCTCCCGTACATCGCAGGCGCTGAGTAAGTATCTGGCACCGTTGTACAGTTTTTCATTCATAAATAGTTCTCTATGTGCACGTGTGTGGACAAGCTTCTGGATATGTGCAACACACTCATGCAGATGCCAGCAGAAGCCAGAAGAGCATCAGAGCCTCTGGAGCTGGAATTAAAGGTGGCTGAGGGCCACCCAGTGTGGGTGCTGGGAATTGGACGTGGCCCTTTGCAAAAGCAGTAGGTTCTCTTTCTGCAGTCATTTCTCCAGCCCTAGTCCCATGGTTTGTCTTTCATGTTTATTTAGCGTGTGTGCTGACATGTATGATTGTGATGTGTGTGTGTGTGTGTGTGTGTGTGTGTGTGTGTGTGTGTGTGTCATGGAGTATGTGGAAATCAGAGGGCAACTTGTGGAAGCTGGTTTTCTCCTCCCACCTAGGCTCTGGGGTGGCATTTAAGATGGCAGACTCAGCAGCAAGCACCCTCAGGGGACGAGCCATCTTGCCGCCCCATTATTTGGTCCTCCCTCTCTGGTGCAGGGGAATTTCCAGCATGTATTTTGCTTCCGTTCCCCCTTTTCCAGCTACAACATTTAGAGCAGGTACCTTGGGCGAGGGAACAGGTTAGCTAATGTAGTTGCTCCCCCTTTTGAACCTCCTGTGGCTATGGGGCCTTGTCTTAGGGATGGGAAGTATATGTGTCTTACAGAAACATTCTGTCAAGTTCAGTATCAGGGTTTTAAAACTTTCCCACAGAACCCATTTCCCTTTCTTAGATCATTTAAATCAATGGCCACAGTCCCTTCTCTATCCTGTAGAACTTTGACAGCATAACTTTGAGGCTGGGTCAGATCCTGTCAGCCCAGGCCCCGGGAGAAGGTCAGACCCCCCTCACCATAGGACTTGCTTCTTGTTGTATGTAGATCCATAGTTAAGAGCGGTGGCTGCCTGTCCAGAAGACCCTGGTTCAGTTGCCACATGGAGCTCACAACTATCTGTAACTGCAGTTCCAGGGGACCCAAAGATCTTTGGCCTCCTCGGTTAACTGTACACCACACACACACACACACACACACACACACACACACACACACACACACACACACACACACACACACACACACACACCATACACACACACACACACACACACCACACACCACACACACACCACACACACACACACACACACACACACACACACACACACACACACACACACACACACACACACACCACACACATACCACACACACACACACACACACACACACACACACACACACACACACACACACACACCACACACACCACACACACACCACACACACACCACACACACACACACACACACACACACACACACACCACACACACACCACACACACACCCACATCACACACACACCGACAGACACACACACAGAGGCACACACACAGACACACACACACATACACACACACACACCACACAGAGCTTCAATATCCTGAAGCTTTTAAAGCCACTATTGGTGAGTACTTCCCCCTCCTGAAGGAAAGAAAGAGAACATTGATTCACCTTCCCTAGAATCTTCCAGATGAGCATGCCTGCCTTGTGTCTTTTCATTTCAGGAAAATGGTGTCAGAGATTAGAGCCCACAGAGAGGTGTGGGTCAGAGACCAGGGAGGCTACTCAAAGGCTGGGTGGTTCTTAACCTGGCTTGAAAGCCCGATGTCTGTTCCAAAGTCCTCCTTGAAGAAGGCTGGTGTTCTTGGAGAAAATATTCCTGTGCTGAATGTAGAGTACAGCTGGTGGCTGTCTAGCCCCCTCAGTTTTCATTGAGTACAGTGGAAGGTAAGCTGGTGGCTGTCTAGCCCCCTAAGTTTTCCTTGGGTCCAGGTTGCAGCCAAGGAAAACATGAGCCTGGTTCCCCCTTCCCAGCAGAAGACAAAATCTGGTCTTTGCAATTACAGGCTGGAAGCGTCCATCCCTGTCCCCCTGCAGGCCCCCAGCCCAGGGACTGTTGGCAGGAGGGACAGGGCTTCAAGGGTCTGGAAATAAGATGGGCTTTTTTTTTTCCCCTCAAGGGGCTCACAATCTTTGCTAAAACCAGACAGACCTTGGGCGTAGCGGGGAAAACTCCTTTATTACCCACTGAAATTCCATCCACAGGGAACTGGCTGAAGCGTTGAGCCAGCCTCCAGCGGAACAGCCAAGCCCAGGGCAGCCCGGCTCCAGCCTTAGTCCTCACCTGGTACCCTAGACCTCATTCTTATTCTGCCAGCCATCAAATTTCCGCTGACTGATCTGTGTCTGGGAGGCGTCTAGGGCCGCCCCCACAGAAAATCCTAATCCGTTTGCAAAGAAATGATTGGAGCCGGAGGGCTGGGTGAGATGGAAGACATTCCTCTGTCTGGGAAAATTTCTCTTATCTCACTGTCCTCTCCCTGAGCCCCGATGTCCCCCACTTGGTAGAATAGCACTAGGAAAAGATGTAAGAAGGGTTGCTTTTCTCTGCGACCCCCTCGCCCCTCCCCACCCGGCTGAATTCCTGCCCTGGCTCCCGCACCGGGCTGGGGCGCCAACTAAATCTGATGAAAATGCAATTGCCAAGTCGTTAAGGTATTTGAATTAAAAAAAAAAAAAAAAAAAAAAAAAAAACTCCTGAGAAAGAAAGTATTTGATGGCTAATAATCTCATTTCAATATAATGGGACCTTCTTCTACAGAGAGCAAGACAGGTTAAGAGATATAATTATGACTTCGCAAACTCTCTCCCAAGCGCGGGAGACACGCTGACAGGTCTGTGCGAGGCTGCGCCCAGCTTCTCTTGCTCGGAGGATAGACGCTTTGTCTGCGCGGCCCGTTAGAGACACGCGGTCCCTTTTCAACCCCCAGCTCGGCCTACATTGCAATTTAACTGTCAGCCGCGTCCTCGCTCGGGGATTGAGCGCGAGGGCAGGGGGTTGGGTGACGGAAGGGGAACGGACTTGCAGGAGAGGCGTCCAGGGTGTGACCGGTCAAACGCTGCTGGACCCGGAACCCCAAGGTGGAGTTTCGAATCTGATCCCACCAGGGGCTCCTTTTAAGGGCGTCTACACCGCAGGGTCCAGGAGGACTGGCGGGGCACAGATTTATTGCCTGCGTCCAAAGTGGTGCTTTTGATCCGAAATGAATGGATTCTTTCTGGTGGGATTGCCGGGCGTCAGGGGCTGAAAGGAATCAACTCAGGAGTCTTGAAGAGACCCTGGACTCTGAAACATCTACCTTCCCCATTTACTGCACTAGTAGAGAAACTCCCTAAAAAAACTGGGTAGGGAAAGAGAATTCTTCCAGGTTCACATCTGTTCTTTACCAAAGCGCAAAGAAGGGAAGCTCTAAAGCGCTGACACATGTGTGCAGGAAAGATGTGTGCCCGCGAGTGAGCGGCCTGTACGTACACTCAGTGAGTGCGGACCGCTGCTCAGATCCAGAGACTACAGGAAAGTCCAGGCTCGGGACTGCCAAGGAGTCCGAGTCACACAGCCAGCGAGATGAGCCTCTTAGTAACGCAGGTGCACAGGCCGCCAGGGACCAAGCTCAAAACGTGCAGCAATGCGTGCGTGCGTGCCCGCGTGCCCCTGACATCCCGGGAACTGCGAGAGGAGACAGTACAGGTGGTCAGATGCCCGGTGCAGAATCTGGGCAGTGGAAGTGACCCGAACCCGGCAGGGGCTTTACACCCAACTTTTCTCGCCGAGGTCAGCTCTGCCCAACTCCGTTGAAAAGGAATTCGAAGGATGCGGGCGCACCACCGACCCTTCCCTCTAGGCCTCTGGGCTCCGGAGTAAACCCTCAGGGAAGTGAAGGCGTGGGGGTATCCGAAGGTCGCTAGGTCACTCAGCTCAGCGACTCCTGGAGTAGGTGACCTCTTGCTAAGATTCCAGGTGTCCAGCCCTTTCCCCCAGCACTCACGCGCGTGCAGCCACTGGCCGCTCTAGAACCATTGCCACAGCAACACAAGCCAGGGTGGCGCTGTCGCGTGCTCAGTAGCTACGTTTCCTTGCTCCCAGCAGAGTTCGGAGCGGCCCGGGGACATCCTCCCCCTGGTGGCCCGAGCATTACGTTTTTGAAAATCCTGAGCAAGTCACTCTCAAAGCGAGCCTGGCTGCGAGCCTGGCTGGTCCTAGTTAAGCATTCCCTGCCGAGCATATCGGGCCCACGGTGGCTAGGCTGTGCCAGCCAGCCCGAGCCTCCCCTCCCCTCCCCTGTATCTCTCCCCGTTGCGGGGTGGTGCGGAAACACATGTAGAAGCGGTCCCCAATTTTGATGGATTAGGTTTCCTGTCACCTCCTCGGAGTGCCCTTCCCTCTTTGGGATTTAATGACCCTAGCGCTGATACCCTAGCACTGGGTGGTGCGCGGCCCCCGCAGGGAGAGTGTTGCTGACGGGAGACATGTGGCCGCAAGGCTGAGGGAGCCCGGGGTGACCCACGGTGATGGGGGTCCCTGCTGAACGAGCTGGGGATCGAGGGCAGCTCCGGGCGTCTAGATGTGCTGGCCCATGCGTGTGTGTGAGTGTGTGAGTGTGTGTGAGTGTGTGTGTGAGTGTGTGTGAGTGTGTGTGTATGTGTGAGTGTGTATGTGTGAGTGAGTGTGTGTGTGAGAGTGTGTGAGTGTGAGAGTGTGTGTGTTTATGTGTGAGTGTGTGTATGTGAGTGTGTGTATGTATGTGTGAGTGTGTATGTGTGTGTATGTGTGAGTGTGTGTATGTGTGAGTGTGTGTGAGTGTGTGTATGTGTGAGTGTATGTGTGTGTGGCTCAGAGGGCGGGTGCGTCGCTGGCGGGGTCAGGGGCGAAGGGGCAGGCAGAGGGCAGCCCGCGGGGAGCCGGTGCGGAGGCTCAGGTTACTTGGCCAGGCCCTCCCACCCGCAGCTCGCGCGCGGGGGTCGGGGCGGGCTCGGGCCGTTCCCCCCCGCTGTTTGCATTTCTCTGGCAGGCGGCGGGGCTCGGCTTGAAAGGAATGGCCTTGGTTTGGAACGGTGTTTATTTTTCTTAACTAGCCAGTGTGGACAGACGACCCCGTGAGCAAGGCGAAGGGACCCAGCCGATCCTTTGCTTGGGAAAGGGGTCAGGACTGGGGCCAGCCGGGCGACAAGGGGGAGCTGGGAATGGGCTCTGGTCCTCCCCCGTCACTGCGGCCGGGCTGGGGGAGGGGGTCGTGGCTGGCCAGAGGACGACTTTGTTCCTTGTAGGCAAACAGACCTACAGCGGTTGCCTTAGATTTGACCTTGCACGAGGCAGGGTAGCCAAGTGACAACCCTTTTGGTTTTGAAGGCCTATCTTGTGGGGTTTAAGTTCATTGTTCCTCTTTTTTAGTTCTGATACCTGTAGTATCTTTGTGACTCAGTTTCCTCCTTGCTCAAAGCGCTTTGGTCAGTAGATGCTGTAAGGCTTTATAGTAGAGTTTTAGGGCGGAGCCTGGCACTTGCCCCTCAGAGTTCTGCAGATCGACCCTTTTGATAGAGGCGGTGGCCACCCGAGGACTGATGGTGTAGAGGAACAGATCGCAAGGGTGGGCCCCTAGGGAAAGGCTTGAGATGGGGGCTCAGGACCCTCGAGCTGTAGGAAAGAAGTGAGGGCTGTGAGAGAAGAGTTCTGAGCCTTTTGACAGAGATGAATAAAATGCAAATGATATTCAAAGCATTATGCTAATGAGTTTCTATTCTTTGAGCGGCCACAGCCCAGGCTGGGTCCTTAGTGATGGAAGTGGAGCTGGAGTGAACTCGAGGCCCGGGCAGGGTCCAGCAGTCCGAGTCTCGGTTGTGCTCCGCGACTGCGAGTGTGTGTGTGTGTGTGTGTGTGTGTGTGTGTGTGTGTGTGTGTGTGAGAGAGAGAGAGACAGACAGAGAGAGACACAGAGAGAGAGACAGAGAGAGAGAGAGACAGAGAGAGACAGACAGAGAGAGAGAGACAGAGAGAGAGAGACAGAGAGAGAGAGAGACAGAGAGAGAGAGACAGAGAGAGAGAGACAGAGAGAGAGAGAGACAGAGAGAGAGAGAGAGAGACAGAGAGAGAGAGAGAGAGAGAGAGAGAGAGAGAGAGAGAGAGAGAGAGAGAGAGAGTCATGAGCTTCCTCCTCCGGAATGTGCAGTGCGGGCTCCGGGTGTGCTCGCATCGACATGAAAATGAGGTCAGGGAAGGTCGTTCCACTCTGCAGCATAAATCAAGGAGGAAAGGAGAAAGGATGTGAGAGACAGTCCCTGGAGACTGAGGAGGGGAGGAGGGAGGGAAAGAAGGAGGGAGGGAGAAAAGTTAGGTGTAGACTCTGCAAGAAGAGGGTTTCAGGCTCTTCCACTCTGTGCTTTCTGAGCCTAGAACCAGACAAGCCCTTCCTCAGACCCCCATCCTTAACACACACACACACACACACACACACACACACACACACACACACACACGCCTTCTGTCGGTCTGTGTCTCTATTTCTTTGTGTGTGTCTCTCTCCAACCCCCCCCCCCAGGGTCTTACTGTATAGCCCTGGCTGGCCTTGAACTCACAGAGCTACGTCTGCCTCTGTCCCCTGAACGTTGTGATTAATGGTGTGTGTCACCTCCTCTCTTAGTTTAAATCTTCCTAAGTGTTCTTTGAGTAAATTATGAAAGGCCTGTGCCAGCCCGCCCAGGAGTGACCCTCCTGCTCCATCATGAAAGGCCTGTGCCAGCCCGCCCAGGAGTGACCCTCCTGCTCCATCATGAAAGGCCTGTGCCAGCCCGCCCAGGAGTGACCCTCCTGCTCCATCATGAAAGGCCTGTGCCAGCCCGCCCAGGAGTGACCCTCCTGCTCCTGTCACTACCCACTTGTTACTCCCCCGACACAAAGCTGGGCTCTTGGGAGGGGGAGGGGGTCCCTGTGGGATCTCAATAAAATATCCGGAGAAGGCTACCCTCTGCCATCCTTCTGCCTCTGGGCTCTGGCTGTGCCCCTCAGCCTCCTCACCTCCCCCAGTAACCTGGCTCCTGTCACCCCAGGTCCCCTCCTTCTCCCTGTTTCCCGTGGGCCACCAGGGAATGAATTGTTGCTGCCACTGCATCCCTGTGCCCATCTGGGTGACCCCAGTGGGTGATCTCCATCTCTGGAACACAGGCTGCCCCAAAGCTGGAACACAGGACATTTCCAGGCTACTCTTGCTTCCGGGAAGCCAGACCACATGCCAGAGGAAGGTGGGGGTGGGATGTAGCCCCCACTTCCTACACCTGGGAGACATAAGTCCAGAGAAATGAATGGGTAGAAGGGTCCCCCATCTTGGAAGTGCCTCTGTGGGGACGAGGAGCTGTGTTCCTGGCTGGCCTGATGGCCACTGGCAACATCAGATCTATTCTCCTCTCCCCTCTCTTGACAATAAAACGCGATGCTGGAATCTCTCACAGTGGCTACGGCCAGGTGCAGCACAGTACTCACTGAATTAAATGCACAAAGGGCCCACACCAGCAGAACCTTGCCTGTCCACATTAGCTACGCATTCATTAACAGACAGTGAATTCCTTCCAAATGTCCAGCGAAGGAAAGACAGAGTTGTGGGCTCTGGGGGTGCGCACACTTTCCTGGGGTAGGAAGACAACAGTCAGATAACACAAGAGCATGTATGTGGCACCAGGTGAACTCCTGCTGTGACAGAGATGAAGACTGGCCAGGGGGGTGGCAGGCAGGAGGAGGCCTCTATGAAGTAAGGGACGGGCCATGCAGATTTCCGGAGGGGCAGTGTAGATGGCAGAGAGGACCACAAATGCAGTGTTGCATGTGGGGGGTGTTTGATTTGGACTGAGATGGGGCGGGGCGGGGCGGGGGGTGGGGGAGTGGGGGTATGGGTGGGGGGGATGGAGGTCACCAGAGGGTCAGGTGGGCCCAGATGATGGTGTGGAGTTTTATGGGCCCTACTAGGGGCCTCAGACCATGAGTCAGATGGGAAGGAATGGTGTAATTTTGTTGTATTCTTTTAAAATGATCCACAGAGACCAAGTGGGATTTAACTAAGTTATCTTGGTTTTTCAGGGTCATGAGTTTCAAAATGTCCTGGCTTAATTGTGGACTATTGAACACTTAGGCCGGGAGATGTCCTGCACTGCCCATAATAGTTTTGAAAAATTGTTCAGAACTGGACATCAGGTAGGGTCTCTAAATAGGCCAGCCTCAGATCTGGCCGGTGAGGATCCCAGGACCCCTATTCTGAGGGGGTCTGGAGTTTATACCCCATAACGCCTGCCTGTCCTACCCTGGGACTGTTCCAGACTGTGGAGACAGCAGTGTGTGTGTGTGTGTGTGTGTGTGTGTGTGTGTGTGATCGTGCACACTGTAAGAAGGTAATTCCAAAATGTTTGTGGCATGAACTTTCAGACAGAGGACTGGATGCTGGAAGCCGCCAGATGGTATCACACCGCCCACTAGTGGCCGGGAGAGACACTGTCCCAGAAGTCTATACCAGATGCAGAGCTGTTTCAGGGCGACAGGGGGCGCAGGGGACAGGTTTTGGGTTTCTGCCAGGTGCCAGGTGTTTGGCATCAGAGTAACTCACAGAGACTCGGGCTTCAGGGGTAACTTCATCTCTGGAGTCTGACAAGCAAGATGCTTGGTAAAAGGATGGGCGGGGTCGTTTCTGCAACTTCGATGGCAGGGAAAGGATGAACCAACTTCCCTGCAAGGTCCTGAGAGCCCTGCTTGGTGTCATATTCACAGCAGAGCTGGAAACCATTCTCCGTCCTCTGCTGCCTCCTAGTGGGCATGAGTGACACTGCCATTGCCAGGTAAGAGATGTGATAATTGTGTGATGATCTGGGTACACAACATCCTAGAACTATACCCACCTAACACCAGAGCTGTTACCGCCAATAAGCTGTTTTCTTTTAAAGACAGTTTACACCATGTGATCCTGACTGGCCTGGAAATTCATATATAGACCAGGCTGTCCTCAGTTTCTTGGAGATCTGCCTGTCTCTGCCTCCAGAATGTTCCTGCTCCAACAAGTATTTACTGACCCACCCAACCACGGGCTCTCAGAGGAGTCAACAGGCTCAGCCATCTGATTGGGAGCACCTAGTCGTGCTTTAACAGCAGCGAATACAGACAAAAGGATCCCTTGAAGTTGTTCACATGTCTGTCAGAAAAATAAGAGTTTGTGCACACATAAAAACCTATAAATAACTTCATAGCATCTGTCTTCCTAATAATCCAAAAGAAACAAGCCATATTGTCCCCACTTTCCCTACAAACTTTATTTTTAAAAACCATCTATTACATTTGTCTATTTATGCACACACATGCCACAGCATGCTTGTGGGGGTCAGA
>JANBXA010000641.1:27312500-27322500 GCA_030556225.1 Cricetiscus sungorus
CAGGCTGGTCTTGAACTCACAGAGACCTGTCTGCCTCTGCCTCCCCAGTGCTGGGATTGAAGACATGCCACCATGCCTGGATTTTATCTTCATTTTAAAAGGCATGCAAAATATGTTTTTCTGAAAATCAAGTACGTCCTGGTGTTGTGACACATGTCTGTTAGTGTGCACACCCCACACGGCACCCTGTGAATGCATGTCTGTTAGTGGGCACATCCCACACAGCACCCTGTGAATGCATGTATGTTAGTGCACACACCCCACACGGCACCCTGTGAATGCATGTCTGTTACTGCACACACCCCTCATGGCACCCTGTGAATGCATGTCTGTTAGTGCACACACCACACATGGCACCCTGTGAATGCATGTCTGTTAGTGTGTACACCCCACATAGCACCCTGTGAATGCATGTCTGTTACTGCACACACCCACACGGCACCCTGTGAATACATGTATGTTAGTGCACACACCCCACACGGCACCCTATGATGGAGATATGGCATCCTTTATCATCTCCTCCTCCATTTGTGGCCATTTCATTGGTTTTAAGTATGACTATTATATACAAAGCCATAGCAACAGCCCCCCTCCATAGTATTTTTATTGTTTATTTGGGAATTTCACATCATGAACCCTAAGCAACCTTAATTTCTAGTCCTCCCAGGTCCACCACTCACCTTTGGCATCCCCCCCAAAAAAAGAAGAGAAAGAAAGCACCCCCCAAAACAAGTACCATTTGTGTTGCCCATATTCTCGTTGGAGCATGGTCAAACTCCCAGTGGCCAGCCCCTTGGAGACAACTGAGCCCTTCCCCACCACACCCCACCAGGAGCTATACTTCAGCATCCTTATCACAATTTCTAAGAGTTCTTTTCCACGACTTTCTGCCTAGGCTGTTACTTTTTTAGGGGGCGGGAGCAGCGGTTGTCACAGAAGCCTTCTGTGTCCTTCTTTCACAACCGTGAGCCTGCAGTCACCAATACCTGAGCAGAAGTTGCTTCCTTGGCCTCTACGGTCAGGAGCACAAATCATGGACATACACATGGTTTCTGGTCACAGTGTGGACATCCACACTGTCTCCAGTGTCAGCACGCGCCGCTGACCTCAGCATTGTCTCATATAGATCACATACACCAACACAGCCCTCTGCTGCTGCACTGGCCTAAGACATCAGCATGGTTTCAGGCTGCATCACAGACCACAGGCATCCACATGGCCTTTGGTGGTTACACAGGTCATGAACATCAACACAGACCCTAGCTGCAGTAGAACCACAGACCCAGACACGGCCCTCGCGGAAAGCACGGACACGCACATCACCATGGCCTCCGGTGGCAGCACAGGCCTCCTACACCAACGTGGTCCCCAGCTCTAACCACAGACAACAATATGGTTTTGGGCTGCAGCAACAAACGGATTTTTGTGTGTATCTCTTGGTATGCATGCTGTTTTTCCTCCTTCATAGTCACCAGAAATGGAATTGTCAGCAGGACGTGGATGTACGTGTAACTGTTTGATAAATCTGGCTACGTTGATTTGTTAAGGACTTGTGAATTTATTCAGCTTTTGAGGCTGAATTTTCTCACAACCACCATCACTGCTGGGAATAGCCTATCATTTAAATTGCTATTAATTTGATGGGTACAAATGATCTGCTCATTGTTGTTTTGAATTTGCATCTCCCGTTTACTAATAAGGTTGATCCCGTCTTTCACATACTAACTTTCTGCGTATGTTTCTTTGGATGGCAGCTTCCATCGTCCCTTCTTCTGTTCAGCTGTCACCTGTTATTGACTCTACAGTTCCCTTGGCTTTTTGAATAGTCATCTTTATATATCATAATTGATATTATTTTAAAATGTCTTCTACGGTATCTTTTGACGTATTATGAATCGTTTTTCAGGGGACTGAGGCGATGACAAGCAAGAGGACCCAAGTTCAATTCCCAGCACCCACATGAAAAGCCAGGCATGGTGGAGCATGCTTACAATCCCATTCTGAGGCCCTGGAGACAGGGCCTCTCTAGGGCGAGCTGCCTAGCTAGACAGTAGAATTGCTGAGGTCTAGATTCAATCAAGAGACCCTGTCTCAATAAACAAAATGGAGAAAAATTGGGGCCTCCAATGCTGATTTTGAGCTTCCACATACACATGTATACATGTATGCATGCACACTTACAAGCACATATGCACTCATACACATTCAAACATGTATGCACACATTCACACACATGTACATGCAAAAAGACAAAAGAGAACGAAGATGGAGGGCCCCTGAGGAAGGACACTTGGCTTCCGGCCTCCTCATGCACACACTCACATGTGCATGCACACATGTACCTGCATGTGTACAAACACACACCCTCCCGGTGTTGGTCAGGGTTCTCTAGAGTAGCAGAGCTTATAGACAGAATCTATATAAAGGACGGGGATTGGTTAGGATGACTTACAGGCTATGGTCCAGCTTTCCCAGCAGTGGCTGTGAACACGAAGTCCCAGAATCCAGGATTGCTCACTCCATGAGGCTGGCTGTCTCAGATGGCCTTCAGTAGATGCTGCAATGCAGAAGAAGTAATTCTAATGCCGGTGAAGGAATGGATTTGCCTGTGACAGCAAGCAGAGAGAGACCACAAGCTTCCTTCTTTCATGCCTTAGCGAGGCCTCCAGCAGAAGGTGTGGCCCAGAGAAGAGGCATTTCTTCCCACCTCAAGACCCAGATCTGGAAGGGGATCTACCTACTTCAAATTAAGCAAAAATCCCTCACAGGTGTGCCCTCCATTTTCAAATCTTAGCTGACTCCAGACGAGGTCAAGTTGACAACCACGAATAACCATCATACTCCCCTTACACACAAAAGGACTGTTTTTTAGGTGGACCCCCCTCCCATTGGTCTTGTCCCTGGCACTCTGGAGGGAGTTGCCTGGACATGAGGATGGTCCTTGCTAAGGTTCAAGTGAGTAATATTTCTCTCATTGTCTCAGGGGACACCTAGGAATATTTCTCAGCATACTGATGGCTGTAAGGAGCATCACATTTCCTGCTGGTGTGCCCAAGCTCGTCCCTAGGAGCTCAGCAGGGCAGAGATCCAAGCCAAGTCTGCCGTCCCTGGGGGAGTCATGTCCTTCTGCTGTGTGCTCTGGACTGGTGGCTGTCTAGTTGTGGAGACTTGCCCATCTCCCTTGTGCACAGGGCAGGGATTGCAGGGACTCACTCTTTGTTTTTGGCTTAGCTGTGTCTCCTCAGGACTCAGGTTAGAGGCCTGCTGGGCTGCAGAAAAACCCGATCCCTCTTTGCTGTACAGCCTCCTCTTGTGCCCGGTCCTCCTCTGTCCTGCCTGCCCGCCTCCCCAACCTGCACCTGCTGTCCAGTGCCCACACAGGCCAGATGAAGCAACAGGAGAGAGGTCCTCCCCACCAGGCTGCCCTATCCTCGAGTCCCTGAGTGAGGAGGGAGATGCTGAGGGAGTGATATGGTGCCTGGCTCCTCAGGACCTGAGCACATCTGAGGAAAGTGGGAGGCCTACGAGTGTTCTCTGAAGAAGCAGGCGAAGACGAGCTGAGGTCAGGAGGCCTTCCCCTGCATGCGCTCAGAGCACCCCTGGGCCCTGCTTGTCCTTGGCAGCCTCAGGAAACTTCTGGATTATCTGTCACCTCCTTGCTTAGCTTCCCCCCTCAGTCCCAAGTAAATTGGTGGAGGGGAACTGTGGTCTGCTCAAGGACCCCCGCCATTTCCTGGGTCCTGTTTTACCCATCTGCCCTAGAAAGACAGACAGGCTGTCAGGGAGGACAGGTGTGTCAACACTGGCCAGTGGCAAGAATTCTACCACACAATACAAGCTTCGTAACACCCGGCAGGCAGGGGACTGCGGAGGAAAAGTGGGAGGAGAAGGAAGGTAGAGCACAGACGTTAGGGAGGATGCTGAAATCTAGCTATATCCAGGATCACGAGCAGGCATGGACTGGGCATAGGTGGCAAAACAAAACCCAGGAGCAAAGAGCAAAGATGGAGCTGGGGTGACGGCCACGGGGTAGAAAGCGGGGTGGGGTTGGTTTAGTGAGGAAGCCTCGCTTTGGAAGCCTGGTTGGACCGTTATCTCCCCTGGCCTCCCTTGCTGAAGCATCAGCAATACTCAATGAAAAAAAGCAGAAGGTGAGAAAATCAGATATATCTCTCCCTTATTAATATTCATGCTTAATTTGCCAAAAGAAGAGATTTAAACCCCCTAGGAAATTTTGTGGGAGATGTAGTCATTCCAGGGGTCTGGTGAACAATGCTGAGTTCAGGGTTGCACTGAGACATACTGCACTGCTAGGCTTTGGAAGGGAGCTCCTCAGGTGGGGCGTGTTGTCCACCAGGGCTACCCAGGAGGCAGAAGTGGGCTGCACTGGGCATGATCGCCTTTAATCCTAGCAATGGGAGGCAGAGGCAGAGGCAGCCGGCCATCTGTATATTGGAGGGGTCAGCCTGGCCTGCCTAGAGGGTTCTAGGCTCTTCTAATCTGTAGCAGTCTTTGAGGGCACTTTTCTGTGATAGCCACTGGGGCAGGTCACCTGTGTAATTAGCATAGTGGAGCAGGATGCTGGGATTTCGTCAGCTGAGCTCAGGGACCAGGTGCTCCTCTCACTTCTGTATTTTTAACTCCTTGCATTTTTTAAAAACACAGAAGTATTTCAAAATAAATCGCAGATACCCTGACATTTTGTCCTTAAATAATTCATTAGATGTCTCTAAAGAAAGAACTCCTTGCTACATAGAAAACAAGTTTGCCCAAGTTGATGCTGATCTCTCTCTCTTCCCTCTCCCTCCCTCCCCCCTCTCTCTCCCCTCTTCCCCTACAGACAGACACGTCTGTGCATGTGTGTGTATGCATATACATTTCTCAAGACTCGTCCTTGGTCTGCGTTCACATCCATGCTGCATGGATGTACAAGGGCCACACGCAGCCTGGTCCAGCCTCTGAGCCGCCGTGTCCTAGTACCTCTCAGATGTTGCCACCTGGCCCTGTCCAGCCTCAGTTGACTGGGCTGTTATATGACAGCGCGGGTGAGGAGAAACGACTTCCCGGATGCTGGCTGGACCTGGGGAATAGTGGTACAGAGAGGGGCTTTCTCTGAACTTTTGCTGTTAACAGCCCCTGGGAGCTGCTGTCAGCATTGGTGATGACGTCCGGGGAGTGCCATCACTAAAGAGGTTGACTGTGTCTCAGGAGAGGACACGAGACGTGTACACCATGCCAAGAAGTGTCCTCTTACAGGCTCTCACGAGGTCCCTTCTAATCCCTCTAGGCTCCCAAATCTCGCACACCCCTCACTCACAGAGCCTTCTTTGTGAAGGAGAAAGAATGAAGCCATTTCCTGCCTGGACAGTCTAAGGGCCCACAACACACCCCGTTTGCCTTCCCTTTGTGAACTGTTGAGACTTTGCAGGAATTTCTAGAAAGCTCTGAAGAAAGACAGAGGTAGACGAGAGAAGAAAGCAAAAGACAAGCAGGCAGGCAGAGGAAAAAGAATAGACACAAAGCTTTAAAATCAGTCCAAGGGTTAAGTCTTTAGACCCAGGTTCATAGCACACAGGCTGTCACCCCAGCAGCCGGAAGTGGAGGCAGGAAGATCATTGCCTCTGTAGGGTGCTCAGGTCCAGCCTGAGTGACATGAAACTCTGCCTCAAACAAAAAGAGCTACGGTCTTAGCATTGTCAGAGACTGGCATGCCCAGCCACACAGGCAATCTGTAAGGTGGAACATTCTGAGAAATAAAGGCGGCCACAGATGTCGTAAACACTGGTGTGGAAAAGCTGGCATGGGGTTTGAAGGCTTGTTTCATAAGGCACTGTTGGAAGCTTGGCCTGGACCTTGCCTACAGGCCCAGTTGAGGCAGGGTGATGAGGGATTCAAGATAAGCCTCAGTTACATAGCGTGTGTGAGACTAGCCTGGGCCACAGAGACCTCCCTCTCATAAGGACGAGGGGACCAGAGGGACGGCTCAGCGGTTGGCAGCACTGGCTGCTCTGGCAGTGGAGGACTGGTGTGTGGTTCTCAGCGCCCACTTGGTAGCTCACAACTGTTTGCAACGCCAGCTTTAGGGGCCCGATGCCCTCTTCTGGCCTCTGCAGGCACCTGCACTCATGTGTCCACAAATAAAGAATGGCACCCAGCCCCTGAGATGAACGAAAAATGAACGACGGGAATTGGGATGACAAAGCCAGAGGCTCTGTGCGGAAGGTTGAACGAAGGGGCGATGTCAGAATAGCCCCCTGGGAGCGGGGAGCTAGGCAGGCCCCCTGGGGGTGGGGCAGCCGTGCCAAGCACAAAAGAAAGAGCAGTAGGAAGGCCTAGAGCCCGCTGTCATGTTGGAGGTGACAGGGACAGCAGGGATGGGAGGGAAGGGAGGGCGGTGGAGGACATAGGCCTGGCTGAGCGTGGCTCTGGACTGACTGACAAGAGGCCTGTGCTTCTGTGTAAGCTCATCAGGTGAAGGGCTGGCTGGTACTGCGCTGTCACGAAAGAGCTCTGCCACACAGATTTTGCCCAAAGCTTTTGTTTTATCAGGATGACTTCGTTTGTGGAGAGATGTTGGCCATGGGGTTTGCTTCCACAGTTAGAAGACGCTGGCTCTAATAGAGGATAAAGATGCTCTAGAGACACAGTGTTTGGTATTATCAGATGATTGAAACAATGGACTCTGAAGAAATGGGAATTTCTCCAGGAATCTCATAGTGGGAGATGGAAAAGGCTGGCTCGTGGCGTGTGTGGCGGGGAGGGGCTCGCAAGCACTAACAACGTGTCAGGCGACCTTATAGAATGAGACTGAAGCTCAGTCAGTGAGGACCAATAGTGGGCAGGACCATACACGACCAGGACTGCTTAGATGTGCACATCTTTGGCCTCTACTTAAACTTTAATCTTACTTTAGGACCTCAAAGATGGACTTGGGGAATCATGGATCTCTTTATCCCTCTTACAAGGTGGCCACATGGAATACATCTCCTGTTTCTGCTTTTCACTACTCTTTTTTCTGTTTGATTACTGACTGGGGGGGAGGGCTCATGCTGTGCCCCTCAGTTTAATAACATACTATTATGGAGGGCTCAGTTCTGTACTGCTCGGTGCAGTCCTGGCCTTTGGCCTTTTCTTTAAGAGTTATGTCATTCAGAGGTCAGGGAGGAGCTCCTGGGGGCCCTGGCTTGAGGGAGACAGGCCACCCATCTTGGGACTTGTGGCCTGGGCTGGGTTAGATGACTCCAGGAGACTCCTGTGTAGCCTGCATGGATTTCTTAAGGCCCTGGGAGGAAGAAGAAATAAATAGTCAGTCATACTTGTTCTTGGAGCCCATAGATGTGCCCTCTCTTCACAGACGTGCCTTTTCTCCACAGGTGTGCATGCCCTTTCTCCACAGAGTGCCCTCTCTCCCCACAGACGTGCCCTCTCTCCACAGGCGTACCCTCTCTCCACAGGCGTGCCCTCTCTCCACAGGTGTGCCCTCTCTCCACAGGCATGCTCTCTCTCTCACAGGCGTGCCCTCTCTCCCACAGTCGTGCCCTCTCTCCATAGGCATGCCCTTTCTCCACAGAGTGCCCTCTCTCCCCACAGACGTGCCCTTTCTCTACAGGCGTGCCCTCAGCAAGGCTGCTCCTGGCCTGCCATGACTCTCTTCACTGCTTTCCAGAGTTGGCCCCAGCCTTTTGCCCAACCCTATGTATATTTCTCTACATGTCCCTGTCCCCAAGCTGGTGACTCATTTCCTCCTGGCTACTACTCCCGCATCCAGAACTTATGACGTCAGCTGGGCTTGAGTGTTCCTGAAGAGGTGAGCAGTGGAGGGGCTTTCTGATTGTAGTGAGGGGTGCAAGCAGGGGCCAGAGTGTGGAGGAAATGCCTGGTGCCAGCCTGCTGCGAAGGACTAAGGCGGGCTTGTGTCTGCAGGAGCATGCAGTCTCAGACTTGAAAGGCTATCAGCATTTTGTGCTCACCTCTGCTCTCTGGCAGACTCCTGCTCTGACCCACCCTGACGGAACCTGTTCTCTGCTCCATTTGCCCCCAGCCCAACCCCCATTAGGCACCTGGGGAGCAAAGCTAACAGGACCAGGGCCTTGATGACCAGGAGTCCACAGAACACGGGGAGCAGGGCACTGAGGGCTGCAGAATCAGAGCCCAGGGTGCCGTTCTGCAGCCTGGAGGGACAAAAGGAACAGGAGACAGGGCTGAGTGGTGGTCTTGTCTGCCAGCCCCCGCGACAGGCTTGTGTGGATCAGGTCCTATTTGGAACTCACTTTGTAGAGACGGTGGCAGTAGCCAGGGCTACAGGGACTGCACTGGCTCCTTCATTCTGGGACACAAAGCTCTGTGTCTGTGAGAAGACGAGGTTGTGGGGAACCCAGGCTGCCTGTGAGGAGGCAGAGGCTGCCAGGGAAGAGAAGGGATCTGCGTTAGAGGGTGGGACAGCCATGTGCTCCCACAGGAGGAAAGGAGCCAGCTGGTTCAGAGCGGGACCGTGGGGTTGGAACTTGGGACTGGGCCAGTGAAGTTGCTTTGTCCATGAGGTCACAGAGAACATGTTCATGGGCCAGTTGATGTGGCTTTGGGCCAGGAACATTAACCACAGTTAAGACTCTTGCCTCCTACCAGAATTCCTTTACACCCCAGGCTGTCAGATGTTCACTTCTGGCGTCTGTCCCGTCCTCATACCCCTGGACTGCGGGGGAAGTCAGCCCCTGGTGGAAAGCTGGCCCTCATGAGCTCACATATTTGCATGTTTGGTCCCAGTTGGTGGACTGTTTGGGAAGGATTAGGAGGTGTGGCCTTGCTGAAGGAGGTGTGTCACTGGGGGTGGCCCTGAGGTAGGCGGCGGCATTCCGGGTAGCGCGCTCTCTCTCTGACTCCTGCTTAGGGACCAGGTGAAGCTGAGAGTTCTACATCTTGATAGGAAACAGCAGGAAGAGAGAGACTGGGCCCGGCGGAAGCCCAGTCCAGTGACACACTTCCTCCATCAAGGCCACGCCCACTCCAACAAGGCCACAGGTCCTAATCCTTTCAAACAGTGCCACTCCCTATGAGTCTATGCGGCCATCTTCATTCAAGCCACCTCACCATGTTAAACAAACAAACAAACAAACAAACAAAAAACGAGTTTCTTAACAGATGCTTGTAATCCCAGTGTGGCGGAGGCGGAGGCGGAGGGGGAGGCGGAGGCGCATGGATCTCTGGGACTCACTGGCCAGCTATCTTAGCCTACTTGGCAAGTTCCAGGCCAGTGAGAAATGTTGGGGGGGAAAAGGTGGCTATCACCTGAGGGACCACATTCAAAGTTATCTTCAGCATTCCACACACATGCATATACACACGTGCTGGTGTACCTGCAGACAGACAGACACACACCACACACACACACACACACACACACACACACACACACACACACACACGGACATGCATTGCATCCCTGCACCCATGTAGAAACTAGGTATGGTGGCATGCACTTTTGCAATTCCCGAGGCAGAGGGAGGAGGCTCCCTGATGCTCAGCATGGGCCAGGCAGCTTTAACTTAAGCAGTGAACCTCAGGTCCCAGCAGGAGAGAGACCTCATCTCAAAAAACAGTGTGGATGACTTGAGGCATGGCACCTGAGGGTGCTATCTGGCTTCCACAAACATGAGCATACACGTGCACCTGTGTGCATGTGAACCCTCCCACACGCCTGCACATAAATAAGAATATAAATGGATGTTGAAGCCACTCTCTTGTGTGTTCACAAAGAAATGCGCCATCAACACCTGCTTTTGTATGCCAAGTCCAAGCAGAAAAGTTTTGTTCTACTTAGCAGCTAGTGTCCCTGCAGAGGGGGAGCCAGGTCCCCATCGTCTCTGAGAAGAGGTGAGCTGCACCACCACCCATGCCGTGGCTTTGCCATAGGTTTTTGTTTCTTTTTTGGTTTTGTATTGCTTTTGACAAGCTCTTACTATGTAGCTCGGCCGTCCTGGAACTCACTATGTAGACCAGGCTG
>JANBXA010000641.1:27325000-27442500 GCA_030556225.1 Cricetiscus sungorus
GGTGGGGAAGCTCGCCTCTGGGTGCCTCGCCTCTGGGTGCCTCTTCCAGCACCTCTGCAATAAGAATAAATGAGAAAGATCCAGGCCTGGGGTGGGGAAGGGAGCAGGGGAGCCTCCAGCTGTGGATGTGCATCTGTCCAGGAGGACTCCTCCCGCACTGCTCAGATCCTGGGCCCCTGTAGAAGATGTTTGCTCTCATGCGTGCGTGCTCAGATACCCTCTGGGATGGGTTCCCCTAGGGGAGGAGCTTCTAGGTCAGAGGAAACTGTGGCCAGGCCCCTGGCCTTTCTTACATCCTCTTTCCTTTCCATATGCTGCCTTTTTTTTCCCCAGGCCCACACCTGCCTGCTTCTAGAACCAAGGAGGTAAGACTTGAAATTTGAGCTGCGAGCCCAGGCACTTTGAGGCCTGGTCATGCGCCCCAAGGCGCATTGTTCTAGGGGTGGCCAGAGATTGCATGGCCAGGCTGTCTGCTGGGTCAACATCTGCTTCCATCCTGGACTGAGAGGACATAGAGATTCAGTCCCGGCAGTGGTGTGCAGACAGGGCTCCTGGAAAAGGTGAGGGCATAAGGGAGACCCGAGTGGGGTGTTCTCAGACGAGACAGTGGGAGGATGGGCCAGACAGTTCTCAGATGGGCGGGGTGGGCTCATCTTTGTCTGGTGAACTCTACCACCTCTGCACACTACAGACATAAGCGTAAGGAGAAGAAGGACTCGGGTCTTTTTCATTAACAACTTTCTTTTTAAAAAGGATGTGATTTACAGAAGTGGGGGAGAGGCAGTGGCTAGAGTACCCATCTGGCGTGGTGTCTGAGGTTTGTAATCTCAGCACTTGGGAGGTAGAGGTAGAAAGAGCAGCCTTGGATACATAATTAGTTTGAGACCAGCATGGGCTTCAGAAGAATCTGCGTCAGAGCAACAAGAAAACGCAAAACAAAACAAAACAACAACAAAAAAAATCCCAAAACAACAAAGAGCTATGTGTTAGTATTAGAAGGGATGATAAGGCTGTGTGTAATCCCCAGTTGAGCCACCTGGGGTGCTGCCAAACTCTCTGTTAGGGAATGGGTATCTGAGTTGGTAATTGGACCTTGTGGGAAACACTTGCCTCTAAATTCACTGCAGTGTCCCCCTCCATGCAACAGAGGTGACAGAGAAAGGGTAAAGGTTTGGACAAAAGGATGTCATAGCAAGGATATCACGTGAGCTGCTAAGGGAGTCCCCGTGGCAGAGCAGGAGGCCACGTGCAGTACTTGAATCTAGAATTAATGTCACTCATTCCTGGATTGGTTAGGGATATATTTTTTTTTAAGTTTATTTTTACCGTCTGTCTGTCTGTCTGTCTGTCTGTCTGTCTGTCTGTCTGTCTGGATGCGTGGCTGTGTGGGGAGATACACATGTGACTGTAGGTGCCCATGGAGGCCAGAAGAGGGCGTCATATCACCAGAGCTAGGGTTACAGGCGTTAGCAAGCCACCTGACCATATCCATCTGTCTAAAAAAAGCTGTACCTTTCGACCAACTCCTGGAAAGCCTGTCTGAAGTACTGGCGTGTGTATACTCAGGAATTGCTATGTAATAGATATAATATTTAGACTATATTAAACGTTTTAAATGGCCATGGTCAAAAAGTGGACAGTATCTCTGTGGCTGGGAGGGTGTGTAGGTGTGGCAGCCACAAGGGAGGATGTAGCGTGTGGCCTTCCTGTACTCTGAAGAAGTGAGAAGCTTCTCAGAAAGATGGCAAGGGTGAAAGCAGGGACATCGGTGACAGCAGGGAGAGATGATCGGCAGGAGAGATTTGCACACACTTGGCCAAGGACATGAGCTTAGGACAAGACCTGTGGGTACCCTGGAGGGAACCTGGAAAAGGGTTGTTGAGGGGGTCACCGGGCTGCAGACAAGCCAACAGACAGGCTTCTGCAGTAAAAAGAGCAAGCTAGGCTCTGCCAAGACACGAAGCACCCCTGACATCAGCCTGGGCCAGCCTTGCTGGCTTCAGTGGTGTCTTACGGGTTCAACACCCTGTTAATGTTGTCCTAGGACCCTCAAGTCATCCAGTTTGAGGACCCCAGGGCAAGCATGTACTGTGGCTTTAATGGGACACACTCCCGTTGCAGGATGTTTGCACACTTGGTCTCCAGCTGGTGACACTGTTTGGGTGTGGGTTCCCAAGCCAGATGAGGGACGATAGAGTGTCACTCACATCCTGTACATCTCTCAGAGAGCACAGCAGGAGTGGCCTCGGCCTCACCCAACTCCATAGAGACATCATGATAAAATAAGTCAGGCTTTGGTGTCCATTCCCCTCCCCCTCAAAGAAAGCTGGCTTCTCAGAAGTCATGTGACTGGCTGGAGAGCCCCGCCTCCTCTGCAGCCCTTCCCCCCTTGCTCTCACCTCCCTCCCCCACCTCCATCCGGCTGTATAAGTTAGCTCTTCCATTTCAGTAAAAGACCCGTCCTCAGAAACAATCTCCTGGGTCGTTCATACCCACTGCACTCACACCACCGCTGAGACTCGGCTCGGAGACCCTGCTCCCCGGCTTCTCCGTATCCGTATCCTGGGACTGCTGGTGCGCAAGGGTCAGTTGGTGGGGGTGGGAGGGGACCTACGTTTGGGAACATTGTGGACCCTTTGTGGGTTGGAGTCAGGCTTGGAGGTTTGTAGTTGGGTCACACTTCTCTGCTTCCTGAGTGCAGATGCAATGTGACCAGCAGCCCCCTGCCCTGCTCCTGCCGATGTCTTCCCTGCCAAGGTGATTGTACTCTTCTGGAACGATCAGCTAAAATAAACTCTTTCTTCCTTTAATTGTTTTATCAGCATCTTTTACCATAGCAACAGGGAAGCAAACCAAACCAAAACAGAAAGCCAAACCCCATCATTTTGAGCCAGTTCACACAGGCCAATACAGGGAGAGACACAGGGGCCACCTGTGAGCAGGCAGTCACACCCCCCCCAGCCCCCCCTCCCCCGCGCTTCCCCAGTGTCACTCTGTCATCTGCAAAACTGCTGGTAGAGGCAGCACCTATCTTGCTAAGTCATCGCGAGGATTTGTGAGATACTGTGTGTGAAAGATTGGGGCTCAATACAAGTGAGATATGAATGTGAACCCATAGTGCAGGCATAGGTGGATTGGTAGGCTACTTGCCCGGCATGCACAAAGCCCCGAGTTCAAACCCCAGTGAAAACTCCAGTGCCACACAAACCTGTAATCGGAGCACTCAGGAGGTGGTAGGGGGACCATCCTTGGCTATATGAGAATTCTAGTTTTTTACTTAGACTGTATATCCCTTTTCTCCATATATATATATATATATATATATGTATATATAGCTCAATTAGCAGGTTCAAGGCCATCTTGGGCCACATAGTGAGATCCTGTCTCAAAAAACCAAAAAACCAAATCAAGCCAAACCAAACCAACCAGCCAACCAACAACAGCAACAACAGTCCCCCTCCCCAAACCCAGGTGCTGGGGCTGGAAGAGACGGTTCAATAGCTAAGAGAGTATTGCTCTTGCAGAGGACCTAAGTTCAGCTCCAAAACATATGTCTGTCACCCCAGCTCCAGGGATCCAATGCCCTCCTCTGGATTCCTCCGGCTCCTGCACGCCCACAGGTGTATATTCCTCTGCCTTCCAGATGCACATAACTGAAAATAAAACAAATTAAAATAGAAAACAAGGGCTGGGGTGCCCCTCAGTGACCCATCACACACAACACCTGAACTGGTTTGATCCCAGAAACATGAGGGGGGGAAGGGGCTCATTTTGCCAGGCTGCAGAGTTGGCTCAGTGGTCAGGAGCACTTGTTGCCTTTGCCAGAGGTCCTGAGTTCAGTTCCCAGCACCCACATGGTAACTTGTAACCATCTGTAACTCCTGTTCCAGGGGACCCTCTCTTGTAATGAGCTTTTTTATTGTCCCACCATCCAGCTCCCAAATAATAACGTGGAGACTTCTTATTAATTATGAAAATGCGGCCTTAGCTTATGCTTATCTCAGCTAGCTTTTGTAACTTAAATGAACTCGTTTGTGTTAATCTACGTTCTACCACGTGACAATTCTTCTCTTCTGTCTTTCACCTCCTGTTCCTTCTCTGTGTCTTCTACCATCCCCTGTGTGTCTCAGTCCTCCTCTGTTGGGGAATATTAGTTGAGATGCGTTGCATTCTTTTATGGTGTGGAACATTTGTTTAATGATGCAAAGATGTGTTGCATTCTTTTATGTTGCATTTGTTTGACTCTGTGAAGCTGTGTTTCTTTGCCTGCCTAAAACACCTGATTGGTCTACTAAAGATCTGGACAGCCAATAGTAAGGCAGGAAAGGGATAGGCAGGGCTGCCAGACAGAGAGGATAAAAAGAAAAGCTATGGATACCATCTAAGTTAATCAAGATCCGGGTTGAACAAGAGAAACATCTTAATGAAGAGAAATGACAAGTAATCCAATAAATAAGGTCCCATGAGAGATGTGGAGACTTCTCAAAGGTAGGGGAAGTGTTCTGTTCTTGTCCTTACAGGAAAACAGAGAACACCTATCTTCAAACAACCAAAGGACACTAAACATGTAGGTACCTACAGAAGAGAAGACAGCTCTCCAGAAAGAATCACTTAATGAAGAGGAATGTGATTTATGGTAAAAATATTTAAGTCTAGTAAACTGTTTCTATACTGAAATCTAGTTTTCTTTACTATCTAATATTTCTGTAGTCCCGATTCATGTAAACCAGTGCTGGCTTTGGAGTTGGATTTGGCTTTCCTTCTCTAAATTCAAGCATGTTGTTAAGATTAAATTCACAGTTTCTGCCTTATATCAAGAAGCCAATTGGTGTAAGGCAGAAGAAAACAAAATCGAAGGACTCATTCACTTATTAGCAATTTTCTGTCTGAAATCCTAATTTTCTCATTTACATTTTAATGCTTACTGTTGCCTTGCCCTAATGCATACCGTAAAATTAAAAATTTTACCTTGATATTGATATTTAAATTTTCCACAAGGACTATAACAGTTCTCAACAGCAATCTTTGAACACTCTGGAAAGGAGATGGGGCCCCAATTGGACATTTCCACTTGACTCAACCTGATGCATCTGGACTACAAACTGCACCCTAAACTGGTTTGAGACTGCTTTTCTCGAGACAACTCATGACTAGCTAGCTGTATTGGTGCACCTTCTTATTACAACCTGGCCAAATTTCAATTAGAATTCCAGTCAAGCATTTTCTGCCATACAATGACTACCTACATATGTTACAGCCAGTTCTGTTTAGAAATTTGGTTGCTAAAAATTTTTTTTCCAACAGGATCCCATGGAGAAATCATCGTCCCATTTCAGCAGGAAGTAATCTTAAGATAACAACGCCCCCTTTCCCCACTCTTGGAATTTAGGAATAATATTCATCTTCATAGGGTTGGTTTTAGTTACTTGGGGTTGGGTTTGGAAGGTGATACTTAGACTTGGTTATCTCTTTTAGACAGGAATAGGGTATGGTTGGGAAAGGTATGATTCAGAATGGATATAGGTAGATTAGCCTATTTTCTTGTGAATTATTCAGTAAGAATGAGACATTAGTATTACAGCTTACATTGTTATATATTATTATTTGTGGTAACCTATGTAAAATTAAGTTTATTCCCTTCCTGGAAGAATTGTATCTTATATTTGTTGTATTGTGTGAAATCTTTCCATTTATGATGTTTTATGTACATTATACTTGCCATATTCTATGTATGTATACTATTGCTTGTGTTCAAGACATTTTGTATTTGTTACAATTTGGGATATTTGTCTTGCTGCCCTTTAGAGCTCTACCTCTTGTTTAGACATTTTTACTCTACCTCTACTTTAGGAATTTACATGTGAGATATATATATATATATATACATGTACATAGTTATATTGTTTAGGTATTTATCCTTGCTTTACTCAAGGAAGTTTTATTCAGGCTTGTTAGCCAAGTTCCTGAGTATTACAGATTATCCTCACCCATGTTTCCTTTGCCTATGAGATTAGTCAGACATAGATGCTTAATCTTCAATCACTTCATAGACCTGCAGAACATGGCATTTAAATGTTTTATATATTAGTACTCTGTTGACATGAGACACTGTTGCTCCTGACAGCACCGTGCACTTTCCCGAAAGTATGTTGGACACTGTTGTTGCTCCTTCTGGAGTTCATCCTCGCTTCGGCTAATGGCCTCTTGGGCAAGGAACTGCCTTAGCCTTGACCACTGATTTGGACATGCGGTCCTATATGCTTGCAGGAGACAAACTTAGAAGACTGCTGAACCTTGCCAAGTCACGGTAAAACAGCCTTTCTACCTCCCTGCTTTTGTTGTGGTCTGTCAAATACTCCTGGCCTTAGTCATATCTGGCTGTACCAACATTGCTGTGAGACCTTGGGTGACTGTCCATGTAGCTTGCTGTTTCTGTCCTCACTGCACCTTTTGGAAGTTGCCCATCTGCACTTCCCGTCTACCCTAGTATTGTAATTTTCCTTCTCAGGTCTTGGTGAGGTTGTAGATTAAACTATCTTAGTATTATTCTCTCTTCCTAGTTAGATATTAAGTACTAGACTTAAGCTTTTCAGCTTAGGACAACTCTATTGTAAACTCCCTTATGCCTTCACCCTAGGACTAGGTATGTTTGTGGTTTTGGTCTCGATTTTCCTTTTCTTAGAGCACACTTGTTATTCACTGTTTTGTATATAGTTTTGTATCAAGCTTAAATCTTTTCTTTAGACTAAAAGGGGAATTGTAGTGGGATATTCACCGTGTCTGCTTCTGTGGCACTGACCACACCCATTGAGGGGTGGAGCCAGGGGCGGAAGTGACCTATGGAGTTTAGTCTCGGGAGGAGGCGGAGAAAGGCCTTTTCTGGGGGGACACGGAGAGAGGAGCATCCAGTTTTAACTGCTGTGTTCATCTGTCTGTGTTGTGAGTTGTTTCTCCCTTAATAAACATCTATTCGACCTATTTGTTTATCCTGACCCTTATTGAACCGCAATAGAAGGAGAAAAAGAGAAGGAATGAGAAAAAGGAGGAGAGGAGGAATCAAGGGGCCAATAACCCAGCGAGACATGGAATAAGAGGGAAAGGAAAGAAATACAGAAATAGAAAAAGGTAAAATCCCAGAGGCAATATATAGACAGCATAATTTAAGAAAAGCTGACTAGAAACAAGCCAAGCTAAGACCTGGCATTCATAAGTAAGAATAAACTTCTGTGATTATTTGGGAGCTGGGTGTCGGCGCCCAAAGAGCAACAGAGAAAAAAAAAGAAACATCAAGAAGCAAACAAAAAGAACCACACTCCTCCTCTTCCTTTCTCTCCTTGCCTAGAAGTTCTGCTTATACTCCTGCCTAGCTATTGGCCGGTCAGCTTTTTATTACAGCAAGCACAGCAACACCTCTTCACAGTGTACAAATGTCCCACATCACTCTCTGGCACCGTCTTCAAGGCATGCACATAGTGTACATGTGTGTTGTGGTTGAATAAGTCTCTGGGAAATGATAGGCTGATGGATGTTTATTCAGGGAGAAATTGCTTACACCAGAAACATGACTGCTGCAGGTTCCTAACCCAAGGACGCCTCCAGATGCTCTCTGTCTCCAACCAGGAACTGAGAGGGAGCTGGGGTCCAGGATCCCAGACCCAGTTCCCCCAGGTCACGCCTGCACCTGTCTCCCTGCCCCAATGGGTGTAGTCAGGGCAACAGGTGTGGGTGGGGTGGATCTCTCACTACACACATGTACACTTTTATACATAATAAAGTAAATAAATCCACAAAAATATTCAAGGAGCAGAGATGAGAACATGAAAGCATGCAAACCAAAAAGCTAATTACATTTGCTTGACCCCTGTGCTGGTTGATTTTTATCACCTTGACATAACCCTAGACATATCTGGGAGTAGGGAATCTGAACTGAGGAGTTATCTCCTCTAGACTGGCCTGAGGGCAAGTCTGTGGTCCATTTTCTTGATTAATAATTGATGACCACTGTGGGTGGTCACTCCCACAAGCTTGTGGTCTACTAGATAGCTATAACCCTAGCTCTAGAACTTTCTAATTATCAGGGCCAACAACCATACAGGTAGAAATGATAGCTCACATGTTACACCGATTAAAAGTTGGACATTACAAAAATATGATGCATACATTTTAAAAACATAATTATGATCAAATGTTTCTTTCCTGTTTGGAAGATTAAAGGTAATTAGACTTCATGTAAAAACAAGTCTTTTAAGCAATATAATAAAATGAGCTTATTAGTAGAAATAGGGGAGATGGCTAGGAGAAGGCAATTTCTCCCAGAAGAAATACATCTTAGCAATGTTAATAAGGTATATTCAAGATGAAAATTATTAAAATAAATGCAAACTCATTCTCCTCACGATGAAAATGGAATAACAATAATGGAGGCAGGGAAGGTTTTAGGTAAAAGATAATTGCATGTGCTACTGTGTAAAAATAATTGATTCCATCCTTCCAGAAAGATAGTGTGGCAAGCTGCATAAGAGGAGGAGGTGGGGAAGGTTGTTGCAGAATGTTACTTTAACTGTGTAAAGGTGTGTTGCTTTTGTTTATGCTGTATTTGTTTAACTATGTAAAGATGTGCTCTGGCTTGTCTGGCTAAGGCACCTGATTGGTCTAATAAAAAGCTGAACAGTCAATAGCTAGGCAGTAGAGGGATAGGTGGGGCTGGTAGGCAGAGAGAATAAATAGCAGAAGGAGTCTAGACTGGGGAGGAGAGAGAGAGAGAATGAAGGAGAAAGAGAGGAAGAAAGAGGGATAAAGAGAGAGAGAAACCTGAGGCCAGCCAGCCAGCCAGCCACCCAACTAGACACAGAGTAGGACATACAGAATGAAAGAAAAGTAAAAAGCCTGGAGGCAAAACAGTTAAGTTATCAAAGCTAGCAAGAGATAAGCCTAAGATAAGGCCAAGCATTCATAACTAATTATAAGTCTCTGTGTCATGGCTGGGAGCCACAAAGAAAGCTTGCTACAGAAGGAACCGTGCCTAGCATGCACAGTCCTCAGTTTACCCACAGCACTCTTTAAACTGGCCATGGTGGTAACCCTCACAATGCCAGCACTCAGGAGGTGGAATCAGGAGATCAGAAGTTCAAGGTCAGGCTAGCAAGGTGGATCATCAGGTAAAGGTGCTTGCCATCAGGGCTGATGACCATAGTTCAATCGCCAGGACCCACATGGTGGAGAGAAGTGACGCCTGAGAGTTGTCCTCTGAGCTCCATGCACATGCTATGACACACTCAAGAGCATGCACACATAGACACACTAAAGAGATAGGCAAACAAAAAAATTCAAGGCCACCCTCCCCCCCCCCCCCCGCCCCTGAGATATACGAGTTTGAGGCCAGGCCTAGGTACCGAAGACTGTCCCAAAAGAAGCAAAGCAAACAGGACCAGTGAGGAGGCCCCTCTTACCAAGCGCGATGACTCGAGTTCAATCCCAGAGACTCACACAGTGTAGAGAAAAGAAGTGGCCCCTATCCATGCTAGAATGTTGACTGGCTCAATCCAGTTCAGGCTTTGTGCTGGCAACTACAGTGGCTGAGGTCACGTCATACCCAGAGGCACTGCTGTGTTTCTGACTTGTGGCTTGTACAATCTTTTCACCCTTTCGTGATGTTTCCTGAGCTTTGGGGAAGGGAGGGTAATGCAGGTAGCTGAGTGCTCCACACACTTTCGTTTATCTCTGCAAAGTTTCTCTGATGAGGATTGAGACCTACCCTGTCCCATGGGTACAGGATGTGCATTCAAAGGCAGTGTGACTCCACGGTCACTTAACAAAGTAACAGTAGTAAATTCACCCCTAAAACTTATGAGCTCCCAGCCACAGGTTTTTGGCTAGAGTTACAGTACCGGGCATGGATTTCCTTGGGTGGAGTGGCCTTAAATCCAATAAGAAAGAGGTTGTTATAACATTCATGCATTATTGCACCAATGGGCCCATCTTACCAGGCCAGTTGTTACAGCAGCTTGCATCAACTAATACCGTTGATGAATGCACCCCTCCCCTCACCCAGCACCTGAAGTACTTTCCAGGACTATGGCAGCTACCAGCAGGGAGGATGCTTCCAGGCAAGTCCTAGCTTGATTTCTCCAAGTCATGTGACCAAAGTATGTGCTATCTTCAGCAGCAGCATCAAGTTCTGGTGGGCACTCAAGAGCAATGACAATAGCTGGTGTTACTTTTGAGGTCCTCTCATTGTTCCGGGGCCCTCCTTAACCCATCCCTAGCACTGAGAGTTTTATTTTGCATCTTACGGCTTCTGGGAGGAGCATTAGCTGGATGTAGGGTAACTCCATTTAAATCCCCCCTCCTTTTCTTTTGGTTTTTTGAGACTTGTGTAGCCCTGGCTGTCCTGGAACTCACTCTGTAGACCAGGCTGGCCTCAAACCCACAGAGATCAGCCTGCTTCTGCCTCCCAAGTGCTGGGGTTAAAGGTGTGCGCCACCACCACCATACCCATTTAAACTCTTTTATGTGTGTGTACATGTGTATACTTTTATAAAACAGTAATTTCAATATGGCTTTTTCAAATACCCTTAGTGTTAGTTATGCTTATCCGACCTCATCCTCTTTGCTCCTCTCACTCCCTTCTTTATTTAACCTTCCTCAGTACTTCCTGTCCCCTTCATAACCTGTGTTCTACAATTTCCTCTCCCATAGCATCTCCCCTCCTTTCAGGCTGCTTTTCAACTTTCTGGCTTCTACAGATATTTAAATTTAACCTACAATTTGAAAGATATGACAGTGGAATCCACATATGAGAGAGAACATTCAATGTTTGTCTTTCTGGGCCTGGGTTACCTCGCCTGGTGTTATTTTTTTCCAGTTCCACCAATCTACCTGAAAATTTAATAATTCATTATTTTCTCTGCAATTGAATGAAATTTCATCGTATATAGGCACCACATTTTAATATTACCCACCCATCAGTTCAGAGGATCACAGGTGAAGACAAATCTGATGGCCTGCTTCCCAGGGAGGAAGGCCCCGGAGGCTGGGAGAGCAGGCTGCTTCATGAGCATGGGTCCAGCCCAGGTGGCTAGAATTGCACCACCCAAGGGAAAGACAGGGGCAGGAATAGCAGCAGTGACCCCTAAACCTCCTGATTCCCACAGAAGGTGACACAAGGAGCACTGGGTTCTGTCTTTATTTCAGGCCAACTGGTCTACCCAGGTGCAGTGGCCAGAGGGCTGGGCAATTTCCCCTCTTCTGAGGGTGCACAGCTCACAGCAAAGATAAGGATGGACTGAGGGGGTGAGCAGGGCCAGCAGGAGCCTTAGATGCCATCCATGATTACAGGCTCAGTTCATGTCACAGTCACTCCTTAGCCCCCACCCACAGCTCCTCCTGTGAGACAGACATGGCTAAAAGTCAGAGGTCACTGTGTGTGGCATCATGGTCTGTCATCCAAATGACCTCTGAGTGATAGCAAACAGGACAGTGAAGACCAGGGTCTTACTGAAGAGTCCACAGACCACAGGAACGACGATGCTGGATATGGAGAGCCTGTGGAGACAGGAGATTGAAGGACGGTTGGATGACCACCCACAGTGCAGTCTAGGGAATTCTTCCCCATCCACTCTTCCAACTTAGGTCCTTCCTGCAGCTTTCCCATGGCCTGTGGGGAAGTTCAGATGCTGTTCATATGGTTGCTCCCTAAAATAACCAGTTAGAAATATGTCTGGTGGAGAGTCATGAGTTCAGGTCCAGGAGGTGAATAAAGCAGGATGGTTCATGCAGGCTTTTTGGTCTTCTCTGTAAAGTCATAGAGGCCCATATCTAGGGAGCCTCATCCCTGTTGTCAGCACTCTTACCTGCTTCTGGGGACACTTGTCCAACCTTTAGCCTCATTTTCCCCATCCAGAAACCAAGAAGAACCTAACCTGACTAAAAGTCCCATTGCAGAGGTGTCATGATTTTAGCAAAGTGATTCTCAAGTTTTAGGTAGACAGCAGTAGACATAAGAAAGAGACCTGAGAGAGCATTGCCTGACCTGGGCAGAGGGAAGAGATGAGGACACGGTGTTCTACATGATAAGACACAGGGACAGAAGGAGTAGGTGACAATGAATCACACAGAGTGCACAGAGCTTTCTAAAGTTTCTGCTACTGTCCGATAGTGCCACTCAGGTGACCAAGCTTTAAACACTCGGGCCTTTGCAAAACCTGTCATATCCAAAGTGCAGCAGCAGGCAAAGTTTAGAACCACAAACTTGCCATGTGTGCCCCTCTTTACAATTACCACTGAATGTTGGTGTGTCTTGGAACGTGCCTTCATTTAAATGCTGAATTACAGAGGAAGAAATTGTTTCCTTCCTTCCAACATATCTAATGTGCTTCCTCATAGTCTTGCCTGATCTTTATTCATGCTTATCCAAACCTTAGCATGGCACTGATTCTAATTACTCACATGGCATCATCTTCCCTGCTAAGACTGTCCTTCAACATCAGTACATAGTCTCCACAATTATATTTCAATGTCGGGAGCCGCATTCGCCATTACAAGATGGCGCTGGCTTCCTGTTTCCTGGTTCTTGTTTACAGCATTAGCTATGCTGACTGCACATGCGTCACTGTATGGTAATTTCTATATGGTAGCTCTCCCTATCAGAGAAGCTATATCATTCGGGCGTTTTGCGGAGCACCAATTACAGACGAATACGTCGCCCTACAGGCTATTTAAGCCGTGCGTATTCGGGGCTTGGGGTCCTTCTCCATCAGCATGTAAAGAGCGCTACAATAAAGATTCTGCTGGACACATCTTCGGTTGCCGCGTCTTCCTTATCGGCAAAGGATGCGCTCGACAAGTGGTGCCGAAACCCGGGAACCTGCCGACCCTGGGCGGAGGAACGACTCGAAGGACCCTCGACTGCTCGTCGAAGGAAGATTCAAGCCAGCGGAGCGAGAAGCTGCAGCACTTTTCAGCAAGGTATGACTTCTGTGGTCTAGGTGATCCCGTTTCTTGTTGTTTGTTTCATTTTTCGTTTTATTGTGCTGTCTGTGTTTTAATTGTCATAAACGGGAGAATACTCGCCGCTCACTCTTTTGTGACCTAGCATAAGTGGCCTTAAGTCTCAGGTAAATAACTGAGCCGTCACACCCTCTCCTGTAGATAAAGGAGTTATGGGGAACCAGCCGACCAAGCCTATTGCAGATGCAGCGCAGGCGCTGCTAAAGCAGAAGGAGCTAAAGATTCCAGATAGAGTTTTGCAGAACTTCCTTAAGGAAGTTGACCGTGTTGCTCCCTGGTTTGTGGTCTCTGGGACCCTCTCCAAAGGAACATGGGATAAATTAGGAGGAGATCTTATGCGGGAGAAGGAACAGGAACTTTAAGGACTGGTGTATGGCCGTTATATAAATTGTTAAAGTCTTGTATTGAAGATGAGAGATGTAAGGAACAGGTCAAAGAGGGACAGAGAGTGCTTTCAGACCATCAGGATAGTCTATCAGAAGCTGAAAAGGGAAAGGGAGAACAAAAGAAAAGGTTCTCCAGAAAGAAGTCAAATAAGAATGAAAATGTGCACAGTAAACTAGCAAAGCTAGAAAAGAAAGCAAAACAGCTCGCCGAAAAGGAAAAGGAACTTAACCGACGAGCTAAAGATTTAAAGCTTGTGCCTGCTCCGAAAGGAGGAGCATGTAAGGATTGTGAATGTGAGGATCCAAAATTGTACCCTCTCCTCACTGAGTTTAAACATTATACTATAGATTCTTCCTCCGAGGAGGAGACGTCCCCCGGAGAGGAGGATGAGTCTGACCTATCTGGGTCAGAAGGGGATCCAGAGCTGAACCCTGCCGAGCAGGCAGAATTAGATGAGGAAGTTAAAATTATGAGGCTGGGAGATATGGGCGTGCCCCACCTTATGCTCCAGGCTATGAGCCAACGGCACCGCCCTATGATGTTGTACAGCAGCAAAAAAGGAAGAAATTCTATGATATCAGATAAGGAGACAAGGAGGCACCTGGTCTCCACATTCCCTGGTTTTTGTTTTGAGAACTCTCAATGATTTTCAACAGCTGTTGGGAGATATTAACTGGATCAAAGGATATTTAAACGTTCCTCGGTCAGAGCTAATGCCCTTACACCCTTTGGCAGTTAGCTCAATTAGGTTGTGAATGGAAATACCCCAGGTTATGTATTACTAGTGTGCCTTTTCGTAATGCTTCCCGTGCTGTTATCAAGAGTTATGTGCAGCTCAAGCTAAACAAAATATAGCCAACCAGCGCCCTCAATGGAGTTTTGATATGCTCATAGGTCAAGGTCAATGGGCAGTTAATCAAACTGCATATCCATTGGAAGTATATGAACAAATAAATAAGGCTGCCATCAGAGCATGGAAAAGTCTACCTAATAAAGGGCAAGTGACAGGAAATCTTACAAAGATTATTCAAGGAACAACTGAACCATTTTCAGATTTTGTGGCTAGAATGATGGAAGCAGCAGGAAGGATATTCGAGGACGCTGAAGAGGCTCCAGCCAAGAGCGCAAAAGAATTACATTGGCAAAATGAGGAAGGGAAAAGAGGAACTATTACCCCATATGTGCTAACCCTCCCTATAAATCTATGGGGAAGAGATGTATTACAACAACTAGATTTTGTGCTCACAAATGACTATTCACCTCAGAGCCAGCAGATAATGAAAAATATGGGCTGCGTCCCTGGTCGAGGCCTTGGAAAACACTTGCAGGGACGTACAAGTCCCCTGCCCTCTAATGGGAAACAAGACAGAACAGGACTGGGTTTTTCCTAGGGGCCGCTGGGGAGGCAATCCCCATTCCTTGGAAAACAGAGGACCCGGTATGGGTTCCTCAGTGGCCCCTTACCTCTGAAAAACTTGAAGCCGCCAATCAATTAGTCCAGGAACAATTAAATCAGGGACATATAGAAACCTCTCAATCTCCTTGGAATACCCCTATTTTTGTAATTAAGAAAAAATCTGGTAAATGGAGATTATTACATGATCTGCGAGCCATAAATAAACAAATGCAGGTCATGGGTCCCATTCAAAGGGGTTTGCCTTTGTTATCCACCTTACCAGTTCGCTGGAGAATTTTAATAGTGGATATTAAAGATTGCTTTTTCTCTATACCCTTACATGAGCAAGATAAAGTTAGATTTGCCTTTACCTTGCCTAGCATTAATCATGAACAACCTGATGAGAGATACCAATGGAAAGTTTTACCACAGGGCATGGCGAATAGACCTACTATGTGTCAACTTTATGTAGCAAAAGCTATTCAGCCAGTTAGATCTCAATTTCCCGCCATTAAGATATGTCATTATATGGACGATATTTTGTTATGCCATTCTGATCAAGCCCTTCTGCAGCAAGCTTTTGGCGTTCTATCTAAAGAGTTGAATAATAAGGGCTTGTTTATAGCTCCTGAGAAAGTACAAGAAGGGGATATTGGAAATTTTCTAGGTTCTACCATTTATCCGACGCAGGTAAAGCCGCAAAAGATTGTTATCAGAAGAGATGTTCTTAAAACACTTAATGATTTTCAAAAGCTTTTAGGTGATATTAATTGGGTAAGATCATATTTAGATCTAACTACGGCAGAACTTAAACCTTTATTTGCCATTCTGGAAGGAGACCCAGCCATCACATCTAGTAGACAACTTACCGCTGAAGCTGCCCAAGTGTTGGATAAAGTGGAAAAGAAATTGGGTGAAGCTTCTCTAACTCGGCTAGATCCATCTAGCCCATTCCAGCTATGCATTGTCTCCTCACCTCAACAGCCTACAGCTGTGCTATGGCAAAGGGGACCGCTATTATGGGTCCATCCTCAAACCTCTCCTGGTAAAGTTTTGAGCCATTATCCCACTCAAATAGGAGAAATGGCCTTAAAAGGTCTACAATTAGCTCTAACTCATTTCGGCTGTGAGCCAGAATCTATTATTGTGCCTTATACTGTTTATCAAGTAAATGTGTTATGTGCCACCTTGGATGTTTGGGCGATTCTTCGTTGCACCTTTTCGGGGCATGTTGATAATCATTATCCTAAGCATCCTTTGTTGCAGTTTGTTCTTACTAATGCCATTATTTTTCCAAAAATTACTAGAAGTCAACCGATAATAGGAGCTATTGATGTTTTTACTGATGGGTCCAAAACAGGCATTGGCAGTTATGTTGTTAATAATCAGGTGTTTCAAAAATGTTTTAATTTTTCATCCCCACAATTGGTTGAATGTGCCATTGTGGCTGAAGTTTTGCGAGCTTTCCCTCAACCTTTGAATATTGTCTCCGATTCACATTATGTGGTAGGAGCAGTACAGATTTTGGAAACAGTGGGATTAATTTCCTCAAAAAGTGCTGTTGCACAAGTCTTTGCTGATATTCAGCAATCAATCAGGACAAGATTGCATCCTTTTTTTATACAACATATGAGAGCACATACGCTATTACCAGGACCCATGGCAAGAGCTAATGATCTGGCCGATAAAGCCACTAAAGCAATTTATCTTATACTTAATTTTTCACTATACGTTTACAAGTAAAAGATAAAAATGTCCCTTCACAGTACCTAGTTGCAATAATTCTCAGCATACCTGCACAAATAAAAACTGACAACGCTCCAGCATATATCTCCAGCAAATTGAAACCGTTTTTTGAGTATTATAACTACCTAAGTTCATCAAGATCCGAGTTGAACAAGAGAAACATCTTAATGAAGAGAAATGACAAGTCATCCACCAATGTAGTTCCCATGAGTTGTGCGGAGACTTCTCAAAGGTAGGGGAGGTGTTCTGTTCTTGTCTTTACAGGAAAACAGAAAGCACCCATATTCAAACTGCCAAAAGACACTGAACGTGTAGGTACCTACAGAAGAGAGTACAGCTCTCCAGAAAGAACCATTTAATGAAGAGGAATCTGATATATGGTAAAAAAAAAAAATATTTAATTCTAGTGAGCTATTTCTATATAGAAATCTATTTCTCTTTACTATCTAGAATTCCTCTAGTCCCAATTTATCTAAACCAATGCTGGCTTTGGAGTTGGATTTGGCTTTCCTTCTCTAAATTCAAGCATGTTGTTAAGATTAAATTCACAGTTTCTGCCTTATTTCAAGAAGCCAATTGGTGTAAGGCAGAAGAAAACAAAATCTGGGCACTGTCATTTACCTACAGTCAGTTTTTCTCTCTGAAATCTTAATTTTCCTCATATACCTTTTAATGCTTATTGTTGCCTTTCCCTAATGCATACCGTAAAAATTAAAAATTTTACCTTGATTTTGATATTTAAGTTTTCCACAAGGAATATAACAGTTCTCAACAACAATCTTTGAACACTCTGGAAAGAAGATGGGGCCCCAATTGGACACTTCCACTTGACTCAGCCCGATGCATCTGGACTACAAACTTTACCCTAAACCGGTCTGAGACTGCTTTGCTCGAGACAACTCATGACTAGCTAGCTGTATTGGTGCACCTTCTTATTACAACCTGGCCAGAGTTTCAAGTAGAATTCCAGTCAAGCATTTTCTGCCACACAATGACTACCTACATATGTTACAGCCAGTTCTGTTGACAAATTTGGTTGCTTAAAATTTTCTTCCAACAGGATCCCATGGAGAAATCATCGTCCCATTTCAGCAGGAAGTAATCTTAAGACAACGACGCCCCCTTTCCCCACTCTTGGAATTTAGGGATAATATTCATCTTCATAGGGATGGTCATAGTTACTTGGGGTTGGTTTGGAAGGTGATACTTAGACTTGGTTATATCTTTTAGACAGGAATAGGGTATGGTTGGAAAAGGTATGGTTCAGAATGGATATAGGTAGATTAGCCTATTTTCTTGTGAATTATTTAGTAAGAGTGAGACATTAGTATTACAGCTTACATTGTTATATATTATTATTTGTGGTAACCTATGTAAAATTAACCTCTGTTCAATATAATTTTACCAAAGCAGCAAATCTTTCTAAAGAATTGTCCAAAATGTTGCAGTTCAATTGGAATGCAAATTTTGATGCAACCCTGAGCAAATTACGTCTTGCAATAGTTCAAATTAATTCCACTCGTTTGGATGTCTCTGTTACACAAGGGTTGTTTTCCTGGATGTCTTCCGCCTTTTCCTACTTTAAGGAATGGGTCGGTGTAGGAATGTTTGGAACGACCTTGTTTTTGGGACTGTTCCTCTGTTTTTGGTTGCTTTGCAGATTCAAAAGACAACAACATGCTAAAAATGTGGCCATTGTGCAAGCTATGCTGGCTGTTGAACAGGAAGCATCCCCCCAAGTATGGTTAAGTATGCTAAGCCGTTGAGACGCTGTCAGAACTCCAAGCACTCCTGACGGGCACAGGTTCCCATTGCACCAGGGTGTTGTTCTGCACAGACCTTTGCATCTCCCAGGGCTCAGGTTCCCATTGCACGGGATCTCAGATGCAAGGGGTCTCCTTCACTGTGTAATCTCCTTGATCGCTCAAACTGTTGATTCAGCGGGCTGATCGGAAACTTCACAGTGTTAATTGTGGCCTTGCATATAATTTTAAAGAAAGGGGGAGATGTCGGGAGCCGCATTCGCCATTACAAGATGGCGCTGGCTTCCTGTTTCCTGGTTCTTGTTTACAGCATTAGCTATGCTGACTGCACATGCGTCACTGTATGGTAATTTCTATATGGTAGCTCTCCCTATCAGAGAAGCTATATCATTCGGGCGTTTTGCGGAGCACCAATTACAGACGAATACGTCGCCCTGCAGGCTATTTAAGCCGTGCGTATTCGGGGCTTGGGGTCCTTCTCCATCAGCATGTAAAGAGCGCTACAATAAAGATTCTGCTGGACACATCTTCGGTTGCCGCGTCTTCCTTATCGGCAAAGGATGCGCGCGACATTTCAACAGATGCATAATTCCCCATCAGCCAGAACAGCACAATCACTGATATTGTTTTTAGTTTTTTAAAAGTTGCATTTTATTCTTGTGTACATAATGTTATCTGTGTGCATGTTTGTGCACGTGGTTGCAATGGCCACGGAGGCCAGAAGAGGGCACTGGATTTCTTGGAGCTGGAATTATAAGTAATTGTGAGTTGCTTGACATGAGTATTCAAAAATGAACTTGGGTTTCTGCAAGGGCACCAAGTTCTCTTAACTGCTGAGCCATCTCTCCAATCGGTTTTTGTTTGTTTTTGTTTGTTTGTTTTTGAGACAGGGTTTCTTTATGTAGCCCTGGCTGTCCTGGAACGTGTACTGTAGAACAGGCTGGCCTTGAATTCAGAGCTCCCAAGCTACTTCTGCCTCCCAAGTACTTAGACTAAAAGTGTGTGCCACCATTGTCTGGTTGTCCTTTTATTTTTATGATCATTTATCTATATATAATTTCCATGAGCATTTATGTCACTTTGCTTATGACCACATATATAAACCATCTTCTGAATATGGAAATTCTCAGATGATTCCTATGTACCAATGAGGCACTGGGACTGCAGGTTGGCCATCATGTGTTTAACATTTTAAAATATGCCTGCTGGGACTGAGCGTGCAGTTCAGAACATGGGTTAAGGATGCATGAGGCCTTGGGCTCCATCTTCGGCACCAAGAGAACAATATTATTACTAAAATAGATGTGATGCAGAATGAACTTATAACTATGACAATGAGGTAGGCCAGGCCTAGTGGTGAGTTTTAGGTTATTGAGGACATTGATCAATTTATTCAAGCATTTATTCATTCCATTATCTGTCCATTTATCCACCATCCCTTCATACCCATGTCTACCATCTATTCACTCATCCTTCCTCAAAGGGATAATGGGACCCCCTTTCTTTTTGTCTGCATAGCCTGGCTATGGGGAAAGGCTTTGCCATATGCTGCTACCTCTGTGTACCTGTCACAGGTCCAAAAGCCACATATTGAAACCTGAAACTTCCAGCCAAACTGGACATCTCACAAGCTGATTATCCCAAGGGTCTGTCACAATGATGGAAGCTGGCTCACACAAATGTCCATTAACAACCTGAAAATCTTACTCTAAAACCAGTAGCTGGAGACATAGCAAGGATGGGGCCCCCATTTCCATTCTCAGCATCACTAAAATCAACAGCAAAACTGCTGAGAATTTACACCAGAAATTGCCACTCCATCAATGTATAGTTGGCTACACACACCAGGGTTGAAATCAAACAAACAAAAAACAAATTAAGTAAGCAAAACAAAAGCCAGGTGGTAGTGGTACATGCCTTTAGTCCCAGCACTTGGGAGGCAGAGGCAGGCAGATCTCTGTGAGTTCTAGACCAGCTTGGTCTACAAGAGCTAGTTCCAGGACAGCCTCCAAAGCTACAGAGAAGTCCTGTCTTGAAAAACAAAAACAAAACAAAACAAAAAACTAAAAGCAAAGGCAAAATTTTAGAGAGTCATTACCAAAATTACAAGAGTTGTGGGGCTAGCCAGGCGTGATGATGCACACGTTTAATCCCAGCTCTTGAGAGGCAGAGGCAAAGGCAGGTGGGTGAATCTCTACTGAGTTTGCAGCCAGCCTGGTCAACATAGCATTCCAGGCCAGCCAAGGCTACACAGTGAGATCTTGTCAAACATAACAAAACAAACCTTGGGCTTGATCACCTTCCAGCTCTGACTGTCTATTGTTTCTCCAGCTCCGACAGTCCAATGTCCCTCTGCTACAGAGGTTCCTGACTGGCCTGAAGTCATGCAGTCTGTCTGCTGTGAAATCCAGGTTCACTGAGAGCATCTCATGACACCATCCCACTCCTGGGTTGGTGGGGCCAACAGCCTTCATCAAAGATGCCATTTCCCTCTTACTACCTAGCCAAAGCAGTGAAAGAACGTAGTAGGTGAGCTGGGGAGGATGGGCTGGGCTGGGGAGGACGGGATGAGCTGGGGAGGACAAGAGCCTCATCCTCAGTCAGTTGGTACCTCTCACCTCTCTGGGCATTTCCACACAGACTGAGGTGATTTGAGTATGTCACTGCTCCAGCCCACTCCATCCTTGTCCCCACATCCTCTCAGCACATGGAGCGGGGACAAAAAGTATTCAAACAAGGTGCCCAGCAGCCTGAAAACACATTGGTAACACCTGTCATATTGGTGAATGTGACTTCAGGATCTTGAGGGGGGACAGCAACAGCTGACTTGGGATACATACATACACACATACATATACATACATACTACATACATGTACATACCTGGCAGAGATGGCGTTCAGGTCCTCTGTGGGATTAAAGGTGGAAACTTCAGTTCCTGTCCAAGTTGAAGTCATGCCAGAGGCAGGAGTATTTGAATTATCTGCAAGAAGACACATAAAATGGATGGATAAGTGGATGGATAGATGATAGATGGATGGCTGAGTAGGTGAAGAGAAATAGAGCTGAGGGGGGGGGGATGGACATGGCTATTCAAGAAGCAAGGTTCTCTTTCACTAAAATCCACAGAGAGTGTAAAGTCAGCCTGAAGCAGAGACAGAAAGAAATGGTGAAGTGGGAAAACAGGACGGCTGGAGAGGCGTGAGGAAGACCTCCGGGCTGTCTGAGTTATGGAGATGCTCTTGTCTGCTGCTGTCCACCTCTCTGTCCGCCCCATGCTCCCTCTTACACTGTTCTTTCTGCCTCTGTAAGTCACGTCACTCCACAAGTTACCTTGGCTGGTGTATGGCATCTGGGCTTCAGCTCACGCTTGGCACAGGCTCTCCTGGCTGTAGGAAGGGAGGCCTGTCTCTCTTTTCTCTGCCATCCTCCCTCGTCCACTATTACTCACTGGGGATGTAGAGCCCAGCAAGGCACCAACTCTTTCTCAGTGAATTCAGAAATTCAGAGAGGGCTCTTGTAAGCACACCGGCCCCTCAGAAGTGAGCCGAGACACTTGTTCCTCATAAGCAAGTGTGACTTCAGGCCTACTGAGCCAGGGTGACCTCAGGTGGTTCATGCCCATAGCAAAGTCTGAGATACACAGTTTAGGAGCTCATGGGGGCCACCCATGCATCTTGGGATGAGGAGAGTAGATTACAAGAGGCTTTCTTAGAACATGACTTCTAAGCAGAGATTTGGGAAATGGGGCCCCATTGCTTTCTAGTCTGCTGCTCATCTTTTGCTGAATCCTGTTACCCAAGGGGAATTCATGTGGCCTGCAATGGACCTCAGAGGAAGATCCTGGGAGAAAGCCAGGCTACTAGTATTCCTGAACATTCTCACCTGACCTAGCTCTCTCTCTCTCCCTCCGTCCCTCCCTCCCTCCCTCCCTCCCTCCCTCCCTCCCTCCCTCCCTTCCTCCCTCCCTCCCTTCCTCCCTCCCTCCCTTCCTCCCTTCCTCTTTCTCTCCCTCCCTCCCTCCCTACCTCTCCCTCCCTACCTCTCCCTCCCTCCCTCCCTCCCTCCTTCCCTCCCTCCCTCCCTTCCTCTTTCTCCCCTCCCTCCCTCCCTCCCTCCCTCCTTCCCTACCTCTCCCTCCCTCCCTCCCTCCTTCCCTACCTCTCCTCCCTCCCTTCCTCCCTCCCTCCCTCCCTCCCTCCCTCCCTCCCTCCCTCCCTCCCTCCCTCCCTCCCTCTCTCTCCCCACCCCCCTTAGCTTGCACTCTGTAAGCCTTAGAGGACAGCTAAGCTCTGTGAAAAGTGGTTTCCCTAAAACTCAGATGAGTTGTGTCTTGATTTGTTTTTTTAACTATAAGAGCCATGACATGTGGACCATGGAAGTCAAACTTTGTAAGTGATACTGTGTTTGCCTATATTCATTGTCACGTGAGTATGGGTACATGTATGTAAGGATTTGCATGCATGTGGAGGCTAGAGGTCAACCTCAGGTGTCTGTCTTCAGGATATCTTACTTGCTTGAGGCAGAATTTCTCACTTTTTACTCTGAATTCACTGCTTTGGCTAGGCTGGCTGTCCAGTGAGCCCAGGGATCCACCCGTCTCCACTTCCATTATTAGCTTAGGCCACCACGATGGGCTTTTTAAAGTGAGTACTGAGGACAGAACTCAGGAATAGAAGTCATGCATGCATGGCAAGTACTCTACCAGCTGAGCCATCTCCCCAGCCCTACATGTGCTGCATTTGAACATGTCACACGATTGTGACCTCTGTCTTAGTTAGGATGTCCATTGCTCTGAAGAGACACCATGACCACTGCGACTCTTATAAAGGGAAATATTTAATTGGGGCTGGCTTATAGTTCAGAGGTTTAGTCAATTGTTGTTATGGGGCAAGCATTATGGCATGAAGGCAGATACGGTGCTGGAGAGGTAGCTGAGAGTTCTCCATCTGGATCCCCAGGCAGCAGGAAGGAAGAGAGAGATGAGGAGAGGGAGAGAGAGGGAGCCTCACAAGCCTCCATTGAGTATTTAACACCTCAATGGCCACCTTCAGTGACACACTTCCTTCAAAAAGGCCACACCTACTCCAACAAGGGTGCTCTTCCCAACATTGTCACTCCCCATGAGCCTACAGGGGCCCCCAGAGGCTTATAGCCATATCATAATACAGAAATGCACTCAGTCCAGCTTCAAAACTCTCAATTGGTCTTTTATCTGTTTAAAAGTCCCATGTCCAATGTCTCTCCAGAGACTCGTGACACTGTCTTAACTGTAACCCCTGAAAATAAAAGTAGGAAGCACATTATATACTGTACTATACAATGACATAGAATACGCATTACCACCCCAGAAGGAGGAAAGGGGGCTCAGTGAGGAGATACTTGAACACAGAGACCAAAAGCTATCTGGGCAAGCTCGCGATTCTGCATCTCAGATGTCAAAGCTCGCTGCAGCTCTCCAACTCCTTTCAGCCTCGTTCGCCACACACTTCTTGCTCTTGGGCTGGTTCTGCTCCCAGTTAGCGTCTCTCCTCAGCGGGTGTCCCTGGACTCTGGCATCTCAAACATCCTGCTTTTACGGACACAGCTTTATTTATCGGCCTCTCTAGCCTCCATGAAGGGACACCCCTGACACATATCTGGTCTGAGTGACATTCCTTAGTCTCAGAAGGAGATTTCATAACCCCCTTTTTGTATCTTTAACTTTGAAGCCAGAACCACGTGGCAAAGCTACCAAGTTCTGTTATTTGCAGGGGTGTTATGTTTTCTTTCACTGCCTAAGCTCGGCTGCCCTGGAACTCTCTCTGTAGACCAGGCTAGCTTCAAAGTCAGAGATCCGCCTGCCTCTGCCTCATGAGCACTGGGATTAAAAGCGTGCACCATTTCCACCTGTCCCTTTTCAATTTTCTTTCATTCCTTTCCTTTTTAAAAAATTATTTTTTATTTAAATTAAAAATAATCTTATTTTACATACCAATGGATGACAGGGACAGCTGGGAGAGCAGGTAGGACCTTCAAAAATCAGATTTCTATTAGCAGCAGCAGCATTAGGAGTAACCGGTAAGAATGGCCCAGAGGCCAGCAAGCCTGGGATCTAGGGCTGACTCTGCCCTGAACCACTGGTGGCCTTGGTAGGGGTCAGGGGTGGGGTGGGGGATTTGGGGTAGGGGTGGAGAGTAACAGGGGGGCAGGGGGGAAGGGGGACTTTCTACCCTGTGCCAAGCTTCCAGCTACTAGAGGAAGCAGCTCCTAGAGTCCTCTCCAACCCTGGAGCCTGTGACTCCAGAAGACTGAGAGCCACATAGAAGCTTAAGCCTTAGAAGGGGGACACTCACCTTTTGACACCACTAGGTGGAAGCTTCTGAGAACAGTGACTATTCTGGAGCTTTCAAGGATCCCACAGTGATAGAAACCCGAGTCTGTTATCTTCAGCATAGTCATGATGACAGTGAAGAAGTTGGAGTCAGGATTGTCCGAGATGAAGTATTGTCCTCCCTGAGCATCTCTGCCTGGGAAACTCGACACTAAGATGTTACAAGTATCTGCTGGTGTTTTCTGACACCAGATCTTCTCCTTAAAGCATTGGCTGGGATCATACTGGCATTTCACCAAAAGCTTCCTTCCCTTCACTGCATGAATCAGTGATTCTGTGCCCTGTGCCCAGGAGCCTGAAAACAGACAAACCCTCCAGGTCAGAGAGTCCCCAGCCTCCAAAGCAAGGCTAGGAGATGGGTTCCCTTCTCAGGGAGTGACCCTCTTTCTGTCTATGCTGATGAAGCTTGGAGCCAGCCACTGGCCTCAACACTGCATGTGTTCTGCCCTCCCAAGCACAGAGCCCCATTTGTGCACACCTCCCAACCCCTCCCCTATCTTCTCCCGGTTCCTTCCCTCCATCCACCCCTGTCCCCTGTCCTCACCTGAGGCCAGGAGCACCAGCAGGATGGGGGATCGCAGGCATGAGGCCTCCCAGGCCATAGGTCCTCTTCTAGAGCTGGGGATGCTGTGAGGAGGAGACCACGGCAGGGCAGGACCCAGGCAGCCACCACAGCCAGTGTGGGATGAACTGCTGAGGGAGCAGAGACCTCCGGGGACCAGAGAGAAGATGAGCAAGGCCTGAGTGGCCCTGCGGCTCCTCCAGCCACAGACTTGTGTCTAGCTTCCTGAACTGAACCAGATAAAGGCTCACGGAGGAGCTGCAGTCTCCTGCCTCATAAGACCAGGGGGAGGAAAGCTGAGAAATCCCAGGAGGAAACCATAGTGAAGTAAGAGTCCGCTCATTTCTCCTCAGCACCACCCACAGTCCTACTTCCTTTTTAGCCTCCAGTTTCTGTTCTGCAGCAAGTCTGGCTCCCACCGACAGCAGGTGACAGAGCCAGGGGTCCTCTGGAGACCTGGCTAGAGCTCTCAGGCCACCTTGCCCTCAGGGGTCAGAACCTTGCTGACTGGCTCACCTGGGAACCAGAAAGCTCCATGTGAACTGAGGGGCTGAGAAGAAGGGATGGGCATCCATGCTGAGGAACGGGAGAGCACAACGCTGGGTATGAAGGAAGAGGGCTCGGGGGAGGGAAGAGAAGGCAGCCCCAGGCCCGGGTTACCCCATATACCCAGCTTCCTAACGTGCCACACTCACTGCCGAGCATCATTAGAAAGACTGTACTCATCAAACACATTTCAAATAACTGTCACGGGACAGCAAGATGGCTCAGCAGGAAAGGACACTTGACACCAGGACTGACAACACATGTGGGCTCCATGGCCCACATGGTGGAAGGAGAAAACCAACTCCTGACTTCCAGACACATGAAAGATTTAAAGTAAATACATAAAACTGATATTACATAAGCTACCAAAAAAAAAAAAAAAAAAAAAAAAAGCACCAGGCAAGATGGTACATGAGATGAGTCTAATCCTAGCCCTTAGGAAGTGGAGGCGGAAGGATGTGAGGTCAAGTTTATCCCTGGCTGCGTACCAAGTTCAGCCACCACTACATGAGACTCCCTGTCACACATAAATAAAGAGTTTACAAACCATAGGAACGGGGAAGCCCCTTTAAATGACAATGTCATGGAGCAGCCGGGACACCAGGGTACAGGGCTGACCCAGATTAACACAGGACTTGTGAAAGGCCCAGGGTAGGAAGGGACAGAGGTGTGGACAGAACTACAGGCCTGAGGTAGCCCAGGCCACCTCGTGAAGAGGTCTGAGAGGCAGGGTAGACTTTGGCCAAGGTGGCAAAAGGGCGCTAAGCCTGTAGACACCAGTGTCAGTCACTCTGTGGCAGGGAGGTGTCTAGGAGGGACTCAGGCCTTGGGAAGGTGATTTTCACCAGCTGACTGGCTATCAAAGGTGACTTCTGCCCCCCCCCCCAGCATGGAGCAAGGGGTCCAAGGATGCTGCGGGCAGCCCTGACAGCACCCATCACTGTAAGAGGAGCAAGGCAGGCATCTGCACCACACTCTACACACGGTCCTGGAGAGTGCACAGCGTGGCCACAGGGTTCCTCCACCTGCTCCTTCTGGCCAGGACAAGGAACTTTGTGCACAGGTGTCCAGGCTCTATGTGCTTAGCTCTGGAAGCTACTGCCTCTCCAAGGCAGGAGCATCCCTGACCTGTCTGGCGCCTCTGCTGTGCCCCTCCTAGCGTCCCCAACCAACCTGCTTTGGTTCTTGGTCCCCTGGAGCACCAGAAAGAAAGGCAGGAAGATGAAGGAGGAAGAGACCAGCCTGGAGTTTGGAGCAAAGAACCTCAGAAGCCATGCAGGCCCCGGGAGGGGAGGAGTGGGCATCGGCGGCAATCCCTCGGTTCCCAGCGCCCCTACCGTGGAGTTCCCAAGTGGGTGGGCATTAGAGTGAACAGCTGTAATGCGTTCCCAGCTTACAGACACCCCGGGCCTGGTCACATGAGTGGCAAATCACCCCCACTCTCTTCTCTTTAACCTCTCTTCTACTGAAGTCTCCATGACCCACTAGCTGTGGCTTGTCCCTGGCCTCTGCTGTCCACATAGCTCCTTCTGGGGCAGCCGTCCGAAGGTTCCAAAGTGCATTGGCTTGTGCTGTCTCTGTACCCACACCCCTAGAGCCTCCTGCAGACACCACCCATCCCTTGCCTCGAGCCCGGGCTCTGGCTTCACATAGCAAACTCCTCCATGGAGCCTCATCAAACACCCTGAGCTCCCAGGATCTCCCCAGCTCTACTCCCTGAGCAACTCCAGCATGCCCTGCGGCCTGCACCATGGCATCTGAACATGCGGGGGTCACGTGTGTAAACCACTCATGCCTTCCCTTCCCTCAGTGCCCATCAGACTGTGGCCAGAGCTGTCTGACTTCCTTTCCCTGTCTCTCTCAATACTGAGTTGTGCTCATGAATACTGAATGTGCTCAATAATGAGTTGTGCACATGGCTTTGCTGTAGGAGGTGGTACCTCAGCCTTCTCTGTCCTCCCGTCCAGGAGAGGGAAGGTGACCCTGATCACACTCAGATGAAGGATTGGGGATTTGAACTCAGACCTTGATTTCAGTGTCACTGCCTTTCCATGTCCTTAAATTCACCAGGAGGCTCGCTGACGAGGGCACTTTTAGTGGTCTGAGTGAGATGTCCCCACAGTCTCAGGTATTTGAACACGCTGTACCCCTTGGTAGTGCTGTTTGGGGGCAGTTTGGGAGGTGTGGCCTTACTGGAGGAAGGGTGTCACAGAGGGTGGGTTTTAAGAGCGTAAGGCGTTACCTTCCTCTGAGTTTGTTCTCTCTGCTTTCTGCTTATGGCCCAAAATGTGAGCTTGGAGCATCCTGCTCTAGGCTGCTGCCTGCTGCCATGCTTCTCTGTCCGTGGACTCAGCCCTCTAGAACAGTCACGCCAAACGAACCCTTCCTTCCTAGGGTGCCGTGGTCGTGGTGTGACCTGGACCAGCAGGCTTCAGTGCAGGGTCATGAGAGGAAGGACCAGGATGAGAAAAATGAAGAAGACAGGGAAGACAGGACCAGGAGCTGGTAACTTCTGCCCTGCAAATTTATTAAGAAGTACAACACTTTGTATATGGTTAGCAGAGGGGAAATCGGAGAGTGCCAGCAGAAAGCTGTCAGACACTGGGATGCAGACAGCAGGAAGCTGGTCAGGCGATGCTGTACAAAAGTGACACAGATATCTCACGTGGTCACAGAGAGAGCACCTGGAGACCCTGGGACTGATGACCACAGCCCCTTGGTGAGGAAGAGCTGCGTTGCCAGGGTCTGAAGCCACGGCTTCCCCAAGAATCCCACCCCAGGCTATTACTGACTGCCCAGCATGTTCCTGGGGTTATACAAGGAACTACATTCCTCTCCATACTTTAGGGCCCCAGGGAAAGCCTACAACCAGCCAGTCCACAACAACTAAAAAGTAACTAATCCAGCCACCATCACAGAGCATAGAAGGGAGGAGACAGGGGAGGTCAAGAAAACTGACAGCATTAATTCTCAATGTGACACAGCCTAGAGTCTCCTGAGAAGGACGCCTCAAATGAGGGATTACCTGATGACATTGGCCTGTGGACATGTCTCTGGGGATTGTCTTGGTTGTTAGCTGATACAGGAGGGCCCAGTCCACCGTGGGAGACACCATTCCCTTGGCAAGCGGTCATGGGCTGTGTAAGAAAGCTAAGAGCACAGACCTGTGAGCAGACAAGCCAGCAGACTGCATTCTTCTGATGTCTCTGTTCTAGTCCCTACCTGAGTTCCTGTCTCCACTTCTTTCAAAGGTGAACTGTGACCGCGAAGCTTAAGCCAAACAAGCCCTTCCCTCCCTAGGTTGCTTTTGGTCCAAATGGCTGGGTTTTGTTGTTTTTTAAAGATTTTTTCATTGGGTGTATTTGTGTGCATCTCATGAGCACACCTCAGGCAGAGGTGCTTGAGGAGGTCAGAAAAGGACGCCAGTACAGAGAGTACAGAGAGTACAGTTACAGAACTGGAGTTACAGAGAGGTACGAGCTGCCCAGCGTGGGTGCTGCAAACTGAACCTGGGTCTTGCAGGAGCCATAAGCATGTTAGCCATGGGCCACCTGTGCAGCCCCTGTCAGAGTGTTTCAGTCACAACAAGGCAAGCAAGTGAGGCTCGCAGGCTCACAGTGTTTATGTCATTTCGTTGTAGCCCCTGGACACTCTTCAGAGGTAGGAATTATTGCCCTCTTTCATAAGAGGGAAACGTGAGGCCCTGATAGGGTTCGTGGCTTGATTAGGGCCTCACAGGGATCGTTGGTTCTCATCCTGAGAGCCTGACCTGCTGCTGCTGTCCATGAGTCAGGGCTGACAGGGACAATGAGGCAGGGCCAGGAATAGAGAAGGGACTCTGGGGGTGATGTGAGTCAATCTCCCCAGGTGCCCACCAGGGTGGTGGCTCTACACAAATTGCTTGTTAGCCAGAGATGTGTGTGTGTGTGTGTGTGTCTGTCTGTCCTTCCTTCTAGAACTTGATTTGTCAGTTGCTCAGCCTGAGTTCCCCCTCTGTCACTCTATCAGAAGTTAATCCCTTCTGTCACCAAGTTTACACCTTGGGTCTTCCATGTCTTCAAAGCCATCCTGGAGTGCAACCACTGTGCCAGCGTGTCACCTCCTGACTGTGGTGCTCGCTGTCCCCTTAGAAAGTTCTGACTCAGTGCTCCATGGTCTAGTGTGCATCCATACCAGGAAGACAGTTCATCCCACAGTCCATTGCCACTGCTGTCAGCCCCCGCCTGTATCCCACAGCCATCCCTGCTCCACTGTGGACCAATGGTCTGAGCTGTGCATGGATGGAGGCAGAGTCAGCAGGGCATTGCACCCCCAGGCTGTTTTTTACTCTCTTGCCTGGAGAAGAGGTCCTGATGCTTAGCTAGGGGGTGGCTCATAGCAGGGTATTTGCTGGTCAAAGGCAGATATTCCTCTCACCCTCCCTCTGATCCTTTAGGATAGTATATACAAGTTTTAGCAGAGTTGCTGCCCAAGTTGTAGCTTAAAACACACATGGAGGAATGACGAGAATTTCTGGAGTCACTGGTCAGATAGTCTCTCCTACTTGGCTGCCAAGGGCCATGAGAAATACAGCAAGATAACGAATATTCAACAGGCTGACCCAGTGCATGAGGACAGGGAACTCCACCTGGCCAAGCCCTGGAGCACCCTGGCTGTGGATCAGATGATCCTGATTGTAATATCTCTCATGAGTCACTTCATTTCTTCTCTAAGAATGCCTTTGGGTGTTTCCCACTGATTGTGTGTGTATTTATCTTGTGAAAATATTCCATCACTGGGTGCATATATCTGTGGAAGTTAGGAGGATGATTTCATTCGACTGTGTAATAATATATATATATTATTATATTATATTATATACCGGGTCCTTTGTATTCTCAAATAGGCCCCAGGAAAAGGAAGTCCCTTCTCACCAGGGCATCAGTGGTAAGAGTGCCCCACTGCTTACCTTGTGCCTGGAAATCATAGCATCTGGATCTCATACTGCATAGCTTTTGTTTTTTACTTTGATATAGCACTGAGAAGTCCCCTTTAATCAGCTAACATTTGTCAAAGTGCTAATATGGATCAAACGCTGCCCGTTTTCCTTCCACAGTGTATGCAAGTTTCCATAGCTACTGTGATGCTGTGTTTCTAGCTACGGGGACAGTGAAAGGAAAAGCCAGTGTGTAGAGGACACAGAGCTACAGCATCTCTCCCCTCCCTCTTTTCCTAGTCACCAATTATAAACTTCTAGCTTATCTAACCAACAGATGTAGTTTTATGTACCAACACCCCTCACCCTTCTTAGCAATCATAGCCCCTTTCTGCATTTAACCCTTCCCTACCTCTTAAGTTCTGCCCAGACGTTTTACAAGTCAGCATTCTCTGAGACACAAAGTGTCCACTTTTGTTAAAATTTTATCTGCCTTCCTGGCCCTGAGAGATATACGTGCCTGGTATCCTTACTACTGACAGAGAATCACTAATTGTGTCTGTGGGTATATAAACTGAGAGCCTTGTGGGATCAGGGAGAACTTTCGAGGAGAGGCTTTGAGGAGAAATTTTAACAAGAACTTTTGAAGGATAAAGAGACACTATGAGAATGACACACATATGAACTAATGCTTTCATTCTCAGATCCTTTTAGTCAGACCTACCTGACTGCTGTAAGCTTCTGGCTAGAACCTGGGGGTTCTAGATACTTCGCAAGTACCAGGCTAGTGACAGTCCCTGTCTCAAAGAAAATGCAAGAGAGGATGGCACCTGGGGATGATATCTGAGGTTTTCACTGACCTCAAAGTGCAGATGCACACACACACACACACACACACACACACACACACACACACACACACAGACACACACACACAGACACACAGACACACAGAGACACCCCCACACACAGACACCCGCCCACACACACAGAACACACACTCACACACACACAGACACACACACTCACACACAGACACACAGACACACACAGACACACACGCACAGACACACACACACAGACACACACAGAGACACACACACACAGACACACACACACACACACACACCACACACACACACAGACACACAGAGACACACACAGACACACAGACACACACAGACACACACACACAGACAGACACAGACACAGACACACACACATACAGAACACACACTCACACACACACAGACACACACACTCACACACAGACACACAGACACACACACACAGACACACACAGACACACACACACAGACACACACACACACAGACACACACATACACACACACATACACACAGACACAGACACACACACACAGACACACAGACACACACAGACACACACACACAGACACACACACACACACCACACACACACACACACACCACAAACCACACATCACACACACAGACACACACACAGACACGCGCACACACACACACACAGACACACATACCACACACACACACACACAGACACGCGCACACACACACACACACAGACACACATACCACACACACACACACACACACACCACACACATACCACACATCACACACACATACACACACACAGACACAGACACACAGACACAGACACACACACACAGACACACACACCACACACACACACACACACACACCACACACACACAGACACACACACACAGACACACACATACACACACCGACACAGACACACACACACACAGACACACACACATACACACACCACACACACACACCACACATCACACACACAGACTCACACACACAGACTCACACACACAGACTCACACACACAGACTCACACACACAGACACACACACAGACACACACACACACACACACACACCATACACACACCACACATCACACACACACAGACACACATAGATACACACACAGACACACACACAGAGACACACACACAGACACACACAGACACACACACACAGACACACATAGATGCACACACAGACACACAGACACACACACAGAGACACACACACACAGACACACACACAGACACACACACAGACAGACAGACACACACACACACAGACACACACACAGACACAGACACACACACACACACACACACACACACACACACACACATCTGCAGCTGGAAGGGAAGTTCTCCCTGGTTTTGCCCAGGAAGGATGGAGATGCGCTCAGCTCTGGGGAGCAGGAAACGACAGGTGGTGGCTGAATTTATAACAACTGCTGGTTTTCCCCAGACTCTTGCTGGATCCTCACCCTTTCCTCTCCTTATTAATGGGGCACCCCATCTCCATTCAGACCCTCCTCTTGCCTTTCTTTATATGAGAGATTTTTCTATTCCTTTGATTGTGGTGAATGGATGTACTGAGATATGCTGAAGAGACCTCAGTGCTCATCTCCAGCCCTAAGCAGTGACCTTTAAATGCCCTTGACTATCTTCAGGGAGACACTTTCAAGTGCACACCCAGCTGCCTGCTTCATCTCCCTGCCTGGACCCCAGAGCATGCCTTCACATGGCAAAATAGGAATTCCCCTCTAATGAGCTCTCTCTGGGGCTTTCCTCCACCCCTAAATGCTACCATCCCCTAGCTATCAATGAGCCAATATTCTCTTCCATTCTCCCCCTTGAGCAAATCTGTCCACATGCCAAAACATACAGAAAGTCTATAAAAGCATAGATTTGAGTTCATCTATTACCCCCCTGTCTCCGAGTGCCCAAAGCTCACTTGTCCAGCCCACTGCTGTTCCCAGTCAGGCATCCACCTTGGTCTCATTGACTCCTCCGGCACCCCTCCACCATTCATACATAGTGACTGTTGCCTTACACAGAAGGGGCTGAAGACATGGCTGGGTCGGTCAAGTGTTTGCCTTGCAAGCAAGCATGGGCACAGTGGCATGTGCTTTTAGTGTGGACATTGGGAAGCCAGCATACCCCACATGGCACACTGCAGGTCAGTGAGAAACCCAGTCTCAAATATGATGTGGACAGCTCCTAAGGAACGATTCCTGAGAGTGACCTCTGGCCCCCCACAGACACAGTGCGCCCTCACAAACATCTACAGAAGGAGCACAACAGAAGTTGCAACATGTTTCTCTTCCTGTTGCAGCTAGAAGTAGACTCATTTCCGCTTCTCTTCCTGCTGCAGTTAGAAGAAGACTCGTTTCTGCTTCTCAGAATTGAGGACCGCTGGACTCTACAAACCGAAATAAAAGCAATGCGTTAGACTGGTGCCATGGCGCACACCTTTAAATCCCAGCACTCGGGAGGCAGAGGCAGGGGGATCTATGTGAGTTCAAGGTCAGTGTGATATGCATAGTAAGTTCCAGGGCAGCCAGGTCTACAGAGCAAGTTCCAGGACAGTTAGAGCTGTTAAACAGAGAAACTGTTTCCCTTGGAAAGGGAAAGGGCTGCCTGTGTGCGCAGCAAACATAAAGGTCAGCCCTATTTTTTATTTTATTTTTTTATTTTTTCCTTTTTCTGACAATAGTCATTTAAGGTAAAAAAGCAACAAGAGGCCCCTGGATACTACTAGTCTGTCCACGTGAGAGCATCAACAAGGAGAGAAGGGAGAACTTCAGTCGAGTGTAAACACAAGCCGCTCTGCTAAGAAGACAGGATGGAGGGACGGAAGAGACTATGGTTTGCTGGGGCCTCTTTCTGAAAGGCCACTGATGGGCATGGAGCCCTCCCTCTTTGGTCTTTTTTTGTTTTTTTCTCCCAGGATGGCCCCACCCAAGAGCCTACACAGTTTTGCCTTTAGTCTTGATCTCTGTCTCCCTAGTTGGTGATCCTGCCGTCTGTCCGGCTGTCTGTCTTGCTGTGGGCTCAGAAGTTTCCATACCTATAGGCAACTTCGAGGCAGGCAACTGAGCTCGGCTGTAAGGAATTTACATCAGCTGAAGCTCAGAACAATAGAGGTCACTCTGCATTTTATGGGGTCAAGTTCCCAAGGTCATTCTTCATTGGGAGCCAAGTTCCTGGAAGAGGGAACTTCAATTCAACAGCCCAGGGCAAACTGATCCCTTATCTTGACTTTCACCAAAGCTGTCAGCTCAACACTATCTTTTTTTGTTTGTTTGTTTGTTTTTATTTTTGTTTTTTCTTTTGAGACAGGGATTCTCTGTATTGCATTGGACAACACTATCTTAAATACAGGCAGTACCTGTATTTAATTTAAATAAGAACAATAGCAAACAGTAATTTTTCAAAGTCAGATTCAGCAGCAGCTATTTTTATTTCTTATTAAAACAATTTTTAAATTTGAATACATTTTTCTCACATTTTTCCCCTCCTCTAAGTCCTTCCAGATCCTGTCTTTCTTAAAAAACGAAATCCAAATACAACATGAAAATCCCCCCAAACCAAGAAAACAAAAGAAAACACCACCTAAAAATAAACAAACAAAAACAAAAACAAATAGCTACCACCAAACTGTCACTAAATAAAAGCCCACACAAAACACTGTGGAGTCCATTATTTGCTGGTCAGCTACTCTTGGGCACAGGCCTGTCTGGGGTAACTCACACACCCAGTGTCACTGCATTGGAGAAAACTCATTATTGGGTTTTATTCTAGGTCCCTGGCCTATCTGGTTTCAGGCTCTTGTTCACTTAACCTATGTCAGACGTCGTTTCCACCTCCTGGAGTCTAAAGCCTGGGATTTAGACTCCCAGCTTCCTGGGGTCACTGGAGAGTTAGGCTAAATTTTTCTATCCTAACATTCCCCACTTCTTCTCTTGTTAATAGTTCTAATCTTAGAACTGGGAGGACTATCAGCAACTTTCTCTTTGCCAGGGAGGTTCTTGTACCGTTGTCTAGGTACCATAATCTGGACCATACTTATTAGCTCCCAAGCAAAAGTAACGATTCTATTAATCATACAAGGCCCATCAGTAAGCAGCAAGAGCAAAGTCATTGAGGGTCCCATCAGAGCAGGAAGTGGGGTGGTCATTCAAGGGGACTTGTTGAACCATCCCTTAACCCAAAGAGCAGCAGAGGCCCCCTGCTGTAAAAATAATAGATCTAACCCCCTACAGTTGTGGCGGGCAACTTCTGCCAGGGAGCTGAATGAGTCCCGCAGATGGGTGATGGAACCCGCTTCAAGTTTGAGTCTAGACTTGTTCGCAGGCCGGAGTAGGCCTGCTGCTGTTATATGAGATCTGTACCTACCATTGCAGCAATTCCCGCTCCCAAGGGGAGAATAAGAGTCAGTATGGTTAGTGGTTCCCCCTTGAGTTGGATCGACCTGCCTCTGTAAACTGGATGGAGACACCTGGTTGGGGATGCGGGGCCCATACGATAAAGCTTGAGCTTAAGGGGATTCTCAGTCTTTTCGGCTCTCCATTCAGGATTGGGAGGTGGCGCTGGTTTGACATGGGAGGCATGGATCCAGGTGGGGATTCCTTTGACCTTCACTGCCGTTGGTGTGGTCAGGAGCACAAGATATGGTCCTTCCCACCGAGTCTCAAGGTTTCCTGACGCCTTATGTATACCGAATCTCCAACCTGGAAGCGATGTGGGACTTGCAGGTCTCCTTCCGCCGAGTAAGCCTCCTGGAGCTGCTTCCATGCTCACTGTCTCACCCACTTGAGCGCCTTGAGCCTAGGGAACAGGGGCTGGAAGGACGCATCAGCACTATGTGCAGAGACAGTTTCCACCAGTGGAGGGGACCCCCCATAGAGTAATTCATAGAGGGTCAGCCCAAACCATCCAGGGGTGTTTCTAACCCTGAGAAGCACAAAGGGTTTTAACCTTAACATAGCAAAATATACCATACAACAGTTATCAAATAAGAATCACAGTTAACAATATTTAGTCCATTAACATTTTGTAAGAATTAAAGAAAACATCATCCATCTATCCTATCTTTGTGAGTCTAAAGTCCTATATGTAACTTATCTTTAATCCTAACTAAGGAAAACTATAATCATAACTATCTGTCTTCAACTCCATCAAATACCACAGAAGGATAATATATAAACTCTCGAAATGACAGAGACAACTCGCCTGGTCAGTCACCCGAAGTTCTTCTGTAAAGTTCCATCTTCAGCCCATAGGCCATAGTGTGTCTGGCAGATCCTTTCATGAAGCAGGAACCCCCATCTTGTTTCAGTAGTCACCTTTTTGTGGGTCCTGCATGTCCAGTTTCTACAGCATAAAGTCAAACAGTCTAGACAAGAGCAGTACCTTGCCCAAATGGCTAGTCTTGCCATATTAGAAACAGGTGGTGTTACCAGGAGCAGTTGTGCCTCATTGTCAAGAAAAACCCTAAACCATTTTAAATGCCATATTCTGTAGGTCTTTGAGGTCTGTAGGACGTTGAATTCTCAAAAGACTGCTTCCTGCTGACTTGGGGAATTGATCGTCTTTTGGGGGATCCGAAAACGCTGGGGTGCTGCCACGTCCTGGTAGCTGGTAGTTTCATTGCAGTCCTGACTGTATGGAACTCTGGTGTCTCTTTGAGACCTGGCAAGATGTTAGCGGAGCAGAGGACAAGGTTAAGTTCTGGGTTTTTTTTTTTTTTTTTTTTTTTTTTTTCTAGGTCCTTGTATATGAGAGGAGAATTGTAAGATGAGGGAGGGGTTCCCAAGGTGAGGAAAGGAAGTCCTGGGACCAGGGCTGGAATGAATCTGACCTGTTTGGATGGGTTCAATTCGGCTCCCTGGAACTTACAAGAATCCTTTGAGTTTGTGAAAACATAAATATTAAGACACATTGTGAAAACATAAATATTAAGACACATTAGCAGCATACTCATGTTAGAAATGATTTGGCTGAAAGAATTAACAAATACAACTGACAGATTTTTAGCACAATGAAAAGCACCTTAATTTTGAGCTAATAGTTACAGTTATGATCGTATAGTGGCATAGTATAGTGTTTAGTACTCTGTCAGAATTGGATTAGTAGCTCATTAAAACTTTATTGATTAATGTTAAGACTATAAACAGTAGTAACCTTAAAATACCTGTTTCTGAAATCTGTTTTGTAACAGTTGGAGCCTTGGCTGCTGCTTTAAGCTGACAAAACTACCAGTCGTCAAAAGCATCAGAGTTCTTGAGAAGGATAAAATTCTACTTGAATGATTAGAGAGTAATAGAGACTCACTAGCTGGCAGCATGGACAGCCACCCCCAGGTCCTCCACAGTTGTTGAGGTTAGAGGCTTTAAGGACATCTGCCTTCTGCTGATGGCACACGACCTGTGGATTAGGAGCTTTTGGAAGACTTACCTACCGTTGGCCCAAGCAACGTGGAGAAAGTCGATTCCACTGCCCTTTTGTCCTTAGAGCCTTTCGAAGCAGTTGAGATGAAAGGTAGGATTGCTCAGTGGCTCGCGTTGCCACTTTTGTGGGTGGAGCTTCTTCGGTGTCCATCAATCTTCTTGGAGGAAATGGGTGGTGCCAGCAGCTGGCCTGTCTCTCTGTTATAAAAGCTTTTAAATGAAACATTTTAAATGCCATTTTCTCTAGATCTCTGAGCATTTGAGCACCGTCTGACTGTTTAGTATACCCTAGTATACAAAATTTGTCTTTAGTTACTTGCCTTAAGCACATAGGTGGCTAGGTAAGGCTTTATCCCTGTAATTAATCTGTCTGGAAAACTGGATCCAAGCTGAGAGGCTGTGGAGGGATGTTATACTCAGAGCCCTCCAGCCTGACTGTAACTGGTTTTAACTTAGTAGGTTCAACTTACACTTGTAAAGGACAAAGAGATAGAGAAAACCTCCCTTTGATAATATAGGCTTAACCTTTATAAACAGTTTAGAGGAAGGACTGGCTGGCATACATATTTTGTTAGTTTGAAATAGACCTTTATAACCTTAAATGTTTACCACCATTTAAAGACACATAATAATTTAGAAATATTTGACTTAGTACAGTTGAATTTAAGTTGTATAGAGTTAGCTTATTTTTATATAAAGTTAAATTTAAATCATATGTACAGATACAACATAGTCAGTGAAAAAAGAAATTAGAGACAAAGAATAAAAGGCAAAAGGTAAATGAATTACAGGTCTGTTGGTGGCAGAAGCTGGCTAGACTGTCCCTCTGCCTAGGTGTCTGGTGTAGCAGAGGAAAGAACCCCGGGGCAACCCCAGGCTAGGCCACATGGCCAAGATGGCAGCTGCCATAAACACCTTCCCAACAGCTGGCAGAAATTACAAAGTTTTGAGATATAATTTTGTTGGCTTTTTCTCTCCACGAGTGAGGCAGACGGCTTTGTGAAACTAACAGGACACTGGAGTCCAAGGTGTACAACTTCCAAAAAGACCACGGTAGGTCTCAGAAATGTATGTACCAGTCTAAGGGCAGTGCTAGGGTATAAAACCCGAGAGACCCCTCGTGGGTCTGAGAAACGAATGCACCCGTCAGCGTGAGTGGTGCTAGGCCCAGCACAAAATCCGAAAGCCTCATTCGTGGGGAAAAATGAAAAACTCTCAGTATCTTGAGCAGATGCTGCCTCAGCCCAGCCCACTGTCCTGAGACAGGCTGCAGCTGTGGCGGGCAGGAGTGGCGGGAAGAGAACAGAAACAAGTTTAGGGAAAGAGATTGTTTAGTAGACAGGTAGAAAAACTCCTTCCATCTACCTGTTCGCTGGCAGTAATTTGAAAGATTTCGTAAGATATCGGGATCTAGAAAGCCGTTATGCAGCCAATTTCAATTATTTTCTAGGGGATATCTAGGCCACTTTTCAGTACAAAGGTAAATAAGTCTGGGTGCCTTAACAAGTGGCATTAAGTGCAAGGGTCTTAAATTTTGTATTAGGCATCCCAGTGGAGTGGTGGGAGGTATTTCCTTGGTCGGTTTATTCCCCATGGGTGGAGTGTGAAGTGGCCAATCAGTCTTGGAACTCATCAGCTCAAGAGTGTGGCCACACGATAAGCAGAGAATGGCAGAGCGTTATTTGAAGCTTGTCAGCCTGAAAATGTTGCCAGGGCCAACAGAAGCCAGAGGACTCAGCAGTCCCAGAGGCTTGAAGCCGGAATCCGATATACTGCCCGGGCAATATGTCTTCCACCCTTGAGGAATGTAGCTGACCCTAAGGAAATGGGTTTTTTTTTTTTTTTTTTAAAACAGGGTACCTTACCTAATTGAAGCCGGTGTGGGATGGTATTTCCAGCGAATGGGTGGATGTAAGTGGGCCTCTGGTTCGGAATCAGGGTCCCCAAGTGTCTCTGGCTAGCCGCCCGCCAGCAGATGGCTGCCGAGTCCTTGAGGAGAGCCTGATCGGGTTTCAGCACCAATGTTGTTCTTTTGCAGCTGTTCTTAGGCAATAGTTGCAGCAAAAGAACAACATTTACGCTCCCACTGAGGAAAGGCGCTCCCCCCCCAAAATCACTCACGAGAAGCGGTCTTGATGCGAAAGCATGAGGTCTTTTATATTCCAAGTGCACTGGGGCCAACAGCCATACCCACACAGGGGAAGAGGGCTGAGGACCCTGGGTACAGAATTGAGACAGCTTTTATAGGGTTACAACAAAGCCCTCACATCATAAACCAATCATCTCATAGCATCCAGTGCGGACCAATTAATTTAAACTGTCCAAGCCCTCACTTAGCCCAGGAAGTCTGCTTTCGCACGGGCTTCTGCGTGGGGTGACAAGGCTCATTTCCTGTGTTCACTCACTCACAGGTGCTGTTGTAAACAGTCAAGAAGGTGACCTTTAGCCTGGGATTTAGACTCCCAGCTTCCTGGGGTCACTGGAGAGTTAGGCTAAATTCTTTCATCCTAACACAAACACACTGAAACGCAGGGCTAAAGGCTCTATTGTAGGCACCAGCTCCGTGTTCAACACCATGTAGGTGTTGTCTTCAGCAATGGGGCTTTGCTGTCAGTTTGTGGAGAGCAGCAAACAGCCTTGGCAACAGCCTGAGCTGTTTGTATATCCCATGGGGCCTCTTTGGCTGACAACACAATTAGATGTAACCCAGTCCTGGAACTGGAAACTTCATTGGTTAACAGGAGATGGCCAGTCAGGACTGTCTCCCCATTATTTGGTAATTCCATTTAGATTGTCTTCACATATGTATGTATTTTAGGAAATCTCTACTGTATTAGTTTTTTATAGTACTCCACACATGCCCCTTAATTTTAGCTGTCTCTTCCTGTTTTCCCTCCCACAACCCCCTCTCCTTCCCCCTCCCCACTTGGTCCTCTTGTTATGGCTCCTCCTCCCACCTAGATCTATCCATTTCATTTCCCTTCCTGAGGAGAGCTGTCTGCTCCCTTTAGTCCCTTACTCTGTCTGTCCTCTATGGTTCTATGCTTTGTAGCTTGGTTATTATCAACTAATATGTACATATGTAAGTAAATACATACCATATTTGTCTTCCTGGGTTTGGGATACCTCACAGAGGATGAGTTTTTCTACTTCCATTTTACCTGCAAATTTCATGATGTTATATTTTTTAACAGCTCAACAATACATCATTGTGCAAACACACCACATTTTCTTTATTCATCCTTTTGTTTTGTTTTGTTTTGTTTTGTTTTGTTTTGTTTTGTTTTGTTTTGAGACAGGGTTTTTTTTGAGAAACAGTCCTGGCTGTAGTCCTGGTCACTCTGTAGACCAGGCTGGCCTCAAACTTACAGAGATCCACCTGCCTCTGCCTCCTGAGTGCTAAGATTAAAGGCGTGTGCCACCACTGATTGGACTTTCTTTATCCATTCTTTTGTTAAGGGACATCTACCTGGTCTCCAGTTCCTGGCTATTATGGATAGAATAGCGATGAACATGGTTTAGCAAGTGTCTCTGGTAGGATGGAGCATTTTTGAGTATATGCCCAAGAGTGGTATAGCTGGATCTTGGAGTAGACTGATCCCTATCTTCCCGAGGAACCCCACACTGGTATCTATAGTAGCTGTGTGAAGTTTCACTCCCACCAGCAATGGAGGAGTGTTCTCCTTACTCCACATCCTCTCCAGCATGAGCTGTCACTTCTTATGTTGATCTTAGCCATTCTGACAGGTGCAAGATGAAATCTCAAAGTAGTTTTGATTTGTGTTTCCCTGATGGTTAAGGATATTGACAGCTAAGGATATTGAACATTTCTTTAAATATTTCTCAGCCATTTGGATTTTTTTTTCTCTATTGAGAATTCTCTGTTTAGATCTGTACCCCATTTTAATTGGACTTTTTGATATTTATTTTCTTGAGTTCTTTATATATTTTGGGTATTGGGTGTGTAACTGGTAAAAATAATGTTTTTCCATTCTATAGGATGCCCCTTTGTCCAATTGTGGGTGCCCTTTGCCTTACAGAAACTTCTCTGTTTCCTGAGGTTCCATTAGTTAATGGTTGATCTTAGAGCCTGCTCTGTTGGTGTTCTGATCAGGAAGTTGTCTCCTGTGCCAATGAGTTCAAGGCTATTTCTGTTTCCTATTTTCTCCTGTACCATGTTCAGTCTTCCAGGCTTTATTTGAGGGCTTTGATGGCTTGGACTTGAGTTTTGTACAGGGTGATATATACGGATATATTTGCAATCTTCTGTATGAACACATCCAGTTTGACAAGCACCATTTGTTGAAGACAAGCACTGTCTTTTTTTCCAGTGTGTATGTATTTCTGGTTTACCAAAACACAGGTGTCCATAGGTGTGTGGATTTATGTCTGGGTCTTCAATTCGATCACATTGATCAATGTGTCTGTTTTTATGCCACTATCATGCTGTCTTCCTTACTGCAACTCTGTAGTTCAGCTTGAAATTGAGAATGGGTATTTTTTTGTTTGTTTGTTTTTCTGTATGAAGTTGAATATTGTCCCTTCAGGGTCTGTGAAGAATTGTGTTGGAGTTTTAATGGTGATTGCATTGAATCTGTAGATTGCTTTTGGTAAGATGGCTATGTTAATCCTACTGATCCATGAGCATGGGATATCTTTCCATCTTCTGACAGACAGAAGTTTAATTTCTTTCTTCAAAGACTTGACGTTTTTATCATACACATCTTTCACTTGCTTGGTTGAAGTTACCCCAAGATATTTTATATTATTTGAGGCTATTGTGAAAGGTGTTGTTTTTCTTTCTTACTCTGTTTGTCACTTGTATGTAGGAGGACTATTGGTTTTTTTTTTTTTTTTTTTTTTTTTTTTGGAGTTAATCTTGTATCCAGCTTCTTTGCTGACAGTGTTTATCAGCTGTAGGAGTTCCCCCAGTGGAATTTTTAGGGTCACTTATATATTATGTGCAAATAAAGATAATTTGACTCCTTCCTTTCCAGTCTGTATCCCCTAATCTCTTCCATTGTCTCGTTTCTCTAGTTAGAATTTCAAGTACTATATTGAGTAGACATGGAGAGAGTGGATGGGCTTGTCTTGTTCCTGATTTTAGTGGAGCTGCTTTGAATTTCTATCCATTTAACTTGATATTGGCTGTAGGACTGCTGTAAACTGCCTTTATTATGTTTAGGTATGTCCCTTATGTCCCCAATAGCTCCAGAACTTTTATCACAAAGGGGTGTTGAAGGTTTTTTTTTTTCTGCATCTAATGAGATGATCATGTTTTTTTTTTCTTTTTTTCTTTCAGTTTGTTTATATGGTGGATTACATTCACTGATTTTCATATATGGAACCATTTCTGCATCTCTGGGATGAAGCCTACTTAATTGTGGTGGATCAAGTTTTAATGTGATCTTTTTGATGTGTTCTTGGATTCAGTTTGCAAGTATTTTATTCTTTTTTGTACCTATATTCATCAGGGAGATTGGTCTGTTATTCTCTTTCTTTGTTGTGTTTTTATGTGGTTTGGTTATCAGGCTAACTGTGACCTCACAAAATTAATTGGGCAAAGTTCTTTCTGTTTCTATTTTGTAGAATAATTTGAGGAGCATTGGTGTTAACTCTTTGATGAGAGATGTTATTCTGTATATATGTTTCTTGTACTGGTTAATGAATAAAGCCCTGTTGGAAAAGCAAGATAGGCGGGGCTAGGAGACAAGGAGGAAGGAGGAAGTAGTTGGGAGGAGTCAATATGTAAAGACCAGAGAGAACAGAGATCTGGGGCCCACTGTCTGGTAAGATGAGCCACGTGAAAATACTTAGAGTAATAGAAATGGGTTAATCATTAACAAAGAGCTAGCTGATAAGAAACAAGTAACAGGCCAACAGCATTGTATCAAATACAGGGTCTCTGTGTGTCTGTGTGTTATTGGGGGCTGGCGTGGCAGCGGGACCAGACAGGGGAAAAACCTGCTCGTAACAACTCTTCTTTGAAAGGCTGGTAGAATTCTTCACTAAAACCATCTACCCTGGGCTTTTTTTGGGGGGGGGTTTGAGATACTTTTAATGTCTACTTAAATTGATTATCTAATCTTGATTTAACTTTGGTAAGTGCTATATATTGAGAAAATTATCTATTTCTTTCTGAGTTTCCATTTCATTAGAGTACACGTTTTAAAATTATGCCTTTATGAGACTCTGGACTTTCTTGGTGTCTGTTGTTATATCCCCTTTTTTGTTTCTGATTTTGTTAACTGGGATCTTCTCTCCCCATCTTTTAGTTAGTTTTGAAAAGTTTTGCCTATCTTGTTGATTTTCTCAATGAACCAACTCATTAATTCTTTGTATTGTTCTCTTTGTTTCTATTTTATCGATTTCAGCCCTAAGTCTGATTATTTCTTGCTGTCTACTCCTCTTGGGTGTAATTATTTTGTTCTAGATCTTTCAGGTGTGCTGTTAAGTGTGTGTGTGTGTGTGTGTGTGTGTGTGTGCGCGCGCACGTGCGCATGTGCACCCATGTGCACATGTGTGTGTTTCTTTTCTTTTGATTTTGTTGGAAATAGAGAGAAGCCAGAGATGAAAGGCCACCACAGAGCACCTGCTTAGAGCTAGGGATGATACTGGGGGGTGGGGTGTTTGAATCTAAAGGAGCACAAGGAGAGGGAAGATATACAGACAGTCTATCTGCTTCCCTGGCAGGAGTGGCCCTTGGGTTATGGGGGGGGGGTGCCTGATGGGGTTGGGGACTGGGATACAGCAATGAGTTGGCAGAGGGAGATTAGGAAGGGATGGTCTGTGGGATCCACAGGAGATCAGAGCAGAGGGCAGGGGAGGCTGTCACAGGCATTCTGCTGCAGAGTTTGGGATGACACTGGGGGATTGGATTTGGAGGGGAGAAGGGAGTGCTGAGGGTCTGCAACTAGCTTACCTGTTTCCTTGTCCTGTTCAGCTGATGTGTTCTGGAATGCCTGCTGGTGTTGGAGGCTGGGATGATGGGATGAGTTGGGGAGAAGGTCTTTGTGATCCCCTGGGGATGGGCTCAGAGAAGGAAGGGAGACAGACCACAGCAGGTGGGCTGCTACAGATCTGGGCATGAGCCTTGGGGACTGGATTTGGAGGAGCACACGGAGAGGTGTGGGTCTGCAGACAGCCTACCTGTTGCCCTGGGAGGAGGGGCCCCTGGGCTAGCAGGGGTGGCTGCTGGGGCTGGGGTCTGGGACACAGCAAGGAGTAGGGAAAGGGGGGTTAGAAGGGGAAGATCTGTGCAATCCACAGGGATGGGAGCAGGAGGCAGGGAAGACCACCATGGGTGTTCTGCTGTAGAGCTGGGATGAGACCTGGGGATTGGGTCTGGGGGAAGAGAGGGAAAAGACAATATCTGCAGGCAGCCAACCTCCTAAACACAAAACTGCCGAACACCCATCTTTAGGAAGAGCTGTGTGTGCAGATAAACCAGGCTGTAAAGCTTCCATTGGCCACACGGTGGCATCAACATGTCATCAATCAATCAACCATCTTCAGTTGCCAGATTTCTTTTAAATTACAAAAACTGGAGAATTCCAGGGAGAAAAAGTGTTTGTTGATGAAAGTCTCTTCCCAAAGATTAATCAGAACGTGGGTAACATACAGCGGCGGGATTGCCATCATGCCTTTTGGATCTGTGCGCTGTGATTTTGTAGCACTCTGTCTAATCATGTTAGAGCTCACAGTTCTCAGTCCTGTCAGGGGCCATTCTATCATAGTGACATTGGCTCCAGAATTAATCAGTTCTGTCAAAATTCCCTCCTGTTTTTAAATCTAATAATGGCTTATCATTCTCCTCCAAGAAGGTGCTTAAAGGTAGGTTCACTTTTGTCTGTACAAAAAAAAAAAAAAAAAAAAAAAAAAAAAAAAGCCTCCCCCATGAAGCACATTTTTCTGTAAAGGTATTACATATGTCAATAATAATAACTGCATTTTTTCTCTTGCTTTAAGCTGCTAATCGGTGTACACTGTGATCATGACTGTAATTTTCCTGTATAATCTTCATTAATGACTCCCGTATGAGCTTCCTTTCACGTATAAACTGCTTCCACCCAATAAAAGCAGTACGTGTCCCATAACACTTCCCGTCTCTCTCTGAGGCCTGACTAGTCCTGATTAATCTTCACTGGTGCTATTGTGAGCCAATAAGGTGGATGAGCAATTGGTGAGCTGGAAAGCAAGTCTGTTTCAGCTGGACTGGAGATGAGGGATAGGGTCCCAGTGTGGCTCAGACCATGAGGGGAGCACAGGCACCAGGAGGGTCTCTCTGAGTCATGGCACCAAATATAAGTGTTGCAGATCAGATGGAAAGGTATCCCGGCAGCGGGGAGCCAAGGACTACCACAGTCACTGTAAACATAGCAGCTCACAGCCTGGCTTCTGGGAAAGGCTTCCCCAATGCAAGTGTAACGAGGTTTCCCGGTGAAGTTGTTACAGCTCTGCTCAGGTACCCTGGGAATGTTACAGCTCTGCTTGGCTAAGGGAAAGATTCCCCAGGCAAAGTGTTACACTTCTGCTCCTCTCTAGGGAAAGCTGCTACAATTGGGCTCTGCTCTGGTGAGGGTGTCACACTGCCCAGCAAACATCACTCAAGAGGTTTATTGGGAGGGACGAATGCAGGAGGAGGTCTGCCTCTGCTAGGGGGAGAGGCAGCAGCAACTGAACAGGCACAGAGCTTATTTAGGGTTTCTTGGGTGGGGGAGATTTTCCAGGTGTCTTGGGATTGGTGAGTTTTTGTAGCCTGATTTTAAGGCAAGCTGAGAGATTGGTGGAATTCGAAGTCCTGGTCCCGGGGTCAAGTCAGGGTCAGGGCATTTTCCTTGGCCCAAGTCTGCTGTAGTCTGGGACAGGGTGTTTTTTCCTTGGCTCTTTTCACCCTACAGTTATCAGAGGCTAACTGTTTAATAACAACTCTTGAATTTGCTGCCTCTTCACTTGTTTTTCAATAGCATCTTTGAGTCATCCTATGAAATCAGCAACAGGCTCAGAGGGACCGTGAATAATTTTTGAGGCAACTAGCCATCTTTTCTTCTTTTCCTAATGTATTTCCAAGTGACCCAAAACTGAATGAGGACCTCTTTCCTTTGTTTATGTAACCTTTTCCAATAATCTCTGACTCTGTCCCTTACTTCTCCATCTAAAGTTCCTTCTTCTGGGATCTAGGGATTATAATTACAAACGACTTGCTAGCAATCTAATAGTGGTGATATTGACACATGTACATGTCCTTTCTTTGAAAAATGATGCACGTGAAAGTTAAGGCAGTTGTTGGGCCAGTCGTCCACTGTTATCCTCACCCACTGCCTCCTGCGAGGGTTCTCCACTCGCTTGTTGCAGTCGATTTCGTGGTGTCCCTTGTCACCACTCTCCAGGTGGTGGGATCTGGGAGACTGGAACCTAAGAATGAGGCAGACTAAAGGCTCATGCAATAGCCAACTTTATTTAGAGCATCAGATAATTTATACTCTGAGGGTTAAGCAAGGTCAAATGAGCGAAGGTCACACGAGTTCACGCTTTATACAATCACAATAATAATATGAAGCAAACCCACTCCTATTTATTACACCTGGGTGGGTCATGAAAGCACATTCTAAGAACAAACACCATGTTTAGAAGGAACAGAGGTCACAAGACTCTTGTCTTGTGTTCTTGGAGTTTTCTCACAAGCACTCAGAATTCTACCCACGCAGCTCCATTCTTGGATGGTGTTCTGACAGGATTCCTAGAGAGCGTAGTGAGAAGACACTCTGAGAGGAGGCAAGGAGATGACCTGTGCTTATTGCTGCTTGTCTGGAACTCTGTGGGATAACAGAGAAAAAAGAATAGAAAGGAAGGAAAGATCCCCAGAGTTCCAGGGCGTAGAGGGCTCCTAGCTAGGAATAGAGGCTGGATATACCAAATCTCAACAATAATTCTAAAGCTGTGGCCTGCTTCTATGCCCATCTCTCCCTTCAGGTCTACCCTGACACTCTTTAGACCAGGAGAAATGCCAGTGAATGCAGCTGGGCATAGTCCAGGAACCTGAGATCCCAGCATCTAGGAGGCTGGATGAGGAGGATTGTGTGATGGAAGTCATTAGACCCTGTCTGAGTGCCACACACTCCCACAGTCCCCAGAAAGAACCTAGTATTCTTCAAAGCAGAGGCCCAGTTTTGAGGACACTCTCCTGGAAGTGTTGCAGCTCTGATGGAAAGGTTTTCTGGCAGTAAGAACCAAGGAATACGGTGGTTTACAGGGCTGCTCTAGGGAAAGGTTTCCCTAAAGCAAGTATTTCCCTAAAGCAAGTATGACAGCTCTGCTCCAGCATCTGCTCCAGAGAAGCCTTACAGCTTTGTTCAGGTCCCCCAGGTTGTTACAATTCTGCTGGGCTAGGGGAAAGTTTCCCTAGCGAAAGTGTTACAATTCACTGCACAAGGATCTTCACTCAAGAGGGTTATTGGGAAGGAAAGGGTGGCCACCTCTGGGGTGAAAAGCGGCAGGAAGTTGAGCAGGGCACAGAGCTTATATATAAGGCTGGTTTTGGAGGGAGCTGGAGCTTTTCCAGGGTGGCACGGAATTGGTAAGTTTTGTAGCCTGATTCTGGGGCAAGTGCAGGGATTGGTGGGTCAAGTCAGGGGCAGGGTGTTTTTTCTTTGGTCCTTTTTACCCACAAGGATGCCCAAGGGCTAGGACCAGACATGAGGAGGCATTACCTAGAAGTTGTTTTCTAGCTGGAGAGGGCAGGAAGAGGTGATGGCCCAGGTACTTGCAAGGGACCTCAGGAAGGCCTTGCAGGCCTTATCAGTGGCAGAATACAGCCCTTGATGGGGCTGAGAGGGGAGCCGGGGATGTGGGGAACAAGTAGCTTGCCATCTTCCATGTATGTGAGCTTTTTAGCCATCTTACTCAATGATGCTGTAGGGGTGGGGGTCTGATGAGTCAGGAGAGGCACTGGCCTCCCAGATTCGCCTCCAGGTGTGCTCGGCATGTTTGCTGCCTCCTGAGAGTCCCTTAAAGTGTCTGTGGACTTGAAGGCCGGACTCCCAGAAAGCAATGTGCTCAAAGTGGTCTGTGATGGGAAATTAATATAAAGGTATAAATTAGGGCTTATGGCAAGAAGGGGAAACTATAGAGAACAGGAACTCCAGCCAGTAGATAACTCCCTGACTGCAGAGTACAAGACCAGAACCCACATGCACTTCTCAGGAGATAAAGAAGAAAGCTGGATCCCACCACCAACTGTGTTAACATCCTCCCTGCCCCATTATCTTGAAAACAAGGCCACTGAACCTGCTGGTCATAAAAAAAAAAGAGAAACCCCCTAGCCTGCAGGTGTGCTAATCAATCTTGCCTAAATGGATGATAGTTACTATTCACTTTGATCCATGATGATCTTGTAAGAAAACTTTGTACTCTGTGAAATTTCTGTAACCTTGGAAACCTCTGAACTGAGACTAGCGGTCACAAGCCCCCTTTCCCTTTTCCTTTTTAAAAAAGCTTCGCAGTTGCAAGCGGGCGCCTTACTCTTCCTGTAGAATGAAGTACCCGTGGGTTTGGTTCTTAGCAATAAAAACCTTTTACTTTTGCAGTCAGGAGTCACTTCCTTGGAGGTTGAGGGGTTTCCCAGCAGGCATAGCAGTCCATGGTCTCTGGGGACAGTGGGAAAGGGAAAAGAGAAAGGGGCCACATAGCAACATGTGAGACTCTGTGCTCTGGGGTGGCCCTCGCTGGCTTCCATACTGTGACTCTGCGCTCTGGGGTGGCCCTCGCTGGCTTCTATACTGAGACTCTGTGCTCTGGGGTGGCCCTCGCTGGCTTCTATACTGTGACTCTGTGCTCTGGCGTGGCCCTCACTGGCTTCTATACTGTGACTCTGCGCTCTGGGGTGGCCCTCACTGGCTTCTATACTGTGACTCTGCGCTTTGGGGTGGCCCTCACTGGCTTCCATACTGTGACTCTGTGCTCTGGGGTGGCCCTCGCTGGCTTCCATACTGTGACTCTGCGCTCTGGGGTGGCCCTCACTGGCTTCTATACTGTGACTCTGCGCTCTGGGGTGGCCCTCGCTGGCTTCCATACTGAGACTCTGTGCTCTGGGGTGGCCCTCACTGGCTTCCATACTGTGACTCTGCGCTCTGGGGTGGCCCTCGCTGGCTTCCATACTGTGACTCTGCGCTCTGGGGTGGCCCTCGCTGGCTTCCATACTGTGACTCTGCGCTCTGGGGTGGCCCTCGCTGGCTTCCATACTGGCTCCCATGCTCTCCTCTCATCGTTTCTGCTGTCCATAGTGTGGGGAGGGGCAGGAAGGACTTACCAGAAATGGAGGTGGCTGAACTCCACACCCTTCCCTTGGAGGGTGTGACTTTTGCCCAGACACATCTTGTGGATCTCAGGGGATGCTATCATCTCTGTAAGGATCATTGGAAACAAGAGTGGGGGCCTGTTGTGGAACATTAAAGTAATATACAAAAATGTGTTACATTTGTTCATGCTGCATTTGTTTAATGATGTAAAGGTGTGTTGTTTTGCTTGCCTAAGGCACCTGCTTGGGCAGAATGAAAGGCAGAATGGCCAATAGCTAGGCAGTAGAGGGATAGGCGGGGCTGGCGGGAAGAGAGAATAAGTAGGAGGAGGAATCTAGGTTCAAAAATGGGAGAGAGAATGAGAGAGAAAGAGAGGGAGATGACTGGGGCCAGCCAGCAGGCAGGCAGCCACCAGCCGGTCAGACATGAAGAAGGCCATGCATAATGAAGGAGAGGTTAAAAAGCCCCGAGGCAAGATGTGGATGAAGAGAAGTTAAGTTACATTAGTTATGAGAACTAGTGCAGCTGGGCATTTATATTTAATAAGTCTCTGTGTTGTGGTTTTGGGAGCTGGTTGGTGGCTTCTCCTAAGAGAAAGCTTTTCTAGGGTCCCTTGTTAGCATTTTCAGAGCAAAAGCAAAAGTTCCAGGTGATTGAGTTGATCGTAGTCCATACTTACAATTGGATTTTTCTGGGCCCCCAGAGGGAGGGAGAAGCTCTTGCATTTTGAGGAATCAATGTGTAACCAAAGATGGGGGTAGCGAGGAAAGGGGTCCATTGAACTGACATCCTCTATCATCCTAGGTATCATGGGCAGGGCCTGGTAGCTGGGGGTCTGCTAGCCTGGGGTCTGGCTGCAGAACCGGATCTGAGGTTGGAAGAACCCAGCTGCAATGGATGTGGCCTGAGTGACTCTGCCGTGGATTCTAGCAGCCGTGTCCCACATGGGAAGCCACCAAGGTCCTCCTTCCTCCTTTAGCACACTTCCCCTTGGCTGGCAACTGCCAGAGGGATCCTGTTGCTTGCAAAGTCTCCTACCACTTAGGGGTAATATCCGGCTCAGGGAGTTGAACACTATTACCCCGGGAGGGAGGGAGGGTCCTCCCGTGTGAAAATCAGTGCAGAAAGAAATGAATTCCCAGGTCCACGCAGTCTAAGACAATGACTTAGTTTTTCAGTCTCATATTCTCTCTCTTAGCATCAAATTCATGCCAGCTGAGTGCAGGCCTAGTGAGTCCTATGCACACGTTTGATGAACCTGCAGTTAACTGGAATAGTATGTATCTGGTACATGTGAACAGTTACCAGGGATGGGAGAGAGGAGGGCAGGGAAGGGAGCAGCTGCCCTCTCTCCCATCATTCTGTAGCAGATAAATACAAGCTTGAGGAGTCGAGTATTAGCGCAGTCCCTGAGGACCCACTGGGTGTCACAGTTCAGAACTGAGCTCTCAAGGAGCAGCTAGCGCACAAAGGTGTGGAGGCTCCTAGGAGGTGGCCCTGCTCCTTGGGGGACCTCAGCCATGCATAGGCACTCGTATTTCTGCAGCAACCCTGGTTTGTCCCAGAGGTTGTGCAGCAGCGGCTGCTGCTCAGGGCTCATACGGTGCCTATGTGCTCCGTCATCGCATGCAATTTCGTTTTGTAGGCATTCAGGTCCTGGTGAGTGTTGGAGATGTTCTTCTAAATGCCTTTGATGACATTGTAAACCAGTGGTGAAAAGGAGATCTCTTCCTTCGTAAGGACAAAGGATGAACACCTCCGTGCGGCTGGCACCCTCTGCTTGGACGCATCATCATGGCTCCCGAGCCCCAGGCCCCAGTGTAGAGCTTCACCAGGCTGACACAATTGCAGCTAATTCTGCAGTCCCCATGGAAGCTTTGCATTCATCTAAGCCTCATCTGCGCATCCTCTGGGGGGCAGTTTTGTTTGCCCATTGCATTAATTACTTTCCTCACTGCTGTGACAAAATACTGGACAACAGCAACTTAGGAAGTGTTCGGTGTGGTTCTGAGTTCCAGCGGACACAGCCCACCATGGAGGAGAAGGCGTGGGGGCTTCCATCAAGCCAAGGTTTAGACCAGGGGTGGCAGAGCAAGGGACTTAGTAACAAAGGGATGTCCACTGTGGCAAATGCCATAGATACTGGTGTGTGGCCGACATGCAGGGGTCACCCATGAGTTGGTGGCTACGATCAGCACTTACAGATCTGGCTGTACAGGCTGTCAGTTGGAAGGACAGTGCCCCAGACATGCTTTGCTGTGGGGTGCCCACTCCGTCCCCAGGGGAGAATCACAATGGTCTGGCATGCCATTCATTAACTAAGGTATCCACATAGGGTGTGGGGTCAGCCAAGGAGGATGTGTCTAGTTGTCCCCACATAGGTGGTCACAAGAGGAAGTTGGATTCAGCATATTCAGGAACTGTTGCACTGTGACGTGCTGGAAACCATGTCAGAGGCAATGGATTCCTGTTTCTGGAGAGAGAAAGCCGATCTTGTGTTTGAGACGGATGTTAAGGCAGCACAAGAGTTGAGTAGTTATTCCCACTACAGTTTTCTGAGGATGAGCATATTGGCATGTGACTGTCACCTTAGCATGGAGCATGGCAAGTTAGAGGGATGCCCGGGCTGTGCTGCAAAACCTTCTCTGAATAAAAACAAGCAAAAATATTTTTGTGTAATTGGAAAGGTAATTATTATGGGGTATGGTGGCACCTTTAATCCCAGCAGAGGCAGGCAGATCTCTGTGAGTTCTAAGCCAGCCTGGTATATAGTGAGTCCCAGGACAGCCAGAGCCACATAGCCTGTCTCAAATGAACAAACAAACAAACAAACAAGCAAACAACCTGAAACAGTGCAACCAACAAACCAACCGAAAAACTGGACAGAAAAGGAGAGAATAATTTTTGGAGAAGAGGAAACATGTCCATGGAGGTTGAACTGAGGTTTGGTCCCCTGAACTCCCCTACTGACGTCAGCAGGCAGGGTGGCCAGTGACAGCACTGTACCTCCCAGGAATGGCCTCACGTCCTGTTGTGAAACTTTCCAGAGAGTCCAGGGTCAGGGGTGTCTTATAGCCGTCCCAACAGCCCTCAGAGGCAGTTGGAGCTGAACCTGGAGGATGAGGAAGGCTGGGCTTCTGGGGCTACTCTGGATGTTCCTTTGGTTAGGTAAGACAGGCGGGAGGTGGGGGCAGGTGAGGGTGCTGGTACTGGGTTAGGACTTTAGCAGCCCTGTGTGTGTGTGTGTGTGTGTGTGTGTGTGTGTGTGTGTGTGTGTGTGTGTGTGTAGGAGTGTTTAGGTTACAGGTTGACATTGAGTATCACCCTCAATTGCTTTCCACTTTTTTTTTTTCTTTTTGAGACAGGGTTTCACTATGTAACCTGGAACTTGTTATGTAGACAGATGACTGGCAGGTGAGAGTTCTAGCTGGATGTTGGAAGCACCAGGGAGGCAGAGGCAGGCAGATCTCTGAGAGTTCAAGGCCAGCCTGGTCTACAGGGTGAGTTCCAGGACAGGCTTCAAAGCTACACAGAGAAACCCTGTCTCAAAATCCAAACCCCAGATATTTATATTGCGATTCATAACTGTAGCAAAATTATAGTTACGAAGTATCACTAAAAATAATTTTGTGGTTGGAGGTCACTACATCACAGGAACTGTATTAAAGGGCTACGGAGTTAGGAAACTGGAGAACCACTACTCTAGAGAAAATGACTAAACATGCAGCCAAACACTGCAGCCAGGCAGGCTTCACCTGAGCTCAGAGAATCAGACCCCTGAGGCTGATGAACAGAAATACAAGAAGGGAGAGTTAGAGAGGCAGGTGGTCTATGCTTTTTCTAAAATTTATATTATGTGTGTGTTTGGATGCATGCATGCATGCATGTATATGTACCACATACATGTCTGGTACCCAAGGAGGCCAGAAGAGGACATCAGAGGAACTGGAGTTATTGATGGCTGCAACCCCTGGTCTTCTGCAAGAGCAGCAAGCAGTCTTAACTGCTGCTTATTTTTGCAGTCCTGGGGATGGAACCCCAGGCAACTGCTCTACCCCTGAGCTGCAGCCCCAGCCTCTGAGTGCATTTTTATGTCAGATCCTTCAGTGGGGACAATGACAATAGCATACAGTTTCACTTATAACTAAGTTGACTTTGAACTCCCCCTGCCTCAGCTTCTTGTGTATTTATATTAAAGAAGCAGGTCCAAACAATCCAAACCTGGCATGACCTGAAGAACATATGTGTATTTTTTCAGACAGATTCTCTTTGTAGCTCTGACTGTCCTGGAATTGTCTATATAGGGCAGGCTGGTCTCAAACTCACCAGATTCCCTGCCTCTGCCTCCTTAATGCTGAATTAAATGTGTGAGCCACTACGCCCAGCCATCTGCCTGATATTGTTTCGTGCTGAGATGTTTTTCTTCTATTCTCCCCCTGTGCTTTTGATGTGGACAGTCCATTAGACCTCAAAGAAGTAATTCATTTATAGCTATTTCCCAGGGTTACCTTGGGCCGCAAATCTGCTACTCCAGAGACCAAAGGTATGAACAGAAGCCCGAGTCTGTCCTCATGGAGGTTGTAATCCCATTTCTTCGTCAAATGCTGAAGCTGGAGAGCCCAGCTTCCCGCATGTGCTGAGCAGGGCTGGACCAGCCCCCAACCCTGTGTATTGGTTTGTAACATTTCAGTGAGTCAGCACTTCCATGGAAACAACTCAAGGGTGAAGCCATGGATGTGTCACACAGGATGGATTAGCTATCCTGTGATGGAGTAATCAGAGCTGATTCAGCACAGCCCTGAGCCTCTGCTGGCCTGTCTGTGTGTGTGTGGGGACATTCTGCCACCCTTCTCTTCTTTTTTCCTGAGGCAGGACCTCATGTAGCCCATGCTGAGCCCAGATTCACTGTGTAGCTGAGGATTATCTTGAACTTTTTCCTGACCTGCCTACTTCCACCTCCGGAGTTCTGGGGTGTGCACCGCCATGCTGAGTGTGGAAGGCATTCCCAGCCAGAGTACCCGGAAGCCTGGTTGTGAGGTTCCCTTAGAGATCTAATTGGTCTTTGAGCCTGGCTCGGTTACAAAATCCCCCGAGTCCCTGAGTGAGTCCTACCAAGGCTGGCTGAGGTCAGAGCAGGCTCTGGAGTCTGTCACATCCTGTGAGGGCAGGCAAGGGCTCTACTAAAGTGGTAAGTCTTAGCTTATCTGGGTGGTGTGTGTGTGTGTGTGTGTGTGTGTGTGTGTGTGTGTGTGTGTGTGTGTGTTGTCCAGGTAGTTGCAGTACTAACAGCAGGAGAAGTTTTGGGAAGTGAAAGGCCCCCTCACGGGTCTGGCGTTCTGTTTGTGCCTTTGTTGGAGAATGATATCCAGGCCTCAGTGACCAAACTCTAGTCTCTCAGTGACTTACGGAGCTGGTGTCAATGACCCTGCTGTCCTCACATCAGCAGGACCCTCTTCCATCAGGCCAGAAAACTCAGTTCAGGCCCAGGTGGGTTTCATGTCCCCACTCCCATGTGGGGCTGAGGTTACAGTCCCTGCAACCCTGACATTTCCAAGCCTGGCACTGCTGACATTTTGGATGAGACATTGGCTTGTGAGGACCAAAGTGTGCACTGTAGGATGCTTCAAAGGCCCCTCCCTTAGACACTCATTCCTGTTTATAAAACGGAAATGTTTCCCAGCACCTTACACCCAGTGAGGGACATCTAGCACCTAGTGAGGGGCAGCTTACACCTAGGGCGGGGCAACTTTCACCCAATGGGGGCAACTATGCCCAATGGGGAGCACCTTACACCTAGTAGGGGGCACCTGACACCCAGTGAAGAAACATGGCTTGATCTCTGTCAAAAATAGGAGAGATTTATTGCTTAGTTACTAGGGAATCCAGGGGTGCTGGCTTGAAAGCACAGTTAAGTCACGACTCAGCGTCATCAGTTTTCCACACATCATGGGCTCTTAAAGTAAAACAAACATACAAAAGCCAGATCTCCTTCCCAGTAGAGAGTTTGGATGAAGACCGTCCTGCACAGAGCCTGTTTCCCTTTTCCTATTTATAGACGTCCAAGCTGCCCCTGATCCCGATGAGGAAAGGTATGACTTAGTTGAGGGACAGACCTTGGCAGTGGGCTGTCCCTTCAACATCATGAAGTACTCCAGCAGCCGGAAGGCTTGGCAGAGGCTGCCAGACGGAAAGGAGCCCTTGACACTGGTGGTCACAGAGACGCCATCTGCAAATCCCAGTGAAATCCACATGGGGAAGTACTCGCTGAAAGATGACCCTGGTGAGGCCATGCTACATGTCCAAATGACTGACCTTCGAGTGGCAGACTCTGGGTTGTATCGCTGCGTGATTTATCGCCCTCCCAACGACCCTGTCCTACTCTTCCATCCTGTCCGCCTGGTGGTGTCCAAGGGTGAGTGACCAGGAAGTGTCTGGAGGGAGTGGGAGAGGGAGGCCTGGCAAGGGTGGGGCGGTGGCCCAGGATTCCTAGCAGCCCAGCTTCCTGCCAGAATTCCCTTGCCTGCCATCCATTAGGGGGCTCCTGTGGTTGGGTTCCCCGTGGGAGGAGATAAGCAGTAGACTTAGATTATGATTTAGTTCATAGCTCTCTACTTAGAAGTCATGCCCTTAGGAAGTCTTTCTTTTTTAATTATATAAATTCAGCTTGTTTCTTCGGAGCAATGCCATGGCCAACACATAAATATGGAACTATACATTTAGGACATTTTCTGGCTTAAACAGTAAGTCCATTCCATCAGAGGTCCAGGAAACCCTTTGTGTCACTCCATTTTCCTCCACACAAATCATCCTGGTCCATGCCACGGCAACCCTCTGAAGAAACCTCCCAACTCTCCTTGTGGATGGCCATTTCTTCCTCCCCATCTGCTGCCAGTGACATTTCTGCCAGGATCCACAACGGTGGGAAGGGTTGGGGAGGAAATGCTCAGGCTTACCGTGGGTGCACTCTGCTCCCTAGGAATTTTCTGGTTTCTACAGTTCAGGTTGGACATTGTCACTCTCTGGCTTGGTGCTGGACAGTCCTTCCTCCAGAGATGGGTCTCTCTGGAACCTCAGGGCCCTCTTGGGGGGAAGTTTCCTCTGTTTCTCCCATGTAACCTATGGATCCTTCAGGATCTCCTGGGCCATCAGGTCCTCTGTAGATTGGTGGTGGCATCCTTCTGCCCTTTGAAGGTGGTATACTACTCTACATGCTGTTCATTGGGGGCTTTTTTTCAGGCAAGAGAGACTTCAAGTTTTCTTGATTATAAAACTCCCATCAATCCACTCCATAGGGACCTTAGCAGTTGGCAGATCCTCCTCCTGGGACACCATGGTGTCATTTCCAGGTTTTCCTGATTCCCTTTCCAGGTAGAGGTGGACCATGGGTTGCCATCCTAACAACCTCACAACGCTTAAGGAAATCTGCTAGATCCAGAGTCATACTATCATTGAATCCTTGAAGTGCACTGCTGGCTAGTCTTCAAGATTTATAGGGAGATCTATAACACAGGAAGATCTGCCCCTTCACCCATGTGTCCACCAGGCTTATTGAAGCTGCCTCCATCTCCGGGGCTTGTTCTAACTCTGCTCGTGACTCCAGGATTAAATCCCCATTCTTTCTTGGCTACTTGTGCTCCAACTCTCTCCTGGTGCAGGAAATCCTCCAGCCTTCTGTCCATAAACACCCACACTACTAGGGTGTAGGGTGGGCTTCTTAGGATGCCACTTTATAGGCTATGTTGACTTGGCTGTAGGATCCAGTCCGAGTGAGGTAACTGGAGGGAGATTGCTGCCCATAACTGCTTTGTTGACCATGACTTCTCTGCTGCCCATAGCTGCTTGCCCTTAGCTCTGCCGAGAGGCGCTGCTGAGACCATAACTAGTCAGCTGTGAAGAGGCACAGCTGGTAGGATGACCCGAGAGGAAGAACCAGGGTTCAGAAATAATAATTATAATAAAGGCTGGAAATTGGGGGCAGGAGGTTTGCACAAGCTATGTCTTATGCCAAGCAAGCTTATTAAGAAGTACAGCATCAGTTGGGTATGGTAACATGCACCTTTAATCCCAGCACTTGAGAGACAGAGGCAGGTGGATCTCTGTGAGTTCAAGGCCAGCTTCATCTATGTTGTGATTTCCAGGACAGCCAGGACAGATAGAGTGAGATCCTGTCTCAAACAAAGAAGCAGTACAGCATCTTATGTGTACTTTGTGTGTGTGTCTGTGTGGGGGGGTGTGGGGGGGGGAGATGGCACAGAGCCAGCAGAAAGCTATCATAATGATAGCTCCATCCATCCATTATATGTCCATCCACTTATCTATATATCCCATGTGTCTTCTTGCAGATTCTTCAAGTCTGGTCACATCTAACGTCATTCTGACTACAAGCCCAGCTGAAGTTCCTGACCGTTTTACCACAAAATACATGCGCAGAGACATGACTATGACCCAACCTTTACCTAAGTCCACAGCTGTTGTCTCTTTTCCTGACACTGGAGTCACCTTCACAAATGCAACAAACATTACCAGGTATGTTTTCTGGGCTTTTGGTTTGGACACCCTTTATTTCCTGGTTCATATGCCGAGAGGATGTGGACATGAAGATGGGTGGGCTGGAGCGGGGGCAGATCTGTATCACCTCAGTCTGTGTGGAAATTCCCAGGGAGGGAGGAGGTGGCGACTGACTGAAGAGGAGGCTCCCATCCTCCCCAGCTCACCTTCTGTGTCTTCTTGCACATCAGAGTAGTAAGAGGAAGGAATAGGCAGGGTCATGAATGCTATTAGACCTGCCAACCCAGAAACAGATGGATTCCCACGTTGGATAGACCACTTGTGTTGTATTATTGGGTGAGCCAGTGACCCCTGTGGCTTTACTTCCCAGTGATACTGTTGGGATGCTAGAAAACCAGAAGAGGCTGTCTATGATTCTCTCTAGTATGGCTCTTTATTTTGTTCCATTTGACTGACTTAATTTGTTTGTTTTGTTTAATTTTAATATTGGTGTGAGTCCTCCACCACACAATTTATGGAGATGGCAACAAGCTCAGCATTTTCAATTTCACAGTGCCAGGGTTCAAACTAGCCCCAGCCCTTGGTATCAACATTTTAAAGTAAGACTTTTTCAGGGGATTTCTAGCCTGTGTTTGTCAACTCACCATCATTATAGCAGATTAGTCTTACAAGGGGGTGTGTGGTTTATTTTGGCTTCTAGTTCTAGAGGTTTCAGGACATGGCTTTGGATCTGTGGTGAAGCTTGCGCATCATTGTGGCAGTGTGTGGCAAAATCTTTCCCTCCATGGTCATGGCATTGAGAAAAGTGAAGAGAGGAGGAGGAGCAGGTTGTGGTTGCATCATTCCTTTGGCAATGGCTACACGATGGATGATGAGTGGATGGGTGAATGGATGCATACATGAATGAATACTTGTATGCATTGGTTAATGCATGGATGCATGGTGAATAAATGAAAAATGAATGAAATCTGGATGAGTAGATGATAGATGGAAGAAAAAATAGAGGGGTGGATTAACAGATGCCCGGTACCCTAAAGCCTCCAACTAACCCCAGCCTTTTAAACTCTCCACCACCTTCTCATAGCATCATTCTTGTCACCAGTTCAGATCCAAACTGCAGCAGCAGGCAAAGTTAAGAGCCACCACCTTTCGTGCCCCTCCTTAGTTACTATTGAATGTTGATGTTTCACTCAAGTGTTGAATCGACAGTGAAAAAGTCTTATTTCCTCAGTCTAATATGTCCCCACCCATAGTCACAATTGGCCTTTATGTACACACCTTAGCATGGCACCAGCTCTAATTATAGACATGAAATAATTTTCCCTGCTGAGATTATTTCAACTGGGCACACATCTTTAATCCCAGCACTTGGGAGGCAGAGGCAGGAGGATCTCTGTGAGTTTAAGTCCAGCGTGGTCTATGGAGTGAGCTCCAGGACAGCCAGAACTACATACAGAGCCTATATCTCAAAAAAAAATCCTCCAATATTACTATATTGAATTATAATTCCAATAAATGCATACTTTTCTGTCAATGAGAATAGCCATAAAGCTCACAATCATTTGCCTATTCTTAGCTGTTGATACTGTTTTCTTTTTAAAATATATTTTTGTTTGTTTTTTGAGATAGGATTTCTCTGTGTAGCCTTGGCCTGGAACTTACTCTGTAGTCCAGGCTGACCTTGAACTCACAGAGATCTGTCTGCCTCTGCCTCCCAAGTGTTAGGATTAAAGGTGTGATCCAGCACCCCCTAGATGATTTTTAAAATATTTTATCCCCAAAGAATTTCCATGAGAGAATTTGAGCGTTTGTGTCACTAGGCATACTACCACACACACAAAATGTCTTCTAAATATCAGAATGGGCTGGATGGATGGCTCAGTGGTTAAGAGCAGTAGCTGCTCTTCCAGAGGACTTGGATTCCATTCCTAGCACCCACATGATGGCTCACAACCAACTATATTTTGAGTGGCAGGGGATCTGACACCCTGTTCTGATCTCCATAGGCAGGCATTGCATCTACACAGTACACAAACACATACACATAAATAAAATCTCAAAAAAAACCCAACCCCCCCCAAAAAAACCCAAGGGATTTTCACATGTCCCCTAGTGCAGAAACGACGCAGTAGCCCACGTGAGCGTGTGTGATTTGTACCAGTGAGTGCAGGTGCTTGCACAGTCTGGAAGAAGTGTTGGATCCCCCTGAGCTACAGTTACAGGAAGTTGTGAGCTGTGAGTTCTGGGAATGTAACTCAGGCCCTCTGGAAGAACAGTATGTGCTCTCACCCTCTGAGGCATCTTTCTAGAAGTCAGTTTTCCTCCTTTGCCTTTATTTTCCAAGGCACAGGAGGTATGCCGTGACTCGCATTATGGCTACTGCTATACTTTTCACCTGCTTACTTTATCCTGTAATACTGTAGTGTGGGGTTATTCATCGGTTATTATTGTTTTATGATATTTGTGATTATTTTGTTGGTCAGAGTTCAGGCAGGACAGCATCAGCCATCCAGCTGTCTGCAAGAAAAATGTTTGGATTCAGTGAGTCGTTTGCTCAGGGGACAGAAGAACAGAGACTGCCCTGTTGATGGACAGGCATGCAGGAGAGTCCCAAGTTCCTGTGGCAAGCTGACTTCCTCAGGCGCTGGTCACGGGAAAGTAGCCCTTGTGAAAGTGTTTTAGGAAGTAATCAATGGCAGAGCTATCAGGGAAGTGAGGCTGGGAATGGAAGGAAGTCAATAAAGGGTCATAAACAGGACCAGTCTCCCAGGTGTGGCATAGACCGGGTCCTGCAAGGGAGTCTGGGTAACAGGTGGAACTGCTTCTATCCGGGCAGAAGTGTAGCATGTATGTTTTGGGCACCATCTGTAGCTTGTTTTCCGCCAGCCCGCCCGCCGCCGGTCTGGCGTGCCGGCCCCAAATGACATGCAGAGACTCTGTATTTGATACAATCCTGTTGGCCAGTTACCATTATTGTTTATGGGCTAGCTCTGTATTAATTATCAACCCATTTCTACTATTCTAAGTATTTCCACGTGGCTCATCTTACCGGAGAGCAGCGGCCCCGGCATCTTGATTCCTCTAGGCTCTACATCTTGACCCCTCCCAACTACTTCCTCCTAGTTTCTTAGTCCCTCCTATCTTCCTTTTCTATTGGCCAACAGGGCTTTATTAATTAACCAGTATGAAAAACATATTTACAGAATAACATCTCCCATCACAGAAGATTAGGAATATATATATGTATGTATATATATATATATATATATATATATATATATATATATATATATATATTCCTGCATCCAGTCATTGGATAGGGGAAGTCTTAAACAATGCGTGGTTACCTGGATTTGCACCACCTCAGGGCCCCCTGAGCCCAGCAAAGAGACAGGTGAAGAGCCTAGTGCATGAAAACAGCCCAGGGTTCCAAATAAACACAGTGGAACATTGGCAGCTTACATTTGAAAAGCAATGGCTTAGCAAAGGCCAGAAGCAGAGTTCCATGAGTTGCGGGGGTGGGGGTGTGAGGCTGGCATCAGGATAGGTACTGTGGTAACCACATGGTACGGGACAGGAGCTGGCCTCCCTATCATGGGTGCCTCTCCAGCACTATCAACTGCTGAACTTCCCATGTGGCCTTGGGGATATTGTTCCCCTGATAAAGGCCAGAACAGGAGGGTGGGTGGTTGTCAGCACACAAGAGCAGGTTGCCCCAGTCCATCACCATTTGTATGAGTACACGAACTGCTTTCAAATTTATTGTTTTCATTTATTTCTTAATTGCACTCAATTCTATTTCCTAGTGATTTTCCATGACCCCTGCCCCCATGTATATACACATATACATTATAGTCTAGACTCAGACCAATGGTACTTTACCCTACTATGTAGTATTACTGTACCATAGGGTTATTCACTAAACCATCCTTGCTTTAGTAAGGTCTATTCTTTACTAAGTATATCATTGATTGACCAAGGCAATGCATTCTATTTATGTATTTATACAGGTTCCACTCTGTGGTCCATGCTGGCTGCAGATTTGTGATCTTCCTGCCTTAGCCTACCCACAGCTGGTGTTATCAGCATGAGCCAGGTTGTCTGGCTTTGTTAGCCATTGAGTTCTTACATGGAAAAGGCATGTGCTCACATATAAGCATCAGGGAAACCAGAATTGTTAAACATGTAAGGTTGTCTCTTCAAAGAAAGAGACCTATAACCTGGTTTCTGCTGGGAATGGAGGTGGTTTACAGCCTGGTGACTTCTGTGACATCAGCAGGGGCAAGCCACCCCAACCCCCCAGACTTTTTTCCCTTGACCCTTATCTTGAGCATTATTTCTCAGTCACTAGAAGCCATCTTTTTGCAAGAGGTCATTTGTACTTTGAAGAGTTTCAATGTAAGCACGTTATTTAAGCTTTGCTGCACATACAGCAAAGTTAATAAGAGAATCAGGAAACTTCCCCCTAAAATGTGTTGTGCTTAAATATACCTAAAATGAACTCCCTGGGGTTAGACTTTAGAAGTTTGAACCAATATCATCTACTGAGTTTTGTTGAATCAAATTTCCTTCTTGCCTCCCACAGACTGATGACTGTGGCATTTGCAGAGACACCCACACTTATATATCATGAATACTCTATACAGCCTCTGTGTGATTCATTGTTACCTACTCCTTCTGTCCCTGTGTCTTATCATGTAGAACACTGTGTCCTCATCTCTTCCCTCTGCCAAGGTCAGACAATGCTCTCTCAGGTCTCTTTCTTATGTCTACTGCTGTCTACCTAAAACTTGAGAATCACTTTGCTAAAATCATGACACCTCTGCAATGGGATTTTCAGTAAGTATAGGTTCTTCTTGGTTTCTGGATGGGAAAAATGAGGCTAAAGATTGGACAAGTGTCCCCAGAAGCAGGTCAGAGTGCTGACAACAGGTATGAGGCTCCCTAGATATGGGCCTCTATGACTTTACAGAGAAGGCCAAAAAGCCTGCATGAACCATCCTGCTTTATTCACCTCCTGGACCTGAACTCATGACTCTCCACCAGACATATTTCTAACTGGTTATTTTAGGGAGCAACCATATGAACAGCATCTGAACTTCCCCACAGGCCATGGGAAAGCTTCAGGGAGGACCTAAGTTGGAAGAGTGGATGGGGAAGAATTCCCTAGACTGCACTGTGGGTGGTCATCGAATCATCCTTCAATCTCCTGTCTCTACAGGCTCTCCATATCCAGCATCGTCGTTCCTGTGGTCTGTGGACTCTTCAGTAAGACCCTGGTCTTCACTGTCCTGTTTGCTGTCACTCAGAGGTCATTTGGATGACAGACCATGATGCCACACACAGTGACCTCTGACTTTCAGCCATGTCTGTCTCACAGGAGGAGCTGCGGGTGAGGGCTAAGGAGTGACTGTGACATGAACTGAGCCTGTAATCATGGATGGCATCTAAGGCTCCTGCTGGCCCTGCTCACCCCCTCAGTCCATCCTTATCTTTGCTGTGTGCTGTGCACCCTCAGAAGAGGGGAAACTGCCTAGCCCTCTGGCCATTGCGATCAGGTAGATCAGTTGGCCTGAAATAAAGACAGAACCCAGTGCTCCTTGTGTCACCTTCTGTGGGAGTCGGGAGGTTTAGGGGTCACTGCTGCTATTCCTGCCCCTGTCTTTCCCTTGGGTGGTGCAATTCTAGCCACCTGGGCCGGACCCATGCTCATGAAGCAGCCTGCTCTCCCAGCCTCCGGGGCCTTCCTCTCTGGGAAGCAGACACTCAGATTTGTCTTCATCTGTGGTCTTCTGAACACCCCAACCATAGACCAAGAAGACAAGATCCCACCTTGAGGATTATGCAACTGGGAGAGAGAAATTGAGCTGAGCTGGATGCTGGTGTCTGGGAAACTCTTGGAGGAGGAGATGGCATCCATAGGATTACATCAGTACATGCATCAACATGTGTGTGCCTTTATCATTGACTCCTCAGGGCAACCCATGAAGACCAGGGTGCATGTGACCAGAGGGAGGCCACAGGAGTAGCAGGCCACCACCTCCTGGTGGGAATAAAGTCTAGAGAGTTCCCTTGCTGAAAGGCTCCAAAGGCAGAGATGGAGAGCCAGGGCTCTGCTTCCAGCTGAATGTCATCTTCCTGGGTTGAGACGGGGGCTGGCATGGCAGGGGCAGGAGCCCATCCCAGGCTGGGGAGGCTGTTCCTGCTGTGCCTGTGCCTCTCTCTCACCTCCTTTCACCTCTCAGTCTCCTCCCAGGTGCCCTGTGGCCCTCATGCTGTTTCTGGGACACATGGTTGTTTTCTTGTTTCCCATCTGTTTGGGCTCTAAGACACCGTGTGTGAGTGAGGAGAGGACGGTGTATTAGCTCATTCTACTTCAGCAATGGCTAGAGCCAACTGCACCCTAAGGTTCCCAAGAGCAAGCACATCTTACCACATGGCATCTCAGTCAGGAGGCTGAGAAGTAGCTGTTCCTCCACCTCAGGCCAGGAAAGCACCTTCCTGGCAGGGAGACTTCCCCCTACTCTGCGCAGAGATTCCAAGCCTTAGACACGCTTCCAGGACGTTTCCCTGTGAACATAGCTCTTAGTATGATCCTGCACTGAGGAGACACAGGTCATTTCCAACTCCATAGTCTCATCTATTGGGAGAGGTCTCAGTGGAACTCTTTTCCTTGGTGCTCTGGCATAAGTCTTTGGAGGATTGACCCAGAAGGTGGTCTTCTCACTATGTTTGTTCTCTGCCTAAAGAACCAAGCAGGAGGCTATGACCCAATCAAGGCCAAAGTGGTGTAGTACTTGCCACAGACGCTTGAGGACCTGAGAGCTAGCCACAGAAACTATGTGAAAAAGCTGGTTGGGGTGGGCCATACCTATAATCTTAGCATTGGGTTAGCAGTGGCAGGCAGTTCCCTGGGGCTTGACAGCCAACTAGAGACCCTCTCCCTGTCAGTGAAAGACCGTGTCTTAAAACAAAGAAACAAAAAACAAAACAAAAAACCAGGGAGGAAAGCTACACACACACACACACACACACACACACACACACACACACACACACACTTGAAAAAGTTGTGTGGTGTCTGTTACAGTTCTTTAGTTGTCAACTTGCTGTAGCCTAGAAGTCAGCTGTGCAGAGAGCCTCAGTTGAGGAACTGTCCCCTGCAGGTATATGTATGCCTCCCTGTCTTGATTGATGGGTGAGGTGGGAACGCTCACTCGTATGTGGTCAGTGCCATTTCATAGACCGGCCCTGTGCCCTGTAAGAATAAGGAATCCGAGCTGGTCAGAAGCAGGCAGACCACAAGGATGCAGTTGTTCATCCTCTCTCTGCTCTTGACTTGGGGTGTGATGTACCTGGCCACTCTGAGTTCCTGCCTTGACTTCCCTGCAATAATGAACAGTGACCTGGAACTGTAGTCCAAGTGAACCTTCCCCCTCGGCTGATTTCTTCTCAGCAGCAGAACGAGATCAGGGAATGGCCCATCTGAAATCCCAGCAGCTGGGGGGGGGGTGAGGCAAGAAGACGCAGGGTTCGAGGACAGTCTGGACTCCATAATGAAATCCCGTCTCAAAGAGAAAAGTGCATAAAAACAAGGAGTAGTTTAGGCTCAGTGACTGTAGTCACGGCACACACTGCCTGTGTCCTCGAGATAGCTGGTCTAGCTGGAGTCTTGGGCCAGAGTCACTTAAGCTGTTTGTTAAAATGCAGATTCATTGGTCTTCCTGCAGGCTTGTGGACTCAGAGCCTCCTAGGGTAGAACCCTGATGCCCTGCTTCGTGAGTAATCCAGCCATATGGCCATACTGAGAACTATGGGTGGAATGAGATTAAAGATGAGTCAAGGTCTGAGGAGATGCCTCGGTTGGTAAAGCCCAGAGACCTGATTTTGATCCCTGGAAGCCACAACCAAAACACCAGATATGGTGATGAACACACATAATCCAGCTCTGGGGAGATGGAGACAGGCAGCCAGCCTCCTTGGCGGGCGAGGTTCATGCCAATGAGATACTCTGTCTCGGAAAAGCAAGGCAGTGTCTGGATAATGACATCAGATTGGCCCCTGGCCTCGGAAGGTGGAAAGTCTGTATGTTTCAACATCATTGGCTTGGGGGGAACTGTGTGAGGGCTCAGTGGACGTGACAATGTCTTGGTGCCCAGAGACCACAGGTGTGGTGGAGAATGGCAGTCACAGAGTGTTTCCCAGCAAGCCTGTGACATCACAGCAGGGAGGAGGCTTTATGAAGGGTTCTTCTTTCTTCACTTTCCCTGGGCAGTTTCCTCTTGTCACATTTCCCTCAAAGTTTCTCAATGGGACAAACAGTGGCGCCTCAGGAAACAGAAGTGAGTCAGCATCTAAGTGGGCAGCATGATCCAACCGTAGAGCTTGGCCACTTGTCTCTGGCCACTGGCAGATAGCACTCCCAGGAAGGAGCATCAGATGGAGGAGATGGGGACCTGGGGGTGTCAGAGCTGCCTCTATGGCTAGGACTGTTGCTCTGCATCTCAGGTAAGGAGAGGTAGGTGAGGGACGTAGAGGAGGGGGTGCCAGCAAGAGGAATGGAGCCTGCTGAGGGGATGGTAGTCCTGAGGAAAGAATGGAGTTAGAGCATTGTGACCCAGCAGGGAACAGGCCATGAACAAGCTGGAGGATCTTCTGGGCCATATTGAAGTTGGGAAAGTTATGTGGTAGCAACCAGGCTACCCAGGGTTGTGCTGATACACACCTAGAGGCAAATCTGGGAAGCAATCTCCTTTAAAGGGGCAGTCAATCACAGGGCTGTACAAATGGCATGCATATAAGAAAATTATCCTCAGAATCACTAGCAGATTGATGGAAAACTCATAGCTCAGTATTTTATACATAATAAATAATTAATAAATTTATAGGGGATGATGGCCATAGTAATGTAAACTGGTATGGGTGGCCCGGGGCATAAAAGGCCAAGAAAGAAGAAAGGTTAGTGCTGTTGGCTCTTGTTCAGTGGATGCTCCTCTGGGAAGATGGACAGAGGGTGAAGGGAGATTCTACCTGAGGACACCAGGGATGAGCTGAAAGGGCCATGTGCCAGGCAGCAATGAGCATGTCTGAGCTTCCACATAGAGAACAGAAAACAATATGACTATGGTGGTGTATACCTATAATCCAGCAGTCAGGAGGCTGTGTTAGGAGGGCTGCTGTGAGTCTAAAGCAGCCTAGGCTATGGGTTGAGTTCAGATCAGCCTGGGTTGCAAAAGTGAGACCTTGTAAAGAAAGAAAGGAATGAAGGAAGAAAAACAGAGAGAGAGAGAAGGAAAAAGAAAAGAAGGCAGGACAGGAAGGCAGACAGGTAGGTGGCTGCCTGCACATGACTCACACTTCTAGAAATAGAAATGATGATGCAATCCTGGTAGAGATATTTTGTAACTTTTCAACATGAAAAATTTCCACCCTATAAAATGCAGACAAAATATTTACTGCAAATGTTAGGCCTTGTTGGTGCCGTATGCGAACGTACATTGCTGACACAGATACACCAAGTAATCCACAGAGTGGGCAAAGTCACAGTGCTCCCCAATCCCCCTATTAACGTGCTGCCCCTGTGTTGATGTGAGAGGCATCCATGAAGCACATATCTCCTGTCCCAGGGCTCAAAGCTGGAGGAGGAGGAACAGGCGCCTTCCGGAGGGCCAGAACCTCTCTGTCACTTGTCCTTACAACGTCATGTTGTGCCCATTCAGCCTGAGGCCTGGGAGTGGCTCAGAAGCCTGGCTTCTCCAGAGACGCTGGTGCTCACAAACACCAGAAATGGATACTTCAGTTTGGCCCAGGCTGGGGAGGTACTTGCTGGAGGATTATCCCACCAAAGTTGTTGTCAAGGTCGTGATGACTGAGCTGCAGAGGCAGGATGTGGGGCTGTACCAGTGTGTGGTTTACCCCTCTCCTGACAATGCTGTTGTCCTGTATCATCAGATTCGGCTGGCACAGTGCCAAGGTGAGCTACGGGGGACCATGTCAGGGGTCCTCCTTGTTCACTACTGGGCTGGGACCCCATCTGCTAAGAGAAGCCACTTTCAGGAGGCAGCTAGAGTAATGAGGAAACTTCTAGATCTTTCCTTCTCTCAGAGTGTGATCAAAGAAAATCTTCAATCCAATAAATCCTTAACACAAAACATCCAGGAAATGTGGGGCACCGTGAAAAGGCCAAACCTAAGAATAACAGGCATAGAAGAAGGCAGAGAAGCCCAGCTCAAAGCTGCAGAAAACATGGTCAACATAATCATAGAAGAAAACTTTCCCAACCTGAAGGACACGCCCATGAAAGCAGAAGAAGCTTACAGAACACCAAATAGACTGGACCAAAGGGGGAAACAAACACCAAACATATAGAATAAAGAAAGAATATTAAGAGCAGTGAAGAAAAAAGGCCAAGTAATATATAAAAGCAGACTTATCAGAATTACACCTGACTTATCCATGGAAACCCTGAAAGCCAGAAGGTCATGGATAGATGTTCTACAAACATTAAGAGACCACAGATGCCAGCCCAGGCTACTATATCCAGCAAAACTCTCAATCACTATAGATGAATAAACCAGATGACAAAACCAGATTTACAGAATACACATCCATAAATCCAGCCCTACAGAAAGTTCTGGAAGGAAAGTTCCAACCCAAGGAAGTTAGCTACACTCACAAAAACATAGGCAATAGATAACCCCACATTACCAGAAGCCAAAAGAAAAATCGGGGTAAATCTACATACAATATCACCACTACCAACAAATCCAAAACAAGTAAGAATTAACAATCAATGGTCCTTAATTTCCCTCAATATTAATGGTCCTATAAAAAGACACAGGATGGATACAAAGACAGAATCCATCCTTCTGCTGCATACAAGAAACATATCTCAACTTCAAAGACAGATGGTACCTCAGAGTAAAGGGTTGGGAAAAGATTTTTTAATCAAATGGACCCAAGAAACAAGCTGGTGTACCTATCCTAATAGCTAACAAATTAGACGTCAAACTAAAATCAATCAAAAGAGAACATAATGCCAGTAACACAGACACTGAGATTGACAATTAATAAATGGGACCTCCTCAAACTGAGAAGCTTCTGTAAGGCAAAGGACACAGTCAACAAGACAAAACAGCAGTCTACAGAATGGGAAAAAATTCTTCCCAACCCCACATCTGACAGAGGACTGATCTCTAAAATATACAAAGAACTCAAGAAGCTAGTCACCAAAACACTAAATAATCCAATTAAAAAGTGGGGTACAGACCTAAATAGACAATTCTCAATAGAGGAATCTAAAATGGCTGAAAGACACTTAAGAAAGAGCTCAACATCTTTAGCCATCAGGGAAATGCAAATCAAAACAACTCTGAGATACCATCTTACTCCTGCCAGAATGGCTAAAATTAGAAACACCAATGACAGCTTATGCTGGAGAGGATGTGGAGAAAGGGGAACACTCCTTCACTGCTGGTGGGAGTGCAAATTCATACATCCACTTTGGAAATCAGTATGGTGGTTCCTCAGGAAAATGGGAATCAGTCTATCACAAGATCCAGCAATTCCACTCTTAGGCATATACCCAAAAGATGCACATTCATGCAACAAAGACATGTTCTCAACTATGTTCATAGCAGCATTATTTGTAATAGCCAGAACCTGGAAGCAACCTAGATGCCCCTCAACTGAAGAATGGATTAAAAAAAATGTGGTACATACGCACAATGGAGTACTACTCAGCTACTCAGTGGAAAAAAACAATGGAATCTTGAAATTCGAAGGCAAATGGATGAAACTGGAAGAAACCATCCTGAGTGAGGTAACCCAGTCACAAAAAGACAAACATGGTATGCGCTCACTCATATATGGATTTTAGACATAAGTAAAGGATCACTAGCCTACAATCCACACTGCCTGAGAAGCTAGGAAACAAGGAGGACCCTAAGAGAGACATACATGGTCTCACACAGAAGGGGAAAGGGACAAGATCTCCTGAGCAAACTGGGAGCAGTGGGGGGAGGTAGAGGGAGTTAGGAGAAACAGAAGGGGAGAAGAGGAGGGGAGAGGAGAATATAAGGAAGCAAGAAGACTGAGTCGGGGGAAGAATAGAGGAGAGCAAGAAGAGAGATACCATAATAGAGGGAGTCATTGTAAGTTTAAAGAAAAATCTGGCACTAGGGCAATGTCCAGAGACCTACAAGGATGTCCCCTACTAACGATCTAAGCAATAGTGGAAGGCTACCTTAAATGCCCTTCCCCAATAATGAGATTGATGACTACGTTATGTGCCATCCTAGAGCCTTCATCCAGATGGAAGTAGAAGCAGACACCCACAGCTAAGCACTGAGCCAAACTCTTGGAATCCAGTTGCAGAGAGGGAGGAGTGATGAGCAAAGGGGTCAAGAACAGACTGGAGAAACCCACAGAGACAGCTGACCTGAATGCAGACTGAAACCAGCATTAGACAGACCCAGATCCTCTGAACGTGGGTCTCAGTTAGAAGGCCTGGGCAGTCTAAGGGACCTGTGACTGTGAATCCAGGATGTGTCCCCAGTGCACAATGGACTTCAGGAGCACATTCCCCATGTAGGGATACTCCCTTATCCTAGAGACATGGAGGAGGGCCTAGGCCCTAGCCCAAATGACTTGACAGATTTATTGAATCCTCATTGATGGCCTCACCCTCTCTGGGGAGTGGGTGAGGGATGGGATGGGGGGCTATGGGGGAGACAGAAGAATGGGAAGGAGAGGGAACTGGGATTGATATATAAAATTACAAAAAATTACATAAAAAAGAAAAACTATAATTAGATGAAGAAAAAGCTATCATATTTAAGTTGAACAAGGCAACCCAACAGGAGGAAGAGTCCCGAGAGCAGACACAGGGGTCTGATGTAGTGAGATAATCACATGCCCACTGGTTCTCAGTCAGATGTCCCTGTCCACCTTGGTCTGGAGGATGGAATGGAGCACTCATCTTTCACCTTTTAGGATCCCGTGAACATTCCTCTCCTAGTCAGTATAGTCTTCTGGTAATGGACTTAGGAGAGAGTCCCAACCCATAGCAGAGGTCATTTTCCTCCATGGATTATGGGAAATTTCTTTTTCCCTTCAAGGTAGGAGAGGGCAGATGTGGGGCAAATACACAGAGGAACCTAGGTTGTGTAAGACTGTCTGGCAGTGATAGATGTTATATGGTTCAAGTGTACTATAGCAAGTGAGAGCTAGGGTGGGAATTCTAGAGGAAAGACAGACATCTGCAGAGAGCAGGAGGAAAGGGGCTCCCTTCCTAGCGGGTGAGCACTGCTGTCCAGGGTAATTGCCTTGTACTTGAAATAAGCTCTGGTCATCTTGGGAGAGAGACCCTCAACTGAGAAAATGCCTCCATCAGATTGACCCATATGCAAGCCTGTGGAGGCATTTTCTTGATTAATGTTTGATGTGGGAGAGTCCAGTCCACTGTGGGAGGTGCCACCCCTGGCCCTGGGTTCTATAAGAAAGCAGGCTGAGCGAGCCTTGGTGAGCAAGCCAGTAAGCAGCACCCCTCCAAGGCCTCTGTGTCAGCTCCTGCTTCCAGGTTCCTGCCTTAATTTCCTTCAGAGATGGACAGTTACCTGGAAGTGCAGATGAAATAAAACCTTTCCTCCACAAGTTGCTGTTGGTCATTATCTAGTTAGGGTCACTACTGCTACATTAAAACATCATTACCCAAAAGCAAGTTGTCCAGGAAAGGGTTAATTTGGCTTACACTTCCACATTGTGGTTCATCGTTGAAGGAAGTCAGGACAGGAACTCAAACAGAGCAGGAACCTGGAGGCAGGAGCTGATGGAGAGGCCATGGAGGGTGCTGCCTACTGGCTTGCTCCTCAAGGGCTACTCAGTCCACCTTCTTGTAGAACCCAGGACCACCAGTCCTAGGATGGCACCACCCACATGGTCTGGGCCCTCCCCCCTGAGTCACTGTTTATGAAAATGCTCTACAGCTGGATCTGATGGAAGCATTTTCTCAACTGAAGTCCCCCAAGTAACTCTAGCTTTCGCCAAGTTGACATAAAATTAGCCAACACAATTGACCCCTTGTCAACTTGACCCGCAAACATCACCGTTAAGCCATAACATTCCCTTTCTTGTCCTTCTCTAGATCACATATTAATATCAACATTACAATATAAACATTTCAAATTTTAAAAGTCCCACAGTTTTAAAAACATTCAAACACTTAAAAATTAAGTCTCTTTAAAATAACCAGTCTACAGGCTTTTCAAATTCATGCACTAAGCCATGTTTTAGTGTGCTTCCCTTGGCTAGAAAGACCCAAGGGTAGGGGTAGCAAGGTGGGCCACTAAGCTCCCCTTCAGAGTGGGGAGGCTTTGACTCAAACCTGGGATCTCTGGGCTAGCCATATCCTTCTTTTGGATTTGTTCGTTTTGAGCCCTGACCACCCTGGAACTCGCAGATCCATCTGCTCCTCCTACTGAGGGCTGGCATTAAAGATGTGTACCACCATGCCCTGCATTGAACTGGTAATTTCAATTCTTCTATTCTTTCTTTCCTTGCACAGCTGTCACAGTTGTTCAAGGAGTCCTACGTGCAGGGAGTCTGAGAAACAGTAGCCTTCCTGCTAAGAGCTGTGAGCATGCCTTTTCTGTATTACCAGCATACCATATGCTCCGTGTCGGGGACAATCTGAGCCTTCCTACACTCCCTTGTGAGCTCTGCGTGGCTCCAGTCACCCTTGAGAACAGCTCTGAGGAAGGCTGTGTAGAAGGAGCCCCATGAGACATCAGTGAACAACCATGAAAATACAAGACACTTGGGCCTTGTAGAGCAGCCAAGTAGGGCTCACAGAGAATTCCCCTCAAAACCTTGTCTCCATTCCCTCCCTGCTAGGCAGGCCTACCCTGCTGTGGACTGGTAAAACCTATATAATATAATAGAAGGTTAATATAATATAACCTTCTGATATTTTTTTTAAATTCATTTTTTTTAATTCAGTTTTAAGTTTACAGCAAAATTGAGAAGAAAGCACATATCGCTCCCATATCCTTCTTATGACAGTCAGTGTCAGTTGTCAAATTGACAGGTTATAAAATCCCCTGGCAGACAAGCCTCCAGGAGGTTTGTTTGTTAGAAGAATGTGGTAGACTCTAGACTAGAAAAGCAGTGAATGCTTTTAGTGGGACCTAAAGGAACATCCCGGTAGGAGCATGGAAGACATGCTCGGGGCAATTGGAAGTTGCAGAGGGGAAGAATATTAGTGAGTGCCCTGGAAATCTCTCGTGTGAGGCTTCGGCTAAGAATGTGACTGCTTTTTGCCTTTGTTCCAAAAATCTGCCCGAGGCTAAATTACAGAACTTTGACCTAATGGCAAAGTTAGAGGAGATTTCAAGACAGTTCAGTATTGACTCTGTTGTGTTTTTTAGTGGTCACTCTTAAGCAGATCTATAATGAAAAGGAACAAGCTGGACAAAAAGAAATACAAAGAAAAAAAGGAACACCAGGAAATGTAATTGAGCTAAATTTAGTGCTCAAGGAGAAGAAAAGTGTAAAGAAATCCAGGTGTGGTGGTACATGCTTTGGTCTTAGCACTGGGGTCCAGAGTCAGGCAGATCTCTGAATTTGAGCCCACCCTGGTCTACAGAGCCAGTTCTAGGACAGCCAGGGATACACAGAGAAACCCTGTATCAAGAACAACAAAACAAAGACCTCAGGATAGTCCCTACCCAGCTAAGCTTCCCACACGTGAAAGGAATTAAAGACAAGCTTGAGCAATGAAGAAAACCATCAACAACAGAAAGATGCAACTGAACGATGGGGGCTGTGTTCCAGCCACATCAAGCAGAAGAACTTGGCAGCGTCAGCCACACGGTTCTGGCTTTAGAGTCAAGGATACAAGAAAGGAGTTATGGATTCTCCCTCCATGGCTAAGGAAAACCACTGAGCCCAGCATGTGTCATGGCTGTCTCTGCATGGAGGACCAGCGAAGAAGCTGTGAAGACGAAGGCTGGATTGAATTGGAGATCACAAGATGCTGGGGATGCAGAGTTTGGAGTTTACCTAGCCAGTAGTTTGGTTCAGTATTTCCTTTCTACGCCCCCTTTCCTCCCTTTTAGAGGGGTAATGTATGCCCTGTGCTGCTGTGTGTCAGAACTATGTGATCTGCTTTTTATTTTTATTTTTTTTTACAGTTAAGAGATTGCCGTGAGTCTCAGGAATGACATTGAACTGTGGACTTTTAAGCAGTATGAAGATTGCTGTGAGTCTCAGGAGTGACACTGAACTGTGGACTTTTAAGCAGTGTGGAGACTGTGCTAGGTTATGGGGACTCCTGAAGTTGGACGGGAAGCATTTCCACACTATGATATTATGGCTACAAACCTATAGTAGAACATGGTGTTTGAATAAGAATAATCCCCATTGGCTCATGTATGTGAATGCTTGATCATCAGGAAACGGCACCATTTGAGGAGGATTAGCAGGAGTGGCCTTGTTGGAGGAAATATGTCACTGCGAGTGGGTTTTGAGGTTTTAAAAGCCCACATCAGGCCCAGAGTCTCTCTCTCTCTCGGTCTCTCTCCATCAGAATTAACTACTTCTCCAGCACCATGCCTGCCTATATTAATCCAGGCAAACCTGATGACACTCCCCCCTTTGGGACCTGGAAGAGTGTGCCACCTCTGTGCATGGCAGAGTTACCCCCTGGCAGGTGCTATGTCCCTTTAAAAGGCAGGCTCTGCCCACTTCTGCTCTCCCTTCCCTCCCCACAATAAACTTTCCACATAAGTTTCCTCTGTAGGTCTCTGTCTGTCTCTCACGCGCCGTTTGTCCATCACCCACCATGGGATCTGCCAAAGGTATGCTGTATTCATAACACTGCCTGCCTCCATGATCCCTGCTGCCATGTTCCCCGCCACAATGATAATAGACTAAGCTCCTGAAGCTGTAAGCCACCCCCATGATATGGGAGGCCCTTCTGTGTGCTGCAAACCTGTGTTGATGAATAAAGCTGTTTCAGCCCGTGAACAGGCAGGAGTTAGCTAGGGGGGAGTTCCAAACAAAGAGAAGGGAAAAGAGAGACAAAGGACAGACGCTAAGAGTGGCTTCTCTAGGGTCTACTTTTGGTGTCACACACTCTATGGATATTGACAAATATGTAATGATGCTTTTCAATGTTATATCGCGAAGACAATTTTCATTTTCCTAAATATTTGGTGTGGTGACTAAAAAAAAAAAAAAGACTTGTTTCTCTGTGTGTGTGTGCGTACATGTGTGTGTGTCTGTGTGTATATACATGTGTGTGTATACGTGTGTGTGTGTATCTGTATACATGTGTGTGTCTGTGCGTCTGTGTGTGTATACATGTGTGTCTGTGTGTATGTACATGTGTATATGTGTGTGTCTGTGTGTGTGTACATGTGTGTGTTTGTGTGTGTACGTGTGTGTCTGTGTGTGTGTAGATGTGTGTTTATGTATTGTGTATGTGTGTACATGTGTGTGTGTCTGTGTGTGTGTATACATGTGTGTGTGTCTGTATGTGTATACGTGTGTGTGTGTGTGTGTGTACATGTTGATGTCTGAGGAGGCCGGAAGAGGCTGTCAGATCCCCCTGCAACTGGAGTTACAGGTGGTTGTTAGCCACCTCACACGGGTGTTGGAAACCAAACTCCAGTCCTCTGTAAAAGCAGCAAGTACTCTTTCTTAACTGTTTTAGTCCCGTGTGTGGCAACTTTTAAAAGAAAGAAAACATGATTCCAATACTGACTTCAATTCAGCAATTAGGATAGGGAAGGAAGATTGAATTTATAACTAAAGCCCTCAAGCTTCTCAATCTTAGTCCCTGTGGAGGACAAGAAGCCAGTTGGCTTTTTATCATTCTTTGCTTTGCCGCCCCATCCCTCAGCTGCTGCATAGGGGATTCCCAGGGAGTGCAGCAGAGCCAGAAGATCAGCACGGAGCTGGGTGTTCTGATGGCCCCTGGGGTCCCAGATGGTGCTGCGGGCTTGCCCACGAGAGCTGAGGTTTCCTAGATGTGGTGTGCATGTTCCTTTCCCGAATGGTTGCTGCTGACTCCCAACTCTTCCGTTCGTCTCTCAATCTTGACAGCTGTCCTGGTTGTCCTTAACTATCCACCAAAACGGCCTGGACTGAGAGAGGACAGTCTCATTTGGGGAAGTGCCTGGACCAAGTTGGCCTGTGAGGATTGCCGTAGCAACCTAGTCCATTGTGGGTGCCACAACGCGGGCAGTGATGCTCGTGACTGTGGGTGGGATGTGACTAGAAGCTGGAGGACCTGCCTTGACTTCCCCAGTGCTAGACTGTAACTTAAGAATGTCAGCGGAAATAAACCCTTTCTCCCCTAATTTGCTTTTTGTCAGGGTATTCTAGTGCAGAAACAGAAATGAAAGCAGAGCATTTCCCAATCAGCAAAGTGTCAGCACAGCTCTGGTTCCAAACTCCCCACTCATCTTACTCCAGGTCCGAGTTTCCCACGCATGTTTGGTGATTGGAGCTCTAAGTACCAGAATGTCCCGGAACTCACACTGATGCTCCCGCTTCTGCCTGCCATAGTCAAATGAGACTGAGAGACATGCAGGGGATATGTGTGCGAGGAAAATGCTGCAGACTGCCAGGTCACAAGGGCCATGACTTAATGAGTGGTTTAACACATTGGTGGGCAGCACACACATAGGCAGCAGGTGTCATGCCCCTTCCCCTTTAGTGAAGAGAATGCATGTGAATACTTCAGACGCTTTGAAACTACTGTGACAAAGTACACAGACTGGCTATTTTACAGTAAGTTTATTGAGGCTTAGAAGATGGCACCTGTGTTAATTTCTGTGACTATAATAAAATACCTGAGGTGGTTACTTTATAAAGAAAAGAAGTTTATTTAACAAGCACATCTGGAGACTCAAAGGCATGAGCTCTTGTAAAGGCTTCAGATTAGATGGCATCAAATTTAGGAGTCTGTTATAATCATGTTGCCCAAGAGCCAGAGAGTGGGCAGGGAGGGAGGGAGGGAGGGAGGGAGCGGGGGCCGCTGGGACCCCATGATTACCGACCAGGTCAGCCTCACTTGTCCTAGGGATTCCCATGCCAGTCCCTGAAAGGCTCCACACTACCTGGGGACTGAGCTTCTGACCTTGCCACCTTTAGGAGAGAGTGTAAGTCATGCACAAACTGTAGCAGGGCTGAGGGGCAGGCTCTCCCTTGCTCCGTTTTACCAGGACGTCAACCTCATTCATGAACATAGAACCCGTGTGACCCTGCCAGCTCCTCAAAGGCCCTACCTCTTTTGGAGTTAAGTCTCGTCACATGACTATGGGGACACGGGCCCGCAGTCCCCCATCATGGAACCCTTGCTGTCCCTCACGTGTGCATTTACTCCACCATCTTCCGGCACTAACCTGGACTTGCGGCTGTTTTACGTTTTGAATATAAAGTCTAATATCAGTTTGTTTTATTCCTAATATTCCTGAGTGGGGCACCATTTCTTCTACACGTTTTTACATGTGAGATTTTTGTATGCAAGATGTTTGCATGCCATGAATTTCCGTATTTTTACTCACCCAAGTTCCTTCAACAAACACCAGCTGACACGGTCATGAATTCCCACACTTCCTTTCTCACCCCTCAGTATTCAATCCATCCTGACTTCCCACCCACCACCCTTCCCCAGCACACTCTTTTACCACCTAGTAGCTCCTCACATCTTTTTCAGGGACCGTCCTAACAGCTTGGTGTTGGACTCTGGTGGCCCACAGGGCTTCCGGGATGAAAACACATTGTTGCCTGGGAGTGAGGCCCCTGACTTATTTTGGGGGTGAGTATACCAAGACTCCTGACACGCCTCTAGGGGCCTTTGACCTTCTCCGGGAAAAAGAAAAGAGGAACAGGCCTCTTACTTCATATCGTTTGTCTCCAATTTTTTATCAGCAATAACAAAGGAATGTGATGAATGGCAGGTGGTGTGGAGCGTCTGAGATGGAGAGAGGATGAGCAGAAGGAAGGCGGGGAGCAGAGGCAGACCTGGGGCGTAAAGGCTGCAGATGGACCCTACAGCTGGGGCTCCCTGCAGGCCTGGCTACTGCTCCTCTCAGTCTCCGGTCCGCCTACCCGGGCCAACCACTTCCCCAATCAAAGCCCGGGTCCTTCTCTTGCAGCTCAAAGATGCTGAGATAGGGGAGACTTCTGCCCCATCCAAATCCTCCTCTCCTCCTCTGACAGAATTAGGGGGCTATGGCCTGGAGACGCTCACACCTGATGCTGGCCCCTGTGCTGCTGCTCTTCCTGGCCTCAGGTGAGACGGTTCCAGACACAAGGGGTGGAGAAGTGGGACGAGAGGACAAGGGTCAGGCAGGAATCAGGCTGACCCTGCCACCAGGGCTGGCTTCAGAGCCATGCTCTGAGTCTGGAGCCTCCCACTTTCCCAACCTTGGGAACAAATGTATACAGCCATAGCTGGGGCTCTGACCGGAGGGTTTGTTGTCCAGGTGTCCGGGGGTCGACAGTTGTACCTGAAGAACTTCACAGAGTTGTGGGACAGAACCTCTCCGTGAGGTGCCAGTACAAACCTGAGGAGGGGCCTTATGTGCCGAAATCTTGGTGTCGGCAGACATCTCCAAATAGGTGTAACCGAGTGGTCACAACCTCCGAGCCTCGGAGAGCCGTCCAGGAATCACGGCATACCATCTGGGACGATCCCAAAGCTGGCTTCTTCAATGTCACCATCACTCAGCTCTCAGAGCAGGATTCGGCAGTCTACTGGTGCGGGTTATTTAATGCTTCCCGCAATGTAATCAACATTCTCAGAAACATCAGCCTGCTGCTGTCTCCAGGTGAGCCCTTTGTATAACCCCTCTCCTAGGGACCAAGTGAGAATACCCATGGCTTATCCCTTGTCTCTGTCACCCCCCCCCCATCCTGACACCTGCTCTGGCTGAGGAGAGTGTGGTTCCTTGTCCCCTCAGGCAGCTTCCTATCTCTGTCACTCCTGCCTTGGGCACTGAAAAAGAACGTCTAAGTTTCGTGGAGTAGGGACCTGGAGTCTCTCCCGACCCTTCGTTACTTTAGCCTGGCATGGTATAACTTTAACCTCAACATTTGAGAGGCAGAGGCAGGTAGATCTTTGTGAGGTACAGGCCAGTCTGGTCTACAGAGCGAGTTCCTGGCCAGCCAGAGCTGCATAGTGAGACCCTGTCTCATAAATAAATAAAGTTGGAATGTCTTTACTTTAAATTATGTGCACTTATGGGCACATACCACATGTGTGGCCACGGTGGCCAGAGTCACAAGTGGCTGGGAACCACCCAGTGTGGGTGCTGGGACCCAAACTCAGTTCCTCTGCAGGAGTAGTTGTGTTCTCAATGGCTGAGCCGTCTCACACAGGCACCAGTGCAGACCAGAGGTGCAGATCACTGCTGGCCTGAAGAACCCCAAGGACCTGCTCTGGGCTCCCCTGTATCCCGTCACTGTTTGGCGGTCAGACTGGATTCGACCTTCAGGACCCCACAAAGTCATCCTCTCTTTTCCTCTTACAGCCTTGTCCACTCTTCCTCCACAGACCAGCATCTGGCTCCAAACAAAGATGGGTAGGTTTTCCAGGATGGAAGACGGATGGCCAGGGAACTCGGGCGCCTGAGATTCAGTAGGGCCTTCCCCTTGGGTGGATCCCCTGGGGACTTGGCAATAAGGAAGCTGCACTTGGGGCTCGGAGATAGAGAGATGAAGTGTGTTATCTGGTCCAGAGCCACCCAAGCCACGTTTCATTTGTGCATAATGATCCATAGTCCAATCTGAGCAGGTTTAAACTTCAAACCAAACCAAGCCAGCATCACTAACTACTAGGGATATGTGAATGAAAACCACAGTGAGATCATCACACTCTAGTAAGAATCGCTCTTCCTGAAGAGGCAAAAGGTAACAGGCTCAGGGCAGAAGTGGAGAAAGGGAACCTGTGGCCAGTGGGAGTGTAAATTAGTTCAGTTGTTGTGAAAACAGCTGGAAGTACTGTGTCCCTACCAGTTCTTGGGAGGTGGAGGCAGGGGGATCTCTGTGAGTTTGAGGCCAGCCTGGTCTATACAGGGAGTTCTAGGCAAGTCAGAGCTACTTTGTGAAACGCTGTCTCAAAAACTACCAAACAACAACAACAAGAACGAAATGCAGATTTAATAGACATTGGAAATTGATGAGTGGGTACCAGAGGCTCAGAGAAAAGTGAGGAATGAGTGATAGGTGCTGGGCTAAAGAGTACTAAATAATAATGAAGGGGGAAACTTCCAGTGTTGTGTTGCACAGTAGCGAGACCTTAGACAACAGTAACACACTATTTATTTCTTATTATTCAAACTTTAGAATATTTACTTATTTTATGTGTGTGCATGTTTTGCCTGCATGTATATCTGTAATATGTACATGCCTGGTGCCTGTGAGTCAGGAGAAGGTGTTGTGTTTCCTAGAACTGGAGTCACAGACAGTTGTGAGTCACCATGTAGATGCTAGAGATCAAACCCCAGTCCTCTGCAAGAGCAGCCAGTGCTCTTAGTCAATGAGCCATCTCTCCAGCCCCTACTCATCCTTGAAAGTCTATGAAAAGGATTTTAATGCCTTTACCATGAATAAATCATAAATATTGAGTACACAGGTTGGCTTTGGTTTGAGTGTCACACAATATATGCAAGTATTGAAACAGCAAATGACATAGAATAATGTGTAAAAGCCCCTTTAAAAGTTATTATTATTGTTGTTGTCATATACAGGGGCCATGGTGCACATGTAGAGGTCAGGGGACAACGTTTGGGGTGGCTTTCTCCTTCCGCCATGGGTTCTAAGTTTCAAACTCACATCTTCAGGCTATCTCAACAGCCCATAAATATGTGTATGTTTTAAGTTAAAGATTTTAGGCCCAGTTACCTCTGAGCCTCCCACACCTTCCCAGTTTAGGGCCTAGACCCCATCCTCCCTTTCATGCTGTCTCGTCTTGTTTTGCCTCTAGCCTCATCCAGTCTTCCTCCACAGATGGCCACCTGGCTCCCCGTGACAAACACAGGTCAGCTTGCCAGGAGGAAAGAGGGGCAGCCAGGCAATTTGTGTGTGTGGGGGGGAGGTAAGGTTAGGGGAGACCAGCCTCTAGGGATGATGCCCTTCTATGTGTAAAAATTTATAAGCTAAAGGTTTTAGGTCTAGGTGCTCCTGACCTGAGGAGCTGTGAGGGTGAGGCTCCATCTAAAACCCTTCTCTACTTCCTCTCATGGTTCTTGGGACCCAGTCTTGGTCTCTGTCCTGGTCATCTGAGAAACCATCATCTTCATGTCCTTCTTAGATCTGACCACTTCTCCGGAGGAAACCACTGGCTCTTTCATCAATGGCTCTGAGCCCAGGTGAGTCAGGTGTCTTCAGAGGGAGGGTCCTGGAAAGCTCAGAGAGCCCAGAGAGCTCATGTAGGCAAGGAACCAGAGAGCTTAGGACCATTCTAGTATGTCTGAACATCAAGTTCTGCAGAGGATCTCCCTGGTGCAGACAGGGAGGTGGAGACAGAAGGGTGGGGGCTGGGTGGCAGGTCCCAAGCATGGAGGAGCTGTAAAAGAGACAGGGAGGGTCAGGAAGAACTGGACACCCTGTGAAGAAGACTGCAAAGAAATGTTCTAAGAAAGAATAAACATAAATTTCACAGGATTGTAGGAAAAGAAAGGGTCTCAGATCACAGACTCATACGGGGCCAGGGAGATGGCTCAGTGATTGAAGCAAGTGTCTGCTCTGCCGGGAGAAGTCCCAGAGTTTGGGTGCCTGGCACCTACATAAAGGCTGGGTGTGGCAGCATGTGTCTGTAATCAGTGTTGGGAAGCAGAGACAGGCAGATCTCAGGAGCTCGATGGCCAGCTAGTCTACTAACCAGTAAGCTCTAGACTAAGAACGAGACCCTTCCAAGGCCGGAGCTACACAAACAACTAGCTCTAAAACAACAGCAACAAACAGAAATAGAAAAGAACCCAACCTGTCTTCCCAAATCCAACAATCAACAACACAACTCAAAACAAGAAAGCCCCAAGAATCAAGCAACTGTTGAGCTAGGCAAAAGCTAGGCAACGTTGTAAGATACACAAAGATCACACCTGAGTTCAATTCCCAGCCTCCACAACAGGCTTATAACTGCCTGGACCTCCAGTTCCTGGGATCTTCTGGCCTCTATGGCCATGCACATGGTACATACGTATGTGCAGGCAAAACATTCATACCACATGTAAAATAAAAATAAAATGTAAAAATATTAACTCTGAGAATAGCGCATTACAGAGCCAGGAAGTGTGAAGCGCCTGCTGTGGCCACTCATGCCTGCAATCCCCATATTGGCAGGGGGGGGGGCAGGGGTCAGCAGCTAAATAAAGGTCATCTTGGTCTACAGAGAGAGCTTGAAGCCAGCCTGAGCTACATAAAACCCTACCTTAAAAAGAAAAAGGAGGGGGCCCCTAGTGAGTGGAACGGGGACAAAGCTGGAGGCATCCACGCAGATCTGTGTAAATGCAGGGACAGACGGTAACTAGAGTGACACCTCAGACAGTTGGGGCAAGGTCCCACCGTTTGGAAGACTAGATACAAAAGAATGAACTCCAGCTTCCGTCACTGTACACAACCTGATTTCCACACAGATTCAAACTGTATAACCAGGAAAAAGAAACGACTGTTAACTCTTTAAAAAGTAATGAAGCTGGGCGTGGTGGCGCACGCCTTTAATCCCAGCACCCCGGAGGCAGAGGCAGTAGGGTTTCTATGAGTTTGAAGCCAACGGTCTACATAGCAAGTCTCAGGACAGTTAGGGTCACTTTAATAGAAAGATCCTGACAAAATATATATAAATAAAGAAATAAATGAAAAGCAGATGGGTATCTGGGTGAAGAGATTTTTTTCCCCAGAAAACTTTAAAAACACACATCATGGGGGGCTGAGAATTCAACTGCTTCAAGGAGGGGAATTCTACTCAGCGAACAACATTGTGGGAAATGTTCACATGCAGATAGCAGGCTGAGAAAAATTAACCTTAGAAAGCTGAAGGCAAACCCAGAGGTGTGGTCTATGGGACTCAGAGAAAAAGATGGCAATCTCAGTGGAAAATGTCAGACAAGAAAGGTAATTAGTGGGAGAGAACATCTGAAAGGCAAACGTACACGTTCACTCCTAAGGATCCTCACCCCACGCACGCACGCACGCACGCATGCAGGTCTTCACAATGAGCAATGTGGCCAGGCATGGGAAGTGCTTCCGCTGGGCTGGGGACGCTGTGCTGTGGGCTCCTGAACCCTGAGTCCTGGAGGTGGTGGCACAGACTCCTCCCACCTGTGAGAGGGCGGAGCCTCCCGGGTTTCAGAGCCTCTTAATGATCAGCCAAAATGTCACTACCCAAAAAATGAGCTCCAGAGACTGCACTAAGAAGTGGACAAGGTGACAACTCAGGTCCCCTTCGTAACTGGCTCTCTGTGACTGCCTCACTGGCCTGCAGAACTCTGGACAGCTCCTCCTAGCAGACCTGTGTTTCTGTGACTGCAGCAGCCCCAGCTTCTGGGCCGGCTTGATGGCGTTCTAGCTGCCCGGGTGAGGAGGGTCTTTCCTCCAGCTGTTTAGATCCACAGCAGAGTTTTTACCCTTCCAACTGGGTTTCTTACAAGTGTGCTTCCTCTCAGGCTCAGAGACCCCATGGCTCTCATCCCCACCCCATGGCTCTCATCCCCACTCATGTCCATTGTCCCTCCAGAGCACAGGGTGGGCTCTTATGCACATAACCCCCAGCTGGGGGCCACATAGAAGTGGGTGACGTCTCAGCCCAGGCTCCTCTTTCTGTTCCCGGCCTCCAGAAACCAAAGTTCTCCTTCCTCTCCTGTCTGGGTCTCCTCAAGGCTTCTGGTCTTCGTGCAGTATGGACTCCTCCTCTTCAAGGGCCTGATGCTGTCAGCTTTCTGTGTGGTCCTTTGCTGGAGGCGCTGCAAAGTGAGTGGCCTGGCTTCGGGGGAGGGTGCTCATAGGACCCAGTGAGTGATCAAGGGCAGCCATATTTTCAGTTTTGAATGAAAGTTTTTACTAATTACATAGCAAGCCAAAGTAAAGGCTTAAATACCAGTCAGTGGTAGAGAGAGCAAAACCATCACTAATCTGGGCAATTAAAATATCCAGCAAAACTAAGGCAGCCCCCTGGAGTTTCCAAGCAGATCAGCGTCTGAATCCTCAGGTTAGACTTCTGAAAACTAACAGACGAAGACAGATTCCATCAAATGTGGAACTCACAACACCCCACAAAAATCAACTGAGGAAGTTGAGGCAGCCGGCTGGTTCCCAGTAGATCTTTCTCTCCACTGACCAATTTCCCATGGCTTCTCTGTCCCTGCACTTCATATCACAATAGTGACTTCTGGAGATGTCACCTTTCTGCTGTTCCCAGGAGCACGGTGTTGCTTCATTCTGAATGGGACATGAGACAGCCTCATGTTCAGAGGCAGCTCCTCAGTGACCACACACACACACACACACACACACACACACACCAGTGTAATGTTCATTACAGGATATATTCAGAGCGAAATGGATGGAAGTGTCATTTCTTGGATTCCCTGACTATTCCTCAGAAAGTGTCCTCCTAGGAGGAGAGTGCCCAGGGGCTCTTGTTGGAAATCTGTCTTCTGGATCAGAAAAAAGCAGAAGATGCCTGAAGGAAGGGCTAGGGAGGAAGAAGGAAGGAAGAAGGTTCCAGATAGCAGTCCGGGGGCAGGAGAAGGTGAAATAAAGGCTTTGCTTGTGAATTTCCCTTTACCTTTCTTCCTCAGAGACACGAGCATACAGCAGAGACAGTGATGGTGGAGGTTACGGAATATGCCAGCCTTCCTGACATCTCAGAGTCCTTGGGCACATTCGGCCATCTCCCAGGGTGTGAAAAGAATGCTTATTTTTCCAACCCTATGCAGTGACCAGAGCTGCCCGATGCGTACTACAACCCTACTGAAACCATCAGACAAACCCATGGGAGACAAGTGCCAGGTCCCAGGGGCAGCTGTCACTCTGGTACCCAGCACCCTAAGATCCATGGTCCAGTGCTCCCCAGAACCCTACACCCCTGCCTTTTCTTACAGGACCACCTCTTCTCTCTTCTGCCCCCATTGGCACACGTGTCTGAGTGGAGTGAGCGCCTCACAAGCCCTGTGTATGTTCTCTTGTGCTTGAGTTCAGTCTCTTGGACTGCACCAGAATGCGACACAGTAACACCATTCTCCTGGCTTCCTGTCCTTTTGCTTCCGATTCCTAAAAAAATGAAAGAATAAATGACTTAAATGACAAAATGGGGAACCAAGAAAGGCTGTGATCTGCGGACTACAAACAGAGGAAGTCAAAAAGTTAAAGAAACAAAACAAAACAAACAAAATCTTGGCTTTTAAAAGGACAAAAAAACTTCCTCAACAGACCGCTCAGCCAGCCACACGTAGGAACTGACCACCAGGGGTCAGTGTTGTGTCGCTTTATCAAGTGAGGCCCTTTGATCTTCACAGAAAATCTGGCTGTGCAAACGTGATTATTGACTTGCGGGGAGGGGCGGGGGTGTCCTTTAGGGAACAAAAACAATGTCACATCCATAAAACAAGAAGAAGCCAGAGTGAGCAGGTGACATCCAGCGTAGGCTGGACACCATCCACTACTGACAGCAAGCCTGTTGTTCCGGTGCCTTGTCTGTTGGTCCGAGGGCTCTTGCTTACATTATTGTATCTTGTTCTATCATGTTTGGTTGTTATCTCTTGGCCTGCTATTTTTTCATGGGAGATAGAGGGGAGGTGTGGGAGGGCTGGATTGTATGAGAGAAAAATCTATTTTCAATAAAATATATAACTAAATAACAATTAAAATTAAATTAAAACATGTGTGCTAAAAATGAGAGCGCCTCCCCCACACACACACACACAGAAGACAATAGTAGTTCTAGCAGACTCGATGTCCTGTTTGCCTCCTTGGGCACTGTGTACATATGTTGTGCACAGACATACATGTGGGCAAAGCACCCATACACATAAAATAAAATAAATGAACCCAAAACAAACACCCATCCAATGACAAATATTCTCTGTTGACAGGGTCTCTACCTAGCCCTGGCTGTCCTAGAACTGTCTATGTAGATGAGACTGGCCTCAAACTCACAGAGATCTTTATGCCTATCTCTCTTTTCCTGGTGCTGGGATTAAATTATCCACCATCATGCCTGGCTGGATAAACTTACTATCTTCATTTTAACTTCTGACTTTATGACTTCTCATCTCCTATAGAATAATTGTTCTATTTATTTCTCTGTAAGTTATTTTTTCAAGTTACTCTTTTTATAGCATTTGGCAGCCTTTCTCATCTTATTTTTCCTCCTCCTCTTTAGGACTCACTGCTTAAGATTGCCCAAGAGCAAATAGAGGTGAGAATCTTGCCAGAGAAGCCCGAATGCTTAGACTTATTTAGCATGTCATAAAGTCACCCAGATCAGGGACTAGCAAAAGCCAAGAGAATATCTTGAATTATTGGGAAGATTTTTTCATCTCCTTTTCACAATTAGGCTAAACAAAACCATAAGAAGAATTAAAGATATAAATGTTAAATGAGAAGATATTTAAAAGCAAAACAAATATATGTGTGTTGAGGTAGAGATGTGAACAATAGAAGACAGGTGCCATAGAGGGGATTAAAACCCCAAAGATAGACATGATGGCACAGACCTGGAATGCCCGGCCCATGGGAATCAGAGGCAGGAGGATGAATAATCCAAGATTACCAAGATGAAGTTACACAGCGGGTTCGTGGTCAGCTTAGGCTGCATGAGAGACATGCTTTAAAAATCCAAAGCAAACTTAGATTTTCTGTGTTTCAAGACATCATGAGGAAAAGAAAAAAAATGGGTCGAGGAGAAGATATAAAAGATGGACAGACAGACATACCACACACAGAGACTCAGAGAGAAAGAGGGGGGAGGGAGGGAGGGAGAGAGGGGGAGAGAGAGAGGGGGGAGAGAGAGGGAGAGGGAGAGAGAGAGAGACTAGGCAGCAATAACCTAACTCCCTCTCAATAGTGGTCTTAGTAAGAATTTCTATTGTTGTGATAAAACACCATGACCAAAAGCAACACAGGGAGGAAAGGGTTTATCTCCCTTCAGGTACAGCCCATCACTGAGGGAAGTCAGGGCAGGAAGTCTGGAAGGCAGGAACTGATGCAGAGGCCATGAAGAGATGCTTGTTCTGCAAGGCTTGCTCAGCCTGCTTCCTTATAGCATCAGGACCAGCTGCCCAGGGTGGCTGTGCTCACTGTGGGATGGGTCCTCCCATAGCAAACATCTATCAAGAAAATGCACCATAGGTTTGCCCACTAGCCAACATGGCGAGGGCGTAGTCACAACTGAGATTCCCTCTTCTCAAATGAGTCTGACTTGTGTCAAGGTGACAGTAGGAGCCACCTCATGAAAGTTCTGTCACTTCTCAGTCTAGACAGGCAGGTGGCCAAGCCACATGAGTCTTTAGAAGACACTTGTCTAAACTCATGGGTTCCAAGAGACAGCCCCTTGGAGAAGCATCTTAGGGTTTTGGTTTGGTGGCCATGGTGCTGTATAGCCTCTTCAGCTGGGATCCACACCAGTGACTTCAGTAGGGCAGGCTTGGAAGCTCTGAGGTGGACACAGAGCACTCATGTCTGTTTGTGGGTCCTGTGGCAGGGCAGAGCCGTTCCAGGGCTCACACAAGCTAGGTGCAACTGATACAGAAGAGGAGACAGGTGTTCCTCAATCAAATTCTGGGGATTCCTCATGGATGCAGGCTCTGCAGTGGGATGGGGTGGGGATGGTCATGGATGCAGGCTCTCCAGTGAAGTGGGGTGGGGATGGTCATGGATGCAGGCTCTCCAGTGGTACAGGGCGGGGATGGTCATGGATGCAGGCTCTCCAGTGGTACAGGATGGGGATGATATGGTGTATGTGACAGCAAGGGTGAGGCCCAGAATGGGTTTGATGCCAGGGTGGTGACGAATACCCTTAATTCAAACACGCAGAAGACAGAGGCAGGAGAATCTCTGTGAGTTCCATACCAACCTGGTCTACATGGCAAGTTCCAGGCCAGTCAGAGCCACATAGTAAGACCCTGATTTTGCTTTTGTTTTTAAAGGTGGGTTTGGTCTCACAATGGTGCCATACAATGCTGGCCTGGTTAGAGAGTTGAGTTCCTCCCCTGTAACAATGCAAGAAGTAAGTGACTCACATACTGGGTTCAGGGTCCTTGAAGGCCGCCAGATTCCCCAGTTGCAAAATCTTTTAGTGTCTGTGGTTGTCATCCTGCATGCATCTAGTGTCTTCTGAGGATGCTGACGTCATTTACCTTTCCCTGGTGGAGAAGACGGTCTGTTTCCTGGCAGATTGTAGTGGGGCATCGGAACAGGCATGGGAGCACTTCATTTCCTTTTTTGTTTTTTAATATTCCTTATTGTGTGTGTAGGGTGTTTTGCCTGCATGTCTGCCTGTATACCACCTGCATGCCGGGTGTCTGTAGAAGCTAGAAGAGGTCACCAGAAGGTACAGACAATTGTGAGCCACCACGCGGATGCTGGGATTGAACCCAGGTTCTTAGGAAGAGCAGCCAGTGCTCTTACTCACTGAGCCATCTCTCCAGCGACCCTTTATTTCCTCATTGGCAAGGTCATCTTAGGTCTTTGTGGTTTTCTCTGTTTCATGCTCTGGAGTTCTTCCCCCAGGATGTGTGATGTGTGTGTGTGTGTGTGTGTGTGTGTGTGTGTGTGTGTGTGTGTGTGTGCACGTGTGTCTGTTGTACATGTTTGCATGGGTGTGGGCTCATGTGAAAGCAGGCACAGATGTGTGGGCTTGCATGTGTGTGACCAGAAGTCATTGGGAGAGCCTCAATGGCTCTCCGTCTTGGTTTTAAGACAGGGTCTGTTGCTGGACCCAGAACTCACTGATGTGGTTAGATTGGCTGGCCAGTGGGTTCCAGTAATCCACCAGCCTCCACTCTCACCGCCTGCTACAACAAGTGACAGTCAGCTTTTACACAGGGACTGGGGTTACAAACTCAGGCCCTGGGGCTAGGGTGGTAGGCATGATACTTTCTAAGCCATTGTCCCTGGCTTGCCATGGAGTGCTTTAGACAGTATCTTCTTTTCCTTCTTTGGGTTAGAGAAGACCGTCTAGAGCTTCCAGGAAGCCCTCTAGTCAGAAGTCCCTGAAAATTCCAGGATTGTACACTTTACTTTCTTAGACAGGGTCTCATGTTCCCTAAGCTGGCCTCCAACCCCCTATGGAGCTGTGTGTGGTCTTGGATTAATGCCTCTGCTCCTGAGGGATGGCATCTGTGCACCACCACACCTTATTCATTGACGCTGGGGACTGAAGCCGAGGCTTCAGCATGCCGGGCATGCACCCCACAACCTAGCCCCAGGGACACACACTTTCAGTGGGTTGATTGTATATTATGTGAACTGGGTCTCAAAGCTGTGAAGGTATGTGACCTAATTTAAGCAAAGGTTTCATTAATAACACAAAAATATGAGCCATTAAAATTATAGATGGGATTTCACCAAAAGAAACCAACACAAAATGGTCCATCCTACATAGCTTTCACTCCCCACAGGAAACACTGTAAGAGGAAAAGCCTGCCACATCAGGGTTTGGCAGGGACTGAGGAACTATCAGGGGCTATGGTGAAATTTGTTTGCAGGGAGTGGTAAAATTCAGTTACAATAGGAGATACAAAGTTCCCCAGACTTTACTTTGAAGAGAGTGAATTTTTCTTAATTTTTAAGTGGGGAAAAATAAATTTAAAGAAAAAATGGGGGCTGGAGAGATGACTCAGCAGTTAAGATATTGTACTGTACTTGAAGAGGATTTGAGTTTTTGTCCCAGCACTTAATTGGATGGCTCATGACCACCTTTAACTCTGTCATCACGACCTCACTTGTTACTAAGTCTCTCTCTGTGCTAGACACACTTGGGGGGGGGGACTTAGTAGCAGGTCTGTCCTAGCTTACAACACACTCACGGGGATGAGTGTGGACCCCATTCTGGAGCCACTGCTCTAATGGAGGGGCTGGAGGAAGGTGCCCTGTGTGTTGGGGAGGAGAGGATCTGAACTCAGGGTTCGAGCATTGGGAAAGAGTTCTGGAAAACAGTGAGTGAGGGGAACATCATGTCTTGAGTGAGTAGAAAGGCTTGAAGACACTGTTAGCCAGGGCTCAGAAGCCAGAAAGAGGAAGGCAGATCTCCTGGACTGGGGTTAAGGATGGCTGTGAGTGGTCACCGAAGGGCACTGAACCCCGGTCCTCTGCAGGGACAGTAAGTGCTTTCAACAGCCGAGCCATCTGTCCGGCCCCTCTGTGAAGTTTCATAGTGCATAACAAACAAAGCCACATATCAAGACACCTCAGGAAGGCAGGTCGCTGCAGCGTGGAAACCTCAGCGCTAGGATACAGATGCTGTCTGACCTTATTCCTAGACTGTTGGCTGCTAGGCTGTGGGTCTGCTTATACTTTCGAAAAGTTCTACCTAATGTCACGAACATAGGTCCCCTACTGAAGAGGGAAGAAATGGCTTTTAAGAAGGGCTAAAGATAGCCGAAGATAATTTGGCTCCGGATTGCCTTCATTTCAAACTCTCTACAATCATTGGAACAGTTTTTCTTTCATATATACGGTGTGTGTGTGTGTGTGTGTGTGTGTGTGTGTGTGTGTGTGTGTGAAAGTTGAAACTAGAGGGCTAGAGAGATGGCTCAGCAGAGGACCCAAGTTCAGTTCCCAGCATCCACATGGCTGCACACAACCATATAACTCCAGTTCCAGGGTCTCCAGCACCCTGTTCTGCCTGCCACAGGCACTAGACACATGTGTGGTGCACATACATACATGCAGGCAAAACACTCACAGATATAGTAAAAATGTTTGTTAAAATTAAAGCAAGTAAGCCTAGGGAGAATAATTGTTTATTTTTTTGAGACAGAGTCCAACTATGTAGCTTGCATCTGGTTCTCAGTATGTAGACCACGTAGGCCTCAGACGCATAGATATCTGATTGCCCTCACTGAAATCAAATGTGTGCACCCTCACACAAAGCAAACTCTTTATTAAAGCGCAAGATAATCCTTGACAGTGCAGAGTTTAAGTCTCAAAACTATTATTGTCTCAAAACAATAAGAATAAAAACTAATGGCATCATTATAATAAAAACATAACTTGTTTAACCAGACTGTAATAAATACTGTACTTATATGGTTTTAATAAGTAGCCATTCTTTCTCTTTGTTCATCGAATTAAATTTTTAAACATTTTTTATTAATTTATTTTTTAACATTCCAATCCCAATTCCCCCTCCCTCCTCTCCTCACGCTCCCCCAAACTTCCCTCCTCCTCCCATCTGCTCCTCTGAGAGGAAGGCCTCCCCTAGGAAGTCTACTAAGTCTGTCCCATCATCCTGTTGAGGCAGGTAAATAAAGTTTACAAAGCTAACCTTCTCTCAGGATGACGTCATCAGAGTGTGTGTGTGTGTGTGCGTGTGTGTGTCTGTGTGTGTGTCTGTGTGTGCGTGTGTGTGTCTGTGTGTGTGTGTCTGTGTGTGTGTCCATGTGTGCATGTGTGTGTCTGTGTGTGTGTCTGTGTGTGTGTGCATGTGTGTGTCTGAGTGTGTGTGTGCGCGTGTGTGTGTGTGTGCGCGTGTGTGTGTGTGTGTCTGTGTGTGTGTCTGTGTGTGCGTGTGTGTGTCTGTGTGTGTGTGTGTCTGTGTGTGCGTGTGTGTGTCTGTGTGTGTGTGCATGTGTGTGTCTGAGTGTGTGTGCATGTGTGTGTCTGAGTGTGTGTGTGCGCGTGTGTGTGCGTGTCTCTGTGTGTGTGTGTGACATTTATTTATTTTGTGTGACAGTCAGAGGACACCTTGCTGGAGTCAATGCTTTTCTTCTGCTATGTGACTCTGAAAACAGAACCCATGTCCTCAGACCCATCCCATTAACAAGCATTCTTGAGTGGACTTCACCGGCTTGGGAGTGTAGTCTAAGGGTACAGTCACCTTGGTGGGGGTGTCAAGTTGGTGTGAGGGGGACGCAGTTGGGAGGCAGAGCCGCGGTGAGTCAGGCAGCCAGCCCTGTGAGAGGTTCAGCTCTTCCGAGGGCTTCTGTTCACAGCACTGAACACAATTCTTTCACATAACATGTCTCAGTGTCCCCTTTGAATGCCACAGCAGACAAGTGTGTCTCTTACAGAACAACTGTGTCTCTTCATTCTCTTGCCTATAGTGTCCAGGGCCATGCATAGCAAGGGGGTTGTAAGAACTAATGAATGAATAAGTGAATGACTGAAAAGATGTGAGAAGTTTGAGGTGGGCAAAGCTAAACAAAACCCTTTTGGCCTGGCATTTGGGAGTTCAAGTTCATGTTAAGGCGGTGGCCGTGCAAAATTGGAGGACATTTTGTTGGGCGGCCTAAACAAGCAGAGGGGACACATATAATCATGGGGTTGCACAGCTATTGGACGTCAGTAGAACCTTGTGATTCTTTGGGGACTGAGGGAAGGGCGGAGTCTTGGGCCAAATGCTGGGTCATTTCATCTAGAGCCCGGTGGCTGTGGGAGAGAGATATGGCTGAGGAAAGGAAGTGAGGGGATAGGACGGCTCTGGCGGTGGCTAAGCAGGCAGAACAAGGGGAGGGAGGGGCTCTGAGGGCAGGGTAATCTGAGAGGAGATGGGGGAGGGGAAGGCTTAGGGTATTTCAAAAAGCCTGGGAGCCAGGGAGGAGTGAAAGGCTCAAGAGAGCTGGCGGGTGAGTTAGAGACCCCAGGAGGAACACAAGCAGGGACAGAGGCAGAGAAATGTGTGGTTAGGAAAAGGGGGAGGCCTGTGTGTGTGTGTGTGTGTGTGTGTGTGTGTGTGTGTGTGTGTGTGTGTGGTGGGAGTTTCTAAATTTGCATATTTTCCCCATGACAAAAAAAAAGCGAGACCTCACGTGAGTCTGTAAGACGTTATTTGCAACAATGAGCAGGAGCTGTTGATGTAAGCAGCCAGGAGTCGGGGTCAAGAGTACATTTCGCCAGACATAAGGCCTTCCTTTGAAGGAGTGTCAAGTCCTGCCAGAGAGCACTTGAACCTCTGGACCCAGACGATCCCATAAAGTCTGTACTGTACCGAATGTCCCAGAAGCCTCCCCTCCAGGTCCCTGGGTGGACCTGCCTCCTTGGATGAGGAGATGCCCCAGATGGATCTGGCTTTCCATACAGAATCACAGAGGTTGTGGTTGTGGGGCTTCTCCAGGCCCAGGGGCCCCAGGCCTGGGCAGATCAGCCACACCTGCCTGCAGTTCTGAGGAAGAGGGCGGAAACGGCCAGGGCCCGCCCTCTCTTGCTCTCCCCACTCCTGTGATCAGCCTGTGCCACACACCCTCACTTCCCCAGGCAGGCAGCTGTAGTGTTTAGAACCCTAACCCCTCCCTGGCGGACCCCAGTGGCATGCCCTGGGTCAGCGTGGGTCCTCCATTCCCCGGGCGACTGACTGCTCATTTGGATGGAGCCATGGCCTCTCGTGCTCCTGCTGCTGTTGCTGCTGTGGCTAGAGGACTGTGTCTCAGGTGAGAAGACACCACTTCCTTCTGTCTGTCCCCCATGGCCTGTTCATGCTCCACTGTCTTAGTGTTGTGTGGGGAAGCAGGCTGGGCTGGCTGGGTGGGTCTTTACTACAGACGGTGACAATGCCCCATGCATGCTAATATCTGGCGCAGGCCTCGCTGGAGGGTGTAACTGTACCCTCTGTGTTTGTCTTTATCTACTAAGTTTCCTTGGTGTGGAGAATTTCCTCACAGAAATTACCTCTGTTTGGCTTTTGTTTGTCAAGAAAATTCTCACTGGCGGTGGTGTGAGACTTTGTAACATGTCAGCACACTTTGAATTGCATTTTTCTCGGAATGCTGATGCCACATCCGGTCCCTCTGCTCAAACCTGAAGGGAACCAATCCTCAAAGGCTTTTCCCTACTCTTGGCTACTCTCTGCAGGAGGCTCACCCATTCTTGCCTTCCTGGCTGTCAAGGCAACCGCTTACCACTTCCTGTTCCTTTCTGGGTATGGTGAGAGCTGCCAAACCCACCCTCACTGTTTGACAGAAAGTGAAGGCACAGATAAACCAAGGACCCCCAGCGGCTTCCTGCAGGTGGCCCCAGCCCTGCTCTGTTCTGTTTACTTTGCCAGGGAAGAAGAGTTTCGTCCACAGTGAGTGACTGTAGCTGTCTCCACCCTTTGTCTCCTGAATCATCCTGCCCCCTTCTGCTCTACATTTTCTTCAACAGATTGGATTATGACGAACACAGACCACATAAATATATCCATTTGTGTCCATTCTCTCTCCCTCCTTTCTGTGTGTGTGTGTGGTATAAATACACATGTACAGACTGGTCCACCCTCTTGCCCCCTCCCCCCAGCCCATCACTGGGGTTACAGGCCCACAGTGATGGTACTTGGCGTTTTGCATAAGTCTTGGGATTTGAACTCAGGCTCTTACGCTCAACAGTTTCTATAAACTGTCTCCCCAGCCTTCTTTTTCTCTTTGGAGACAGGGTTTTGTTTCCAAGCTAGCCTGAACTCACTAGATGTCCCAGGGTAGCCTTAAACTCTAGATCTTTGTGTCTCAGTCTCCCTCATGCTATTACAGGCATGAGCCACACCTCACTCCAAGGTATAGAGACCAGATGCTCTACCAGGCACGTCTAGTGTGTGGTCTGCAGGCCCCATGCACCCTGGGGTAGTTATGACTTGCCCAATACATTTACAGATGACAAACTCAAGTTGCAATATTGAAACATTGGCAGAACAGTGAATAATGTAGAAACAACTGCCTGGCTCATCAGCGAGGGCGTAAATGTGTGTGACATGTTTTATCTATGAGTTTTATGTAACTAGAATATTTAAAAATTAAGCACCATGGAGAGTGCTATTTAAAAGGTATTCAATAGAGGGCAGGGGTGTGGCTCAGTGGTAGAGTGCCTGCCCAACACCCTTTTGGTACTGGATATGATCCTAATACCCCATGCAAAACAAAGAGGAGAGAGCAGAGAGGGAAGAGAGAGGGGGGATTATTATTGGGGGAAACAGTTCTTCATCATTTCCCCAGATACAGGACCTTTTTCATCACCACAGTAGCTTGTGCTCTCAGGCTCCAGAGCCTAGTGACCCGTTTGTGTCTGCACATCTGTCTCAGGCAGGGTGTGGGTCTGTCCTGAAATACTGGGCATTCCTAAAGACCAGAAAATGTCGAGACGAAAGGGGACGATATCTGGTAGAGCTTCCCTGCTGTGGTTGTTTCCTCACTGGACTGGGCCTCCTCCATCAGACTGGCAGTGAGCTGTTATTGGGCCTGTGCTTCTCCTGTCAGACATGAGGCCCGGGCTCCAGGAAAGCCAGGCGCTGCTGCATCCTGCCCTACCCCAGCTGCCAGTTTCAAGATGTCTTCTTCTTCCTCTCCAGACCTTGCTCAGCAAGTCCTGTCTCCCCAGGTCCCTCCAATGAGAACGTGTACAAGAAAGTGTGGCGGCGTGAAGGGGAGTCTCTATCCGTGCAGTGTTCCTACAAGAACCGCCGGAACCGTGCAGAGGGCAAGGCTTGGTGCAAGGTCAGGAAGAAGAAGTGTGAGCTCAGCTTCACGCGCAGCTGGGTGAAGGGCCCCAGCTACTCGATTCAGGATGATGCCAAGGCCAAGGTGGTCCACATCACCATGGAGGCCCTTAGGGTCCAGGACTCTGGAAGATACTGGTGTATGCGCAATACAGCCGGGAATCTCTACCCCTTAGTGGGTTTCCAGCTAGAAGTGTATCCAGGTGAGCAGACCTGCCCAGAGCTGGGCAGGGTAGTGTAGGAATGGTTCTTCACTTCGGACATCTTCCTGTCACCTCTTTGCAGACAGAGAAAAGGAGTTTATGAAACTCTGTGTGGTTCTGGCTCTGCCCTGTGTACAGGAGAGACTGGAACTCAGGGCCATGCTTTGCTTCGTTCGGTTATCTGAATGTCATATACTCACCGAGCTCCGGTGTGCCTCACTTCGTTACAGGCTTTGAGAATAGAATGATGAACAAAGTCAGCCACAGTCCTGTCCTGTGGGGATGCCAGACGGTAACACACCATCCAGACAAATCATGGCATAGCACGATGCATGTGCTTAGAAAGCAGTGATGAACTAGCTACTCAGTGTCAGGGGACCCCGGGTGAGGAGAGCTCGTGCATGCCTGGAAGGGCATGTGCAGGGACGGCCTTATGAGCAAAGGTCCTGAGGTGAGATGTAACAAGGCCTGAAAAGGGATTGGTGTGACTGGTTCGCGCTGGGTGTGGGAGAGAGGATTAGGGGAAAAGAACAGTGAGTTTTATAGTAATTGGTTGCATTTATTTGTTTGTTTGTTTTGGGACAGGGTCTCACTACATAGCCCTGGCTGGCCTGGGACTCACTCTGTAGACCAGGCTGGCCTTGAACTCACAGAGATCCCCCTGCCTCTGCCTCCCGAGTGCTGGGATTAAAGGTGTGTGCCACTGTACCAGTCTAATGCATTGCTTTTATTTTGGCCTTCAACTTGTAGAGTCAGTGTCTTCAATTCCATGATACAGAAATGTCTAATTCTAAAAGTAACGGGAAGAGAAACATGTTATATGTTTCTTTGATCGCCCTCTTTGTATGTGTGTGTAGATGTATGTGAGGGTGTATGTGTCTATGTGGAGGCCAGAGGTCAAGCTCAGGTGTCATTCCTCAGGAGCTGTCTGCATGTATTTAAGGCAGGATTTCTCACTGCCCTGGAGCATACCAAGTGGGCTCCCTGATGCCCAGATTAAAAGCACGCACTAATGTGTCCAGGTCTGCATGCTTTTAAGGCAAGCACTTGACCGACTGAGCCATGACTTTAGCCCCTTCTGTGTAAGGCAACAGTCACTATGTATGAATGGAGGGGTGCGAGAGGAGTCAATGAGACCAAGGTGGATGCTTGACTGAGAATAGCAGTGGCTTGGACAAGTGGGACTTGGGCACATCTGCCTTCATTCCAAAATATGCAGAACATCTTTAAAAAAAAAGCATAGGGTTGAGTTCATTTATTATCCCCTGCCTTCCGGTGTCCACCACCTCCCCTGCTCCCCTGAGCTTGGAGGATCTCCATCCTCCCTGGTCAGAACCAGGGAGAGCTTTTCCTCCCAGCTGTGGAGCCAAATCTCATGCTAGTTTCTTGTCAACCTCAGAAGCAGATGACACTGGCTCTGGAATCTTCATTTGGAGGGATGCCATCATGAAATGGATTTCTTTTTCTATCATCATTTCTCTTAGCAGTGTGTGTGTGTGTGTGTGTGTGTGTGTGTGTGTGTGCGCACGTGCACGCACATCTGCACACGGAGGTCAGAGCAAGCCTCAGGTGCCACCTGCTTTCTTATTTCTTTGAGATAGCGGCTGTAGTAACCTGGAAGTTGCTGCATAGGTTAGGCTGTCAGGCCAGTGACCCCAGGATTTCCCCCACCTCTGCCTCTCCACCATGGACTGAAGTGTGTGCACCATGCTTGGCTTTGGAGAGTTGAACACAGGTCCTCATACTTGCATGGCAACTGTTCCTGACAGAGCTTCCCCCTATCTTCATTTTCTGCTTCCTAAGGGTAATAATCTTCGGGCAGTGTCAACTTTGCCCATGTTTTCAGTGGCAAGAAGAAAAAAACTTCTGCCAATGACCATCGGCTCTGTGAGAAAAGACACTGATGCCAAACCCCATGATCTGAGTTTGATCCCCGGGACCATGTCGTAGAAGGAGATGACTGGCTGCCACAAGTTGTCCTTTGACCTCCATACTTGTGTCAGGAATGTGGTGTCCACTCCCAAATAAATAAATGAAAACGTAAAAAAGCACTGAAGCCTCAGCCCAGTTACAACTCTAATGAGTATGAGCACCCCCAGCAACCGGGCTCGTAACCCAGGACCACGGGAGGGGAGAGCTGCTCTCCTTCATCTTTGGAGCTGGGGACGGTTTCCCCTTGCACTCTTTCTTTCTTTCTTTCTTTCTTTCTTTCTTTCTTTCTTTCTTTCTTTCTTTCTTTCTACCTGGACCAGTCAGTCAGTCACCTTTTAGTGGACACTAGTTCTTAGTCAGGCTTTGAAGATCCACGGATGGGAGTGGACAGGCGGTTATGCCCAGTGCCACCCACAGTCACCCGTTGCGTCGCTGCTCATGTTAGAGTTCCTTGTAAGAAATGCAGTAGCCGAGAACCACCTAGGCTGCCAGCCAGCACCATGTTAATCCCCGAGACGCTGCCTTTCTGCACGTTGATGTATTTGTTGTAATACCGGTGGGTCGTAACCTCTCTGGAAGGCTCCCACAATGCCATTGGGGGTGAAATTCTGCATCAAAATCCAGCTTGGCAGCTCTCCGAGTTTAACCTCCATGAGCGTTTTCTCCTTCAGTGGCTTGAGCAAGGACACTCCCTCTAGCACAGGGATGTGTTGAGTAGGAATGAGGGGAGGGCATTAGGGTGTAAGTCAGCTAGCAGGGTGGGAGGCCCTCTCCTGGCTGAGTCCTACATTGATGTTCAGGCTTCATTGCTCAGAACAGAGGCTCAGACCTCCCTGCACAGGGACCACTGGCCTCAGGAATGTGTCCTTCCTATGCCTAGCAAAGGGCTTGGGAGTCTTTCTGTGTCTTGCTCCCGTGCAGACAGACTTGTGGCTCCCCACAAGACCGAGCCTCTGGTTGCAGTTCCCCCATGCTGTCCAGACTCCAGGCCGCTGCTGCTGCTGGTGGTAAAGGGTTGGAGTGATGGTCTGGGGAGGGACAGGATGCTCCTGTGTGTCTTAGTGTACAGCGAGGAGGGTGTCTGACCACAGCTCTTTACAGTTTCCTCTTGATTGTGGGACCCTTGGATCCTCTCTCTGTTCCCAGTTCTAGTCCCCATCTGACAATTATAAAGCTGCTGCCCATAGACAACATAATGTTATAGAAATACCTCTTCAACACAAAAGGGTGCAGTGAGGTAGCTCAATGGGTAACAGCGCTTGCCATCAAGCCTGATGACCCGGGTTCAAATCGCAGGGCCCATATGGTAGAATGCAGGAACTGACTTCTGCAAGTTGTCCCCTAACCTCCACATGTGTTCTGTGACATGTGCACACACACACAAATACACACACATACCAATACAGACACACACACACACACACACATACACACATACAAATACACACACATACAAATACATACACACAAATGCACACTCACAAAAATATACACACACATAAATACATACACAAAAATACACACAACTACATACACACATACAAATACACACAAAAATACATACACAACACAAATACACACACACAAACACATACACACAAATGCACACACACAAACACACACACACAAACACAGGTATACACACACGCACAAATACACACACTTACAAGCTAAATAAATGTCATTTTAAAAGGAAATCTCTTGGATGCTCATGATTAAGAAGAGCCTAGAAAGTGACTGGGGAGCTAGGAAGGAAGATGGCGCTGTCTCTGAGAGCAGGTCTGAAAGGGGAGACTGGAGGTTGTTCTAGTGTCTCTCTTCCCTTCCTCACATGTCTACTTCCCCTTCCTTCCTTCTCTGAAAGAGCATATCCAAAGTCGTGGAGAGGCAGGTTCTCACCAGTGTCTGTGCAGCTGAGGGGCTATGAATTCTGTCCCTGGCACTCAAGCCTTTGGCTTAATCAGGTCTTTCTTCCTCTGGTCCCTCAGCCCTCACAACTGAGAGAAACATTCCTCGCACGCATCTAACCAACATCCTCAAGAGTGGATTTGTCACAACGGGCCAGGTCCCCATGTCAGGCCCTCACGCCCCCTTCACCCCTGACATGACTGTGTTCACATCTGGACTCCTCACCTTGGCCTCAGGGACCACTGCGCCAACCCCCGTGACAAACTACAGTTTCACCGACTCCAGCGGCACCGTCACAGAGCCCAGGAGGAGCACAGAGCCCCAGCCAACCACCGTGTCTCCTAGCAATGCGAGACCCTTCTCTGCTGACCCAGTGACCACGTCCACTGTGTCCAGACACCCGAGCAGTGGCTTGTCTACCACAGGGATGTACCACCAGTTAACCCCCAACAGGTTATGTGATATTTTATCAGGGGTGGCCCCAGCTCTCAGAGCCCCCAAAATCTCAGGAGCCACTCTTTCCTTCAGCACTCCCTATTGCTCCACATGAACCCAGTCTGGCTCACTGATACTCAGCAGTGAATAGTGAGGCATGGGGAGCTTTCTAATGGAAGGCAATGGAGATGCAGGTCAAGAGCACGGATGGAGAGGAGAAGGAAGGGCCAGGGCAAAGGGCTGGGAAACCGGAAGTGTGCATGCTTTCTTTGTGTTCCTCCAGACACAGATGATGACCAGAGCGTTACCCAGAGCACTGGGAAGAGGGTGGAGGTGGGACAGAGAATGGAAGTCGGCTGGCAAACCATGCTTGAGGCAGCCTCTATGCACACAAGAACATCATCCCACTGGGCATCTTGTGGCAGATGCCCACTCAAGGCCGAGGAGCTGGGACGGTGATATGCCACCTCTTATTCTCCACTGGTAGGGGGTAGAATAAAGGGCTCCAGCCCAAAGGGTGGTGCTGGCTTTAGTGACAGGGGACAAAGGGGAGCACGAGGGGTCCTCAGTCACTGTGGAGGCAACAGTCTTGGTATCTTGAGTCCCTCGTAGTGCCCTTGTCGTCACTGATGAAAGGACTTGAGGACAGGCTGAGGGAGGTATGGAGTGAAGATTCTTCCTTCCACCTGTTGACATCCATTCTCTTCCCACATCTGGTCCCGGGGGTGGGGGCGGCGCCTATCTGGAGGGAATGCTGTGAGGCTGCCTGCTGCGGGGTCTGTGGGGACCTGGTGCTTACTCTTCTCCTGTCCTGCCTCCTCAGGTGGCAGAGTATGTACGTCCCTGTGATGACAGTGGTGCTGGCATTCCTTCTGGCTCCTGTGGCCTATGGGTTTTGGAAGAAGAGACACATGGGAAGTAAGTAGAGTCATTGTAACACAGATAATAAAACCCAGAGACAGTCATTAGGTTCAAGCTTCAAGCTGGAGGTCAGAGAAGCAAAGCAGCCAAGCCAGTAGATCTTACCTCTGCCGAGCTATAATGGCAATCCTGTCTCCATGAATCCTCAGAGGCACAAGGCTCTGAGTTCCTGTCTCCTCTTCCTTATATTCCTCTCTCTGCCCAGCCAATTCTCCCATCCCCACCTCCCAAGCACTGGGATCAAAGGCCTGAGCTCTTTACTCTTCACTCTTGTATAGGACAGGGTGACCTTGAACTCAGAGCGATCCATCTGCCTCTGCCTCCTGAGTCCTGGGATTAAAGGTGTGTGCCACCACTGCCTGATCTCTCTAGCTATGTTTTCTGAACCCTCAGGCAAGCTTTAATAAATCCAAATAATATATCACCACAAGTCACCCACCCCCTGGCTCCCAGGGCCACGATGTGACCTCCCTACTTTGAGGAGTGTGACACTGAGGACACTGAGTCTCTGCCTGTATCCAGTGAAGATGCCCAGTGACATCCAGGGAGGAGGAGGGTGGCCAGGCATGGGTGGCCACACATGTCCCTTAAGGAGATGAAGGAACAATGTAGAGGCCAGAAAGGGTCAAAGACCTCCCAGGGGCATTGGTACACGGAGAGCAGGCAGGACCCTTCTTTATCTCTCGCTGTTTGTTGTAGGCTACAAGTTGAATAGCAACTCTGCTAAACGCTGGATACACCTTCCTGAGGGACCAGAGATGCTATGGAAGCCCGCGTGGTCTAAGACAGCTCAGTGATCTGGGAAGATGTGTCTGCTAAACGCTGGATACGCCTTCCTGAGGGACCAGAGACACTATGGAAGCCTCCTTGGTCTAACACAGCTCAGTGATCTGGGAACATGTTTCCAGTGGGCTCAGGTCCAGAAGAGGACGGAAGACCAGGCAATGGCCCTGGGGCAGGAGGGAGAACAGCACAGCTGCCTGGCTTTCATTGGGCCACTGTGTCTTCAGCTCCCCTCTGCTTCCTAAAAACTTCTCCACATGTTTAGGGATAAGAGCCAGCACTCATGAGGCAGCCAGTGTCTCTGTTGTGGGTGAGAAGGGACAGTGACTAAGACCCGGGGACACAGAGGAATTGGAAGCATGTGGTCCAGTGCTGGCCAAGGCCTCGTAGCTTCCCTGACTGTGGCTGCTGCTCCCTTCTGTCTTGGAAGCCTGCAGATCACACATTTCTCTTGTTTCCTGCCTATCAACCCCTCTCAGGCCAATGAGAGCCTTCAGCTCCAGGGCCAGCCTTTCCCAGGTGCAGAGGCTGAATCTAGACTCCCCAATCCAGTTTCTATCCCATGCCTCAGTGATGAACTCATGGAGGACAGAGAGCCCCTCCTCCAGATGCTGTGGGCTGCAGAGCCAAGCATGACTACTTATGGGAAAAGAGCACCGGGAGGTACCTGCTTTAACAGCATTGGATGCGGGACTCAGTCTGGAAAACTGACAAAGCAGATTCTAGCCTGGAAAGAAGGGCAGACACACACAGACACAGACACAGACACAGACACAGCACACACACACACACACACACACACACACACACACACACACACACACACACACAATGGCCAGCAAATACCCTGCTATGAGCCACCCCCTAGCTAAGCATCAGGACCACTTCTCCAGGCAGTAAAGGAAAAAACAGAGCCTGGTGGTGCAATGCCCTGCTGACTCTGCCTCCATCCATGCACAGCTCAGATCATTGGTCCAGAGTGGAGCAGGGATGGCTGTGGGATACAGGCGGGGGCTGACAGCAGTGGCAATGGACTGTGGGATGAACTGTCTCCCTGATATGGATGCACACTAGACCATGGAGCACTGAGTCAGAACTTTCTAAGGGGACAGCAAGCACCACAGTCAGGAGGTGACACGCTGGCCGTGGTTGCACTCCAGGATGGCTTTGAAGACATGGAAGACCCAAGGTGTAAACTTGGTGACAGAAGGGATTAACTTCTGATGGAGTGACAGAGGGGGAACTCAGGCTGAGCAACTGACAAATCAAGTTCTAGAAGGAAGGACAGGCAGAACACACACACACACACACACACACACACACACACACACACACACACACATCTCTGGCTAACAAGCAATCTGTGTAGAGCCACCACCCTGGTGGGCACCTGGGGAGATTGACTCACATCACCCCCAGAGTCCCTTCTCCATTCCTGGCCCTGCCTCATTGTCCCTGTCAGCCCTGACTCATGGACAGCAGCAGCAGGTCAGGCTCTCAGGATGAGAACCAACGATCCCTGTGAGGCCCTGACCAAGCCACAAACCCTATCAGGGCCTCACGTGTCCCTCTTATGAAAGAGGGCAATAATTCCTACCTCTGAAGAGTGTCCGGGAGCTGCAACGAAATGACATAAACACTGTGAGCCTGCGAGCCTCACTTGCTTGCCTTGTTGTGACTGAAACACTCTGACAGGGGCTGCACAGGTGGCCCATGGCTAACATGCTTATGGTTCCTGCAAGTCCCAGGTTCAGTTTGCAGCACCCACGCTGGGCAGCTCGTACCTCTCTGTAACTCCAGTTCTGTAACTGTACTCTCTGTACTCTCTGTAACTGGCGTCCTTTTCTGACCTCCTCAAGCACCTCTGCCTGAGGTGTGCTCATGAGATGCACACAAATGCACCCAATGAAAAAATCTTTAAAAAACAACAAAACCCAGCCATTTGGACCAAAAGCAACCTAGGGAGGGAAGGGCTTGTTTGGCTTAAGCTTCGCGGTCACAGTTCACCTTTGAAGGAAGTGGAGACAGGAACTCAGGTAGGGACTAGAGCAGAGACCAGAAGAATGCAGTCTGCTGGCTTGTCTGCTCACAGGTCTGTGCTCTTAGCTTTCTTACACAGCCCATGACCGCTTGCCAAGGGAATGGTGTCTCCCATGGTGGACTGGGCCCTCCTGTATCAGCTAACAACCAAGACAATCCCAGAGACATGTCCACAGGCCAATGTCATCAGGTAATCCCTCATTTGAGGCGTCCTTCTCAGGAGACTCTAGGCTGTGTCACGTTGAGAATTAATGCTGTCAGTTTTCTTGACCTCCCCTGTTTCCTCCCCTTCTATGCTCTGTGATGGTGGCTGGATTAGTTACTTTTTAGTTGTTGTGGACTGGCTGGTCCTAGGCTTTCCCTGGGGCCCTAAAGTATGGAGAGGAATGTAGTTCCTTGTATAACCCCAGGAACATGCTGGGAAGTCAGTAATAGCCTGGGGTGGGATTCTTGGGGAAGCCGTGGCTTCAGACCCTGGCAACGCAGCTCTTCCTCACCAAGGGGCTGTGGTCATCAGTCCCAGGGTCTCCAGGTGCTCTCTCTGTGACCACGTGAGATATCTGTGTCACTTTTGTACAGCATCGCCTGACCAGCTTCCTGCTGTCTGCATCCCAGTGTCTGACAGCTTTCTGCTGGCACTCTCCGATTTCCCCTCTGCTAACCATATACAAAGTGTTGTACTTCTTAATAAATTTGCAGGGCAGAAGTTACCAGCTCCTGGTCCTGTCTTCCCTGTCTTCTTCATTTTTCTCATCCTGGTCCTTCCTCTCATGACCCTGCACTGAAGCCTGCTGGTCCAGGTCACACCACGACCACGGCACCCTAGGAAGGAAGGGTTCGTTTGGCGTGACTGTTCTAGAGGGCTGAGTCCACGGACAGAGAAGCATGGCAGCAGGCAGCAGCCTAGAGCAAGATGCTCCAAGCTCACATTTTGGGCCATAAGCAGAAAGCAGAGAGAACAAACTCAGAGGAAGGTAACGCCTTACGCTCTTAAAACCCACCCTCTGTGACACCCTTCCTCCAGTAAGGCCACACCTTTATGTGTGACAGGGGGTCTCATGTAGTGGTGGCTGAACTTGGTACGCAGCCAGGGATAAACTTGACCTCACATCCTTCCACCTCCACTTCCTAAGGGCTAGGATTAGACTCATCTCTTGTACCATCTTGCCTGGTGCTTTTTTTTTTTTTTTTTTTTTGGTAGCTTATGTAATATCAGTTTTATGTATTTACTTTAAATCTTTCATGTGTCTGGAAGTCAGGACAACTTTTGGGAGTTGGTTTTCTCCTTCCACCATGTGGGCCATGGAGCCCACATGGGTTGTCAGTCCTGGTGTCAAGTGTCCTTTCCTGCTGAGCCATCTTGCTGTCCCGTGACAGTTATTTGAAATGTGTTTGATGAGCACAGACTTTCTAATGATGCTCGGCAGTGAGTGTGGCACGTTGGGAAGCTGGGTATATGGGGTAACCCGGGCCTGGGGCTGCCTTCTCTTCCCTCCCCCGAGCCCTCTTCCTTCATACCCAGCGTTGTGCTCTCCCGTTCCTCAGCATGGATGCCCATCCCTTCTTCTCAGCCCCTCAGTTCACATGGAGCTTTCTGGTTCCCAGGTGAGCCAGTCAGCAAGGTTCTGACCCCTGAGGGCAAGGTGGCCTTAGAGCTCTAGCCAGGTCTCCAGAGGACCCCTGGCTCTGTCACCTGCTGTCGGTGGGATCCAGACTTGCTGCAGAACAGAAACTGGAGGCTAAAGAGGAAGTAGGACTGTGGGTGGTGCTGAGGAGAAATGAGCGGACTCTTACTTCACTATGGTTTCCTCCTGGGATTTCTCAGCTTTCCTCCCCCTGGTCTTATGAGGCAGGAGACTGCAGCTCCTCCGTGAGCCTTTATCTGGTTCAGTTCAGGAAGCTAGACACAAGTCTGTGGCTGGAGGAGCCGCAGGGCCACTCAGGCCTTGCTCATCTTCTCTCTGGTCCCCGGAGGTCTCTGCTCCCTCAGCAGTTCATCCCACACTGGCTGTGGTGGCTGCCTGGGTCCTGCCCTGCCGTGGTCTCCTCCTCACAGCATCCTCCAGCTCTAGAAGAGGACCTATGGCCTGGGAGGCCTCATGCCTGCGATCCCCCATCCTGCTGGTGCTCCTGGCCTCAGGTGAGGACAGGGGACAGGGGTGGATGGAGGGAAGGAACCGGGAGAAGATAGGGGAGGGATTGGGAGGTGTGCACAAATGGGGCTCTGTGCTTGGGAGGGCAGAACACATGCAGTGTTGAGGCCAGTGGCTGGCTCCAAGCTTCATCAGCATAGACAGAAAGAGGGTCACTCCCTGAGAAGGGAACCCATCTCCTAGCCTTGCTTTGGAGGCTGGGGACTCTCTGACCTGGAGGGTTTGTCTGTTTTCAGGCTTCTGGGCACAGGGCACAGAATCACAGATTCAAGCAGTGAAGGGAATGAAGCTTTTGGTGAAATGCCAGTATGATCCCAGCCAATGCTTTAAGGAGAAGATCTGGTGTCAGAAAACACCAGCAGATACTTGTAACATCTTAGTGTCGAGTCTCCCAGGCAGAGATGCTCAGCGAGGGCGATACTTCATCTCGGACAATCCTGACTCCAACTTCTTCACTGTCATCATGACTATGCTGAAGATAACAGACTCGGGTTTCTATCACTGTGGGATCCTTGAAAGCCCCAGAATAGTCACTGTTCTCAGAAGCTTCCACCTAGTGGTGTCAAAAGGTGAGCGTCCCCCTTCTAAGGCTTAAGCTTCTATGTGGCTCTCAGTCTTCTGGAGTCACAGGCTCCAGGGTTGGAGAGGACTCTAGGAGCTGCTTCCTCTAGTAGCTGGAAGCTGTGGCACAGGGTAGAAAGTTCCCCTTCCCCCTGCCCCCCCCTGCCACCCTCCACCCCTACCCCAAATCCCCCCCCCTGACCCCTACCAAGGCCACCAATGGATCAGGGCAGAGTCAGCCCTAGATCCCAGGCTTGCTGGCTTCTTATTCCTAATGCTGCTGCTGCTAACAGAAATCTGATTTTTGAAGGTCCTTATTACTCCCCCTACAGTCATCCATTCCTGAACATCCTTTGCCTGTAATCCCATCAGGAACCTTCTCTCCAGGGGTGGTGGGCTCAGATCAAATGTAGGGGCCACCGAGGAAGGTGACTGGGAGGACACAGCTGGACAGAGTCTCACAGGAGACTCAGTGGGGAAGGCTTGGAGATGTGGGCCCTTGTTCCGGATCTGCTCTTGCTGACTGAGAAGCCCTGAGGTGTGGGATGGTGGCCCAGAGGCTGCTGCTGCTGACCGAGTCTCCTGTGTCTGTCATGCTGAAGCCTGCAGCGGCAGAAAGCTCTCTGGATCAGTCTGTCTTGCTCCCATGCTGACAGTCCGCATGGCTCCTCCCAGTGCTGCCCTGCTGCCCTTGTGTCTGCCCTCGGTCCAGTGCGTGCCTGGAGGTTATTTTGCAGGAAAGCTTTGGCCTAGGCACATTCCATGTAAGGGTGCCATTAGGTTTGGCCTTTATATGTTCAAACATATTGGCACAGGCCTTGGAAGATGGCTCAGCCAGTTAAGTGCTTGCCATGTGTGATGGTTTTAGTTGTCAGTGTGCAGAACCTAGAATCACCATGGAGGCAAGCCTCTGCGAGGACCCATTCTAAAGTGGGTGGCACCATGACCTAAGCTTGGGGTCCTGCGCTCAGCATAAAAGGGAAGGTGACCCAAGCACATGGTTGCTGCTCCCTGACTGTGGAGTCGCTGCTTCTGGTTCCTTGCTGTGATGTCCGTACTCTGAACTGTGTGCCACAACAGACCCTTTGCCTCATACGCTGCTTCTGACACAGTTGTTAAAAATCACAAATATGGAAGACTTACCTGAGACAGTGTGCGAGTTCCATTTGCAAATGCACATTAAAGGAAAAGCTGGGCATGGAGGCACATACTCGCAAACCCAGCACTGGGGAGGTGGGGACCGGAGGGTCCCTGGGGCTCATTGACAAGGTCCTCGTGAGTGAGAAACCCAGTCTCAAAAGTTAAATAAAAATGAAATGAATTACACCCGAGTAAAGACATCTAAAATGGCCTTTTAGCTTCACATTCACACACATGTACACATACATATGAACATATATACATACATACACATGCACACACATATAAACATGCACATACACACATGTGCACATACATATGAACATATATACATACACATGCACACACATGTACACACACATATAACCATGCACATACACACACATGTGCACATACATATAAACATGTACACATACACACGAACATGTATACACACATATAAACATGCACACATATATGTACACATGCATACATACACATGCACATTCACACATACATACACATGCACACAAACACATGCACATGTACACATGCACACAGGCGCACCTACATACACACAAACATGCACATACATATATATAAACACACATTTTAAAAAGAACACTGGATGCTGGACAGATGGCTCAGTGGTTAGAGTGCTTGCTGCTCTTACAGAGGACCTGAGTTCAGTTCCCAGCCCCCTCTTCAGATGATTCACAACAGCCTGGGACTCGACCTCTGGCCTCCATGGGCACTGCACTCACGTGCACAGGTCACCCCCACAGACGCTAATGAAAGTAATATGAATTTCGGATGAAAGCACACAGGAAGCAGGAGAGGCCCTGGATGTGAGGCTCTGCTTACACTCGCAGGCTCTGGCTTTCTCGGGACCCCATCCAGCCCCATTCACAGCGGGGCCCCACATTCCCGTGCTGGGCAGTACCCTCACTGCTGGATCCAGGGCCATGTGTGGGTTCCTCCTCTTCCAGGGCTGGAGACTGGGGTGCTGGGGGCATGAAAAGGCAGATGCTGTGCTCATTAGGTCTCTTACAGCTCCAACCCTACGCACGGCTTCCTGGATGACAACAGCCCTGGCCTCTGCCACCAGCCCTGTCACTGACAGGTACAGTGGGCTCTTAGTCTTGTGTTTCTTCCCACTCTCCTGAATAGTTTCCCAACTGTCACTCTGAGAGACACCCAGCTTTCACGGGATGGATAGGGTCAACGATCACTTCTGGTCATTTTATATAGGCCTCAGTTTTCCCTTCTGCAAACTGAGATCACAGTAGTATTCCTGTATTTGACTTTCTAGCTTTTCTTTCTTTCTCTCTCTGTCTTCCTTTCTTCCTTTCATTTCCTATTTATCATCTATGTATATCTATACACCAATCATCCATCATCTATATTCCTATCTACCTATCTATCCATCATCTATTACTATATAATTTGCCTATCACCTACTTTCTATCTATCATCTATTTATCTATATCTATGTATGTCTGTACTATATCTGTCATCTATCATCTACTTATATCTAGCTATCAATATGTCTATCATTTATATATATATATATATCATCTCCTACCCATCTTTTATCTGTCTATCTATCTATCTATCTATCTATCTATCTATCTATCTATCTATCTATCATCTATCCCCTTTTTATGATGAAGACCAAACCTTAGACCTCACATTTTCTGGTCAGGAGTTCTATGACTATGCTGTGCTCTCAGCCTTATACCTTCTATTTTGGGATTGCAGTTTCATTTAATAACTTAAGCTGGTCTTTAATTCACTCTATTATACAAGGTAACCTTGAGCTTTTGGTCCTCCCGCCTCATCCTCTCGCATGATGGGCCTGTGCCACCAGCTCAGGCTCTTGATATTCTAATCTGGGTAGATCTTTGTTAAGGGAGGCTGTTCTGAGCCTTTTAAGATGTTTAACAGTGTCCTTGACCCTGCATGACCAGTAGTACAAATGTCTTTCTGAACACACATGTGGCCACTAACAATGTCACCAGACATTTCTAGATGTCCTTGAAGGAGTGGCTATCCCCCATTCAGTGCCACAGCTCCTGAGTGCAGGAGGATGGACTGGAATGTCCACTTGCCTGCTCTCTCGCCCTTGTGTGACTGCATTGTGTCTGTACCTTCACCCTCCTTCCAGCCCTCTCTCGTCCTTCAGTACGAGCAGGGTTGTAGTAAGGGGACTGTGTTGAGTCCGGAAAAGGCAAGGCCTACAGTTCCTGATCTCATGGTCTGGAATGTTTCCACATCTGCTGATGGGTTAGGCCCCAGGCTCTTGGCTCCTGCCATCTACTTTCTGAACTCAGCATCCTGAAGACAGTGGATCCCAGGGTCTTGTAGATCATTCCTTGTCCAAAGATTAAACCAGAGAATAGCTGATCTGAGATATCCCTGGACATCTATTTGCCTGTGACCTTGTCACTCAGGTCCCTTCCCTAGAGGCTGCAATAGGTGTGTTCATGTCTACCTTCAGGTCCTTCTTTGGACCCAAAGTGGGACATGTTGGGATGCACTTAGCTGGCAGAGCTGTTTGTCAGGTTCCCTAATTCTCCTGGGAGCTGGCTGCATCTCACAGAGAAGGGCTGAGGTAAAGTGCAGGGTGGGACAAAGGTCCCCGAAGGAAGGAGGCTGCAACTGGCAAGTTCAAAAGGAAGTTAGGGGCAGGAGACAGAAAAGGAAAAGGGACAATGGCTTGTTACATTGCCCTGTTATGGAGACTGCAGGACCTGGTAAGGCAGGTCCAGCCACTGAATATTAAAGTTGCCCCTGCCCAGCTGAGCAGTTTCCCCAGAAGAGGCTGGGGTGCAGAAGGACCTGTGGGGATGGCAGGCCTGGGGAAGGGAGGATTTCTGGCAGGCGGTGTTCTGGACTCCCTCACCCTGAGTCTCTTTGTTCCAAAGCCCTCCAGATAACTGGATGTGGAAGGCCATCATCGCTGGTGTGGCAGTGACCATCCTGCTACTGCTCGGACTTGTCGTCCTTGTGGTCCTGTACCTCAGGAATACTCGCAGAAAAGCCCAGAAAGGTGAGCCATGCTGCTTGTTTTCTTGTCCAGGAAGCTGACCTGAAAGGTAAGGTATCCAAGTGCCCCCTTCTCCTTCACAAGGTGGCGGCCTGGTGGCCCCATACGAGGTGGGTGGGGGTGGGGGCCAGTTCCACTCAGCCTTCAGGTCGGCTTACCTAAGGCACCCCAACTCCCCACCTATTTGCTAGCATTTTGGATCATATGGTTTTTTCATCTCATTTTTTTATTATTTTATTTCATATGTATGGATGCTTTGCTTGCATGTATTTCTAGACACCACGTGCGAGCCTGGTGCCCATCAGGCCACTTGGAACTAGAGTCACAGAGAGTTGTCCTCCACCCTGTGGGTGCTGGGAACGGAACCCGGGTCCTCTGGAAGAGCAGCCGGTGCTCTTAACTACTGAGCCATCTCTCCAGCCCCTTCTGTTTTCAACCTTATTATCAGAGACGTGTGAGGTCTACATAAAGAACTTTCTGGTTAATGATATTGAAGTGCATGTTGCTATCATGTTTAAATTTTGTTTTTCTCAGTATAAGGAAGTGCAGAGATGTACGTGGGTCAAAACACATAAAGTAGCCCTTATGTAGAATGAATGAGTCAAAGGCTTTAATGTACAGCTTGAAGGCTGGGTAAGAATAGTAGATCATAGCCGGTTTTCACTGGCTTGCAACTGTTCTTGCCACAGGAAGGATATGAATGTGTACTAACTGTCAACTTGACACATCTAGAATTACCTGGGAAGAGAATCTTAACAAAGAATTCTGTATATCAGGTTGGTCTGTGAGCGTGTCTGTAGAAGGAGGAGTTATCGTGACTGTTAGTTGATGTGGTAAACCTAGCCCACATAGGCAGAACCATTCCCTAGTCAGGGAGTTGTGGACAGTATAGAAGGAAAAATTCAGCTGAGAGCAAGCAAGCAGGATGTGTTATTCTCTTTGCTCTTTCTTGGTCTAGCCGCTTGAGTTCTTGCCTCAACTTCCCGAAATGAACTGTAATTATAGCACACGACCCTTCCCTCTTTTGCGTCAGGGTTTTTGACACAGTAACAGGAATAAAATCAGACCAATTGTAACTTGAGAGGACAGACATATTTATTGTTCTACATTATTAACCATTTTATTATCTATAGTCAACACCATGCAGTATGCAATGTATATTATATATACACATTTTAAAGTATACACAATAATTTTTCCCCTTTGTGGTACTAGGGACAGAACTGAGGCCTCCGGCATGCTAAAGACATGCTCTACCACTGAGAAATGCCCTTAGCCCCTCCAGTAAGAATGGGGGTGGTGCGGGTGTATAGATCAGTTGGTAAAGTGTAAACATGAAGGCCTGAAGCTGATACCCAACACCTGTATAGAAACCAGAGCACCCACTTGTAATCATGGCGCTGGAGAGGTGGAGACAGGCTCATCAGCTACCCCACCAGCTTTGGGGAATCAGCACAGCCCAGGTCCCAATGAGAGATGGTCTCCAAAGAACAACATGGACAGTTCCCGAGAAACAACACTCAAGGTTTTCTTCTGACTTCTATACGCATGTGCACACACGTACACACATGCCCATAAATATGCACCCCCTCCCAAGTACACACTTACACACACACACACACACACACACACACCCCAAAGGGAAAAATGGTTTTCCTTAAGGGTTTTTTGCTTTTGTTTTTGTTTTTTGTTGGTTTTGTTGTTGCTGTTTGTTGTTGTTTTGTTTCTTGAATCAGGATTTCTCTGTGTAGTCCTAGATGTCCTGGAACTCACTATGTAGACCAGGCTGCCCTGCAATGCAGAGATCTGCCCACCTCTGCATCGTGAGTGCTAAGATTAAAGGCATGTGACATCACCACCCAGCTTCCTTCAGGCTTTTTGTTTGTTTGTTTGTTTGTTTGTTTGGTTGGTTGGTTGGTTGGTTGGTTTGGTTTGGTTTGGTTTTTTTGAGACAGGGTTTCTCTGTATTGTTTTGGAGCCTGTCCTGGAACTAGCTCTGTAGTCCAGGCTGATCTTGAGCTCACAGAGATTCTCCTGCAATTGCCTTCTGAGTGCTGGGATTAAAGGTGGGCGCCACCAACACCCGGCTTCCTTCAGGCTCTTAAAGGACTTTTTAATCCTCAAAGTTCTGAGCTTTAAGCACTAATCCTATATGATCTCTGTAGTCTTTAGGTGGCTTCTGTGTCCTTTGCTGCTTTTCTTTGTCCTCTGTGCCCTATGTACTTATTCTCCATGTGCCTTCCAGATATTTCTGGGAACAACAAGGTTAAAATATTTAAGTGGGTTAGCATGCTCCTGGAGCTTGTGAATATTAATCTTTCAAGCTCTAAAAAAAAAAAAATCCTCAGGGAAGAGAGGATTTCAAAATTCTATAAGCTTATTTTCCAAATGTTATGCAATCAGTTTAGTGGGTTGCTATGACATGTTTAGAAAACAACATAGGGACAGTAGAATACCCAGACTCTGCGCATGTGGTCTCACTGAGTTTTTCTTTAGGAGTGTGTGTGAGTGTGCACACAGGGGTGAGCGTGGGAGGGTGTGTTTGTAGGAAATGCTACACACAAGAAACCAGGAAGCCACCCTCTTGCTACAGGCAACCCCACTAGTGGACAGACTACACTTTAACCTGATGTTTAGACATGGAACGACAGTGAGGCACCTGGAACTGACCATGACGTTGACTGGGTTTATGAAGAGCAGACACAGGCAGTCCGGTCATCAGGCTTCCTAGAACCCCTGAACACCACGTAGCGCTGAGTGCTTGGAAGCTCCGTAGGCAGAATCCATCCTTTGGCCAGGCCCTGGCCTCTCCTCCATCTGGGTCTCAGCCTGCTTTGCACTGCACAGTGGGTACACAGCAAGTCCCACCACTAACTTTCTGCTTTCCTCACAGTTGAGAACAAATGCCACCATATCTACGAAGACGTTCCAGGTCAGAAGGAGGAAACCAGTGTAAGTAGGAACAACTAACTCTCCTCTGGGACTCAGGGGAGCCTAGCTTCCCGCTGTACATCTGTCCTTGTGAGCTGTGCTTCCTGCTGTACATGTGAACTTTGTCTTACATGCGGTTTCTACTTCGTCTACGAGCTGGCACACACGCATGACTACTCATGTCCTCATGACCCTTTGCATGCTTCCTTTTTGTGTATTTCTTCTCCTTGTGTTCCAAACTCAAACTAGAGAGAGGGAGAGGCAGAGATACAGAGACAGACAGATAGACAAACAGAAACAAAGAGAAGCAGAGACTAGACAGAGAGAGGGGAGGTTGGTAGAACCACACCTTGGCCATCATCTCTATGGGAGACCGCCTTTCCTGTATCTTAGGTCCCCAGCCAGCCTACAGACTAGCCACTATTGGAGCAGCCAGTGTGGGAAAACGTGAGGAACCATGTTCCCTGAGTCTTCTTGAGGACTAGGTGGTTTGGGTAGCTCTGTCTCACCTGCAGACCTGAGACTCCTGGCAATAAAGATGCATAGATTTAGAGGGCTCCAAAATGACCTAACCCGGCCCTCTGTATAATGCTGGAACTGATTCCGTGAAATGCGTCTCTAACAGTTTCCTTCTAACTCAACCCCATTCCAGCTTGAATATGAGTAAGATTCACTTGGAGAACTTGTTTAACGGTTTCTTGAAGGGTATGGCGGTGTAGGCAGGTAAACCCAGCATTTATGAGACTGGGGTAGGATGGTCCAATTTTAAGCCAGCCTGGGCAACGTAATGAGTTCCAGTCTCAAAAACACAAGGCCTGGGTACTGCAGCTCAGTGATAGTTTTTGCTGTGCATATGCAAGACTCCATGCTCCATCCCCAGCACTGAAAATATGCAAATCAATGGCTTCTTAGTCTCCCACCCTCAGGGGCTTTGCTTTCATGGATTTGGAGTGAAGCCAGATTGCAGTGGAAAGTACCCTGGGGGACCAGTGCTTCTCAGCTCAGTGGTGGGAAAGGCAACTTTCCCAGCCATCCCTTCCCAGAGGCTGGCTCTGCACGCCAATTGCCACACCCCGTATCTTCGTAAAGAAAAGGTTCCCGTATCTTCATAAAGAAAAGGTTTATTTATCTTTATGATTGTGAAGGTTTTGCCTACATGTATGTGCACGATGACGATGTGTGTGCAGTGCCTGAGGTGGTTAGAAAAGGGAATCAGATCCCCTGGAACTGGAGTCACAGACAGGCGTGAGCTGTCATGTGGATGCTGGGAATTGAACCCAGATCCTCTGGAAAAGCAGCCAGTGCTCTCAACCACTGAGCTATCCATCTCTCCAGCCTGTGCTCTGCATCTTTCTTTCTTTTTCTTCCCCCCCCCCCAGTTTGGTTATTCAAGACCAAGGGTTTCTCTGTGGCTTTGGAGGCTGTCCTGGAACTAACTCTTGTAGACCAGGCTGGTCTTGAACTCACGCCTGCCTCTGCCTTCCAAGTGCTAGAATTAAAGAATTAAAGGCATGCACCACCACCGGGCTGTATGTTCTGCATCTTAAACTCGGACCCTCTTCCTCTGCCCTGTCCCTGCCACTGGTCATCCCAACTGCTATTCTTTCAACACTCACCTGTTTTCCTTGATTCTCAGGGTTTCAATCAGCAAATCCTCTCCAGTGAGGATGCCGAGACCATCTGCTATGCTTCCCTCATCCACCCCAACCACGTGAACCCTCAGGACCCCACCTCTAGCAACACCCAGCCCTACCCGAAACCGGCTCCTGGCCCCCTTCTGTCTGTGGAATATGCTAGCATCTCTAGAAGCAGACTGAAGTCTTCCAAGGCAGCTGCTCTGGAGATGGATCCCAAGAACTGAGGGCTGAGGCTATGTCCCAGCAGAGGAGCAACTTCCAACAGCATAGGTGGTCCAGACTGTTAGGGCCATGCTATCCTCAAGGAAGATGACTAAAAGTACAGTGGAGAGGACCTGAGGACCCCTGGTCTCTCCCCTCTGGAGGCCTAGGATCAATGTGACTGGGACAGTCTACATGGATAGAGACCTGGGCCCGTTTCCCTCAATGACTCTGGCCTCCCTTCCTTTGGTGATCACCTCTTCCTTCCGCGGTGGCTCTTGAAACCCAGGCAGATTGTGTAAGTTCCCCAGGAACTCTACGTCAACTGGGAGCTCTGCCCAACCCCCAGCTCCTCCCCACAGCAGCCTGGCTCCTATTTCTAAAACCATCCTGCTCCGGGAACTCTGGTGACCCTGACAGGAAGAACACTAAAACGCGGGCAGCGCCCATCAGTGGCCTGTCTTCTGAGACATTTCCAACCGTGGCAGAACCAGGAGCTTTCTTAGCAGAGCCAGTCACACATCTCTGTCAGAGAACATGCCGGTGTTCTGCCTTTGAGAGGGACCACCATTCTCTCTGCTGACTGTGTCTAACTGCACCATCTATGCCACATCCACCTTCCAGGATCCTCGCACTGAAGATGCCATCTGTCCTCAGCCCAAGGCCCCACACTGCTCACCACTGGGAGGCAGGGTCAGGGCAGGAGTGGGATGCCATGAGTATGGGCCTGCTCCTGGGGACCCTTTCCCACCCTGCCTGCTCATGTCCTTCTCCAGCAACACAGATTTGACTGGGAAAGACTGGGTGATTACTACCCCTGACAGGAGTCCTGCTGTGTCTTGCCTTGGGGTCGTCCGTCTTTGTCTATGGTTGCACCTGACCTCTGAGCCTTCGTGAGTCCTAACAGGGCCTTTGCTGTTGGTCTGGATTTCAGTCTACATCGTCCCCTTTCACTGAATGTTCCTTGAGCATGTCTACGACTCATCCTGAGGGTTGGGCTCTCATGAGCTGTCAGAACCAAAAGGGTTTTCTCAGACTGGAACTCAGAGCTGACTAAGATGTTTTCACTGGGCCAGGCTCTACACTCAAGCTTAGGGTACAGAGATTGAGGCTAGAATGTATTTGGGGACACTTATAAAGTGCCCTGTGCCTCTATGTGGATGAAGAGCGCAAATATCCCTATTTGTGCACATTCCTGCC